>JASKON010000014.1:60875000-61215695 GCA_036010255.1 Myotis pilosus
TCATGTTAATGTGCTTTTAATATTAGGAATTCATGTTTCCAGAGCTCAGAATTTGTGTACAAAACGTTAGAATGAAGAGAATACTCTTTATGTTTCCAATTAAGGCAGATTGGCTTTGGCGTTTTAAGTGTCAATCAGTTAAAATGCTGACGAATCCAGGATATACTTCTAAGAAAACTGTCTAATTAGGCTAAAACTGTTAAATTACACAATGATAGTTCCCAGAAATGATGAAGAACGTGTATGAAGCACTTCATGTACACGTAAAAGATTCTGACTAAACTTACTGCCCATTCAATCAAGAAGACTTCTATTGGAAAGCTGTGAAATGATCAAAATACTGGTAATATTGAAAATTCCGGCTACCTCCGGTGGCGTTTTCTCGGAAATGTGCTTTTAAATATTCGGAATTCATATTTCCAGAACTCAGAATTTGTCTACAAAGCCTTGGAATGAAAAGAATAGTGTTTATGTTTCCAATTAAGGCTGATTGACTTTGGCGTTTTCAGTGTCAATCCGTTAAAATGCTGACGATTCCAGTATATACTTCTAAGAAAACTGTCTAATTGGCCTAAAACTGTTAACATACACAATGATAGTTCCCAGAAATGATGGAAAATATGTAAGAAACACTTCACGTACACGTAAAACCATTCTTACTAAACTTAATACCGAATTCAATCACGGTTTCCAGTGGAAAGCTGTGAAGTGATGAAAATCCTGGTAATATTGACAAGTCCCGATATTTCCGTGGCGTTTTCAGGAAATGTGCTTTCACATATTATGAATTCATAATTACAGAACTCAGAATTTGTATATAAAGCCTTGGAAAGAAGAGAATAGTGTTTATGTTTCCAATTAAGGCTGACTGGCTTTGGCATTTTCAGTGTCAATCAGTTAAAATGCTGATGATTCCAGTATATACTTCAAATAAAACTGTCTAATTGTCCTAAAACTGTTAAAATACACAATGATAGTTCCCGGAAATGATGAAGAACGTGTAAGAAACACTTCATGTACACGTGAAAAGATTCTGACTAAACTTAATGCCCTATTCAATTAGGAGGTTTCCAGTGGAAAGCTGTGAAATGATGAAAATACTGGTAATATTGACAATTCGGGCTACTTCTGGTGGCGTTTTCACGGAAATGTGCTTTCAAATATTAGGAATTCATGTTTCCAGAACTCAGAATTTGTGTACAAAGCCTTGTAATGAAGAGAATAGTGTTTATGTTTCCAATTAAGGCTGATTGGCTTTGGCATTTTCAGTGTCAATCAGTAAAAATGCTGACGATTCCAGTATATACTCCTAAGAAAACTGTCTAATTGGGCTAAAACCGTTAAAATACACAATGATAGTTCTCAGAAATGATGAAGAACATGTAAGAAACACTTCATGTACACGTAAAAAGATTCTGACTAAACTTAATGCCGTATTCAATCAAGAAGGTTTCCAGTGGAAAGCTGGGAAATGATGAAAATACTGGTTATATTGACAATTCCGGCTACTTCCGGTGGCGTTTTCAGGGAAATGTGCTTTGAAATTTTCGGAATTCATGTTTCCAGAACTCAAAATTTGTGTACAAAGCCGTGGAATGAAGAGAATACTGTTCACGTTTCCAATTAAGGCTGATTAGCTCTGGCGTTGTCAGTGTCAATCAGTTAAAATGTGACGATTCCAGTATATATTTCTAAGAAAACTGTCTAATTCGCCTAAAACTGTTAAAATTCACAATGAAAGTTCCCAGAAATGATGATAACGTGTAAGAAACACTTCATGTACACATAAAAAGATTCTGACTAAAGTTACTGCCATACTCAATCAAGAAGGTTTCCCGTGGAAAGCTGGGAAATGATGAAAATACTGTTAATATTGACAATTCTGGCTACTTCCGATGGCGTTTAAACGGAAATGTGTTTTCAAATATTAGGAATTCATGTTTCCAGAACTCAGAATTTGTGTACAAAGCCTTGTAATGAAGAGAATAGTGTTTATGTTTCCAATTAAGGCTGATTGGCTTTGGCGTTTTAAGTGTCAATCAGTTAAAATGCTGACGAATCCAGGATATACTTCTAAGAAAACTGTCTAATTAGGCTAAAACTGTTAAAATACACAATGATAGTTCCCAGAAATGATGAAGAACGTGTATGAAGCACTTCATGTACACGTAAAAAGATTCTGACTAAACTTACTGCCCATTCAATCAAGAAGACTTCTATTGGAAAGCTGTGAAATGATCAAAATACTGGTAATATTGGAAATTCCGGCTACTTCCGGTGGCGTTTTCTCGGAAATGTGCTTTTAAATATTAGAAATTCATATTCCCAGAACTCAGAATTTGTCTACAAAGCCTTGGAATGAAAAGAATAGTGTTTATGTTTCCAATTAAGGCTGATTGAGTTTGGCGTTTTCAGTGTCAATCCGTTAAAATGCTGACGATTCCAGTATATACTTCTAAGAAAACTGTCTAATTGGCTTAAACTGTTAACATACACAATGATAGTTCCCAGAAATGATGGAAAATATGTAAGAAACACTTCACGTACACGTAAAACCATTCTTACTAAACTTAATACCGAATTCAATCACGGTTTCCAGTGGAAAGCTGTGAAGTGATGAAAATCCTGGTAATATTGACAATTCCCGATATTTCCCGTGGCGTTTTCAGGGAAATGTGCTTTCACATATTATGAATTCATAATTACAGAACTCAGAATTTGTATATAAAGCCTTGGAAAGAAGAGAATAGTGTTTATGTTTCCAATTAAGGCTGACTGGCTTTGGCATTTTCAGTGTCAATCAGTTAAAATGCTGACGATTCCATTATATACTTCTAAGAAAACTGTCTAATTGGGCTAAAACTGTTAAAATACACAATGGTAGTTCTAAGAAATGATGAAGAACATGTAAGAAACACTTCATGTACATGTGAAAAGATTCTGACTAAACTTACTGCCCTATTCAATCAAAGAGTTTTCCAGTGGAAAGCTGAGAAATGATGAAAATACTGGTAATATTGACAATTCGGGCTACTTCCGGTGATGTTTTCATGTTAATGTGCTTTTAATATTAGGAATTCATGTTTCCAGAGCTCAGAATTTGTGTACAAAACGTTAGAATGAAGAGAATACTCTTTATGTTTCCAATTAAGGCAGATTGGCTTTGGCGTTTTAAGTGTCAATCAGTTAAAATGCTGACGAATCCAGGATATACTTCTAAGAAAACTGTCTAATTAGGCTAAAACTGTTAAATTACACAATGATAGTTCCCAGAAATGATGAAGAACGTGTATGAAGCACTTCATGTACACGTAAAAAGATTCTGACTAAACTTACTGCCCATTCAATCAAGAAGACTTCTATTGGAAAGCTGTGAAATGATCAAAATACTGGTAATATTGAAAATTCCGGCTACCTCGGTGGCGTTTTCTCGGAAATGTGCTTTTAAATATTCGGAATTCATATTTCCAGAACTCAGAATTTGTCTACAAAGCCTTGGAATGAAAAGAATAGTGTTTATGTTTCCAATTAAGGCTGATTGACTTTGGCGTTTTCAGTGTCAATCCGTTAAAATGCTGACGATTCCAGTATATACTTCTAAGAAAACTGTCTAATTGGCCTAAAACTGTTAACATACACAATGATAGTTCCCAGAAATGATGGAAAATATGTAAGAAACACTTCACGTACACGTAAAACCATTCTTACTAAACTTAATACCGAATTCAATCACGGTTTCCAGTGGAAAGCTGTGAAGTGATGAAAATCCTGGTAATATTGACAAGTCCCGATATTTCCGTGGCGTTTTCAGGGAAATGTGCTTTCACATATTATGAATTCATAATTACAGAACTCAGAATTTGTATATAAAGCCTTGGAAAGAAGAGAATAGTGTTTATGTTTCCAATTAAGGCTGACTGGCTTTGGCATTTTCAGTGTCAATCAGTTAAAATGCTGATGATTCCAGTATATACTTCAAATAAAACTGTCTAATTGTCCTAAAACTGTTAAAATACACAATGATAGTTCCAGAAATGATGAAGAACGTGTAAGAAACACTTCATGTACACGTGAAAAGATTCTGACTAAACTTAATGCCCTATTCAATTAGGAGGTTTCCAGTGGAAAGCTGTGAAATGATGAAAATACTGGCAATTTTCACAATCCCGCCTTCTTCTGGTGGCGTTTTCACGGAAATGTGCTTTCAAATTAGTAATTCATGTTTCCAGAACTCAGAATTTGTGTACAAAGCCTTGTAATGAAGAGAATAGTGTTTATGTTTCCAATTAAGGCTGATTGGCTTTGGCATTTTCAGTGTCAATCAGTAAAAATGCTGACGATTCCAGTATATACTCCTAAGAAAACTGTCTAATTGGGCTAAAACCGTTAAAATACACAATGATAGTTCTCAGAAATGATGAAGAACATGTAAGAAACACTTCATGTACACCTAAAAACATTCTGACCAAACTTACTGCCAATTCAATCAAGGAGGTTTCCAGTGGAAAGCTGTGAAATGATGAAAATACTGGTAATATTTACAATTCCTGATACTTCAGGTGGCGTTTTCAGGGAAATGTGCTTTGAAATTTTCGGAATTCATGTTTCCAGAACTCAAAATTTGTGTACAAAGCCGTGGAATGAAGAGAATACTGTTCACGTTTCCAATTAAGGCTGATTAGCTCTGGCGTTGTCAGTGTCAATCAGTTAAAATGTGACGATTCCAGTATATATTTCTAAGAAAACTGTCTAATTCGCCTAAAACTGTTAAAATTCACAATAATATTTCCAGAAATGATGAAGAACGTGTAAGAAACACTTCATGTACACGTAAAAAGATTCCGACTAAAGTTACTGCCAATTCAATCAGGGAGGTTTCCAGTGGAAAGGTGTGAAATGTTGAAAATACTGGGAATATTGACAATTCCGGCTACTTCGGTGGCGTTTTCACGGAAATGTGCTTTCAAATTAGTAATTCATGTTTCCAGAACTCAGAATTTGTGTACAAAGCCTTGTAATGAAGAGAATAGTGTTTATGTTTCCAATTAAGGCTGATTGGCTTTGGCGTTTTAAGTGTCAATCAGTTAAAATGCTGACGAATCCAGGATATACTTCTAAGAAAACTGTCTAATTAGGCTAAAACTGTTAAAATACACAATGATAGTTCCCAGAAATGATGAAGAACGTGTATGAAGCACTTCATGTACACGTAAAAGATTCTGACTAAACTTACTGCCCATTCAATCAAGAAGACTTCTATTGGAAAGCTGTGAAATGATCAAAATAGTGGTAATATTGGAAATTGCGGCTACTTCGGTGGCGTTTTCTCGGAAATGTGCTTTTAAATATTAGAAATTCATATTTCCAGAACTCAGAATTTGTCTACAAAGCCTTGGAATGAAAAGAATAGTGTTTATGTTTCCAATTAAGGCTGATTGAGTTTGGCGTTTTCAGTGTCAATCCGTTAAAATGCTGACGATTCCAGTATATACTTCTAAGAAAACTGTCTAATTGGCTTAAACTGTTAACATACACAATGATAGTTCCCAGAAATGATGGAAAATATGTAAGAAACACTTCACGTACACGTAAAACCATTCTTACTAAACTTAATACCGAATTCAATCACGGTTTCCAGTGGAAAGCTGTGAAGTGATGAAAATCCTGGTAATATTGACAATTCCCGATATTTCCCGTGGCGTTTTCAGGGAAATGTGCTTTCACATATTATGAATTCATAATTACAGAACTCAGAATTTGTATATAAAGCCTTGGAAAGAAGAGAATAGTGTTTATGTTTCCAATTAAGGCTGACTGGCTTTGGCATTTTCAGTGTCAATCAGTTAAAATGCTGACGATTCCATTATATACTTCTAAGAAAACTGTCTAATTGGGCTAAAACTGTTAAAATACACAATGGTAGTTCTAAGAAATGATGAAGAACATGTAAGAAACACTTCATGTACATGTGAAAAGATTCTGACTAAACTTACTGCCCTATTCAATCAAAGAGTTTTCCAGTGGAAAGCTGAGAAATGATGAAAATACTGGAAATATTGACAATTCGAGCTACTTCCCGTGATGTTTTCATGTTAATGTGCTTTTAATATTAGGAATTCATGTTTCCAGAGCTCAGAATTTGTGTACAAAACGTTAGAATGAAGAGAATACTCTTTATGTTTCCAATTAAGGCAGATTGGCTTTGGCGTTTTAAGTGTCAATCAGTTAAAATGCTGACGAATCCAGGATATACTTCTAAGAAAACTGTCTAATTAGGCTAAAACTGTTAAATTACACAATGATAGTTCCCAGAAATGATGAAGAACGTGTATGAAGCACTTCATGTACACGTAAAAAGATTCTGACTAAACTTACTGCCCATTCAATCAAGAAGACTTCTATTGGAAAGCTGTGAAATGATCAAAATACTGGTAATATTGAAAATTCCGGCTACCTCCGGTGGCGTTTTCTCGGAAATGTGCTTTTAAATATTCGGAATTCATATTTCCAGAACTCAGAATTTGTCTACAAAGCCTTGGAATGAAAAGAATAGTGTTTATGTTTCCAATTAAGGCTGATTGACTTTGGCGTTTTCAGTGTCAATCCGTTAAAATGCTGACGATTCCAGTATATACTTCTAAGAAAACTGTCTAATTGGCCTAAAACTGTTAACATACACAATGATAGTTCCCAGAAATGATGGAAAATATGTAAGAAACACTTCACGTACACGTAAAACCATTCTTACTAAACTTAATACCGAATTCAATCACGGTTTCCAGTGGAAAGCTGTGAAGTGATGAAAATCCTGGTAATATTGACAAGTCCCGATATTTCCCGTGGCGTTTTCAGGGAAATGTGCTTTCACATATTATGAATTCATAATTACAGAACTCAGAATTTGTATATAAAGCCTTGGAAAGAAGAGAATAGTGTTTATGTTTCCAATTAAGGCTGACTGGCTTTGGCATTTTCAGTGTCAATCAGTTAAAATGCTGATGATTCCAGTATATACTTCAAATAAAACTGTCTAATTGTCCTAAAACTGTTAAAATACACAATGATAGTTCCAGAAATGATGAAGAACGTGTAAGAAACACTTCATGTACACGTGAAAAGATTCTGACTAAACTTAATGCCCTATTCAATTAGGAGGTTTCCAGTGGAAAGCTGTGAAATGATGAAAATACTGGTAATATTGACAATTCGGGCTACTTCTGGTGGCGTTTTCACGGAAATGTGCTTTCAAATTAGTAATTCATGTTTCCAGAACTCAGAATTTGTGTACAAAGCCTTGGAATGAAGAGAACAGTGCTTATGTTTCCAATAAAGGCTAATTGGCTTTGGCGTTTTAAGTGTCAATCAGTAAAAATGCTGACGATTCCAGTATATACTTCTAAGAAAACTGTCTAATTGGGCTATAACGGTTAAAATACACAAAAATAGTTCCGAGAAATGAAGAAGAACGTGTATGAAACACTTCACGTACACGTAAAAAATTCTGACTAAACTTAGTGCCAATTCAATCAAGGGGGTTTCCAGTGGAAAGCGGTGAAATGATGAAAATACTGGTAATATTGACAATTCCTGATACTTCAGGTGGCGTTTTCAGGGAAATGTGCTTTGAAATTTTCGGAATTCATGTTTCCAGAACTCAAAATTTGTGTACAAAGCCGTGGAATGAAGAGAATACTGTTCACGTTTCCAATTAAGGCTGATTAGCTCTGGCGTTGTCAGTGTCAATCAGTTAAAATGTGACGATTCCAGTATATATTTCTAAGAAAACTGTCTAATTCGCCTAAAACTGTTAAAATTCACAATAATATTTCCAGAAATGATGAAGAACGTGTAAGAAACACTTCATGTACACGTAAAAAGATTCCGACTAAAGTTACTGCCAATTCAATCAGGGAGGTTTCCAGTGGAAAGGTGTGAAATGTTGAAAATACTGGGAATATTGACAATTCCGGCTACTTCCGGGGGCGTTTTCACGGAAATGTGCTTTCAAATTAGTAATTCATGTTTCCAGAACTCAGAATTTGTGTACAAAGCCTTGTAATGAAGAGAATAGTGTTTATGTTTCCAATTGAGGCTGATTGGCTTTGGCGTTTTAAGTGTCAATCAGTTAAAATGCTGACGAATCCAGGATATACTTCTAAGAAAACTGTCTAATTAGGCTAAAACTGTTAAAATACACAATGATAGTTCCCAGAAATGATGAAGAACGTGTATGAAGCACTTCATGTACACGTAAAAGATTCTGACTAAACTTACTGCCCATTCAATCAAGAAGACTTCTATTGGAAAGCTGTGAAATGATCAAAATACTGGTAATATTGGAAATTCCGGCTACTTCAGGTGGCGTTTTCTCGGAAATGTGCTTTTAAATATTCGGAATTCATATTTCCAGAACTCAGAATTTGTCTACAAAGCCTTGGAATGAAAAGAATAGTGTTTATGTTTCCAATTAAGGCTGATTGACTTTGGCGTTTTCAGTGTCAATCCGTTAAAATGCTGACGATTCCAGTATATACTTCTAAGAAAACTGTCTAATTGGCCTAAAACTGTTAACATACACAATGATAGTTCCCAGAAATGATGGAAAATATGTAAGAAACACTTCACGTACACGTAAAACCATTCTTACTAAACTTAATACCGAATTCAATCAAGGAGGTTTCCAGTGGAAAGCTGTGAAGTGATGAAAATCCTGGTAATATTGACAATTCCGATATTTCCGTGGCGTTTTCAGGAAATGTGCTTTCACATATTATGAATTCATAATTACAGAACTCAGAATTTGTATATAAAGCCTTGGAAAGAAGAGAATAGTGTTTATGTTTCCAATTAAGGCTGACTGGCTTTGGCATTTTCAGTGTCAATCAGTTAAAATGCTGACGATTCCATTATATACTTCTAAGAAAACTGTCTAATTGTCCTAAAACTGTTAAAATACACAATGGTAGTTCTAAGAAATGATGAAGAACATGTAAGAAACACTTCATGTACATGTGAAAAGATTCTGACTAAACTTACTGCCCTATTCAATCAAAGAGTTTTCCAGTGGAAAGCTGAGAAATGATGAAAATACTGGTAATATTGACAATTCGGGCTACTTCCGGTGATGTTTTCATGTTAATGTGCTTTTAATATTAGGAATTCATGTTTCCAGAGCTCAGAATTTGTGTACAAAACGTTAGAATGAAGAGAATACTCTTTATGTTTCCAATTAAGGCAGATTGGCTTTGGCGTTTTAAGTGTCAATCAGTTAAAATGCTGACGAATCCAGGATATACTTCTAAGAAAACTGTCTAATTAGGCTAAAACTGTTAAATTACACAATGATAGTTCCCAGAAATGATGAAGAACGTGTATGAAGCACTTCATGTACACGTAAAAAGATTCTGACTAAACTTACTGCCCATTCAATCAAGAAGACTTCTATTGGAAAGCTGTGAAATGATCAAAATACTGGTAATATTGAAAATTCGGGCTACCTCCGGTGGCGTTTTCTCGGAAATGTGCTTTTAAATATTCGGAATTCATATTTCCAGAACTCAGAATTTGTCTACAAAGCCTTGGAATGAAAAGAATAGTGTTTATGTTTCCAATTAAGGCTGATTGACTTTGGCGTTTTCAGTGTCAATCCGTTAAAATGCTGACGATTCCAGTATATACTTCTAAGAAAACTGTCTAATTGGCCTAAAACTGTTAACATACACAATGATAGTTCCCAGAAATGATGAAAAATATGGAAGAAACACTTCACGTACACGTAAAACGATTCTGACTAAACTTAATACCATATTCAATCACGGTTTCCAGTGGAAAGCTGTGAAGTGATGAAAATATTGGTAATATTGACAATTCGCTATTTCCCGTGGCGTTTTCACGGAAATGTGCTTTCACATATTATGAATTCATAATTACAGAACTCAGAATTTGTATATAAAGCCTTGGAAAGAAGAGAATAGTGTTTATGTTTCCAATTAAGGCTGACTGGCTTTGGCATTTTCAGTGTCAATCAGTTAAAATGCTGATGATTCCAGTATATACTTCAAATAAAACTGTCTAATTGTCCTAAAACTGTTAAAATACACAATGATAGTTCCAGAAATGATGAAGAACGTGTAAGAAACACTTCATGTACACGTGAAAAGATTCTGACTAAACTTAATGCCCTATTCAATTAGGAGGTTTCCAGTGGAAAGCTGTGAAATGATGAAAATACTGGTAATATTGACAATTCGGGCTACTTCTGGTGGCGTTTTCACGGAAATGTGCTTTCAAATTAGTAATTCATGTTTCCAGAACTCAGAATTTGTGTACAAAGCCTTGTAATGAAGAGAATAGTGTTTATGTTTCCAATTAAGGCTGATTGGCTTTGGCATTTTCAGTGTCAATCAGTAAAAATGCTGACGATTCCAGTATATACTCCTAAGAAAACTGTCTAATTGGGCTAAAACCGTTAAAATACACAATGATAGTTCTCAGAAATGATGAAGAACATGTAAGAAACACTTCATGTACACCTAAAAACATTCTGACCAAACTTACTGCCAATTCAATCAAGGAGGTTTCCAGTGGAAAGCTGTGAAATGATGAAAATACTGGTAATATTTACAATTCCTGATACTTCAGGTGGCGTTTTCAGGGAAATGTGCTTTGAAATTTTCGGAATTCATGTTTCCAGAACTCAAAATTTGTGTACAAAGCCGTGGAATGAAGAGAATACTGTTCACGTTTCCAATTAAGGCTGATTAGCTCTGGCGTTTTCAGTGTCAATCAGTTAAAATGTGACGATTCCAGTATATATTTCTAAGAAAACTGTCTAATTCGCCTAAAACTGTTAAAATTCACAATAATAGTTTCCAGAAATGATGAAGAACGTGTAAGAAACACTTCATGTACACGTAAAAAGATTCGACTAAAGTTACTGCCAATTCAATCAGGGAGGTTTCCAGTGGAAAGGTGTGAAATGTTGAAAATACTGGGAATATTGACAATTCCGGCTACTTCCGGGGGCGTTTTCACGGAAATGTGCTTTCAAATTAGTAATTCATGTTTCCAGAACTCAGAATTTGTGTACAAAGCCTTGTAATGAAGAGAATAGTGTTTATGTTTCCAATTGAGGCTGATTGGCTTTGGCGTTTTAAGTGTCAATCAGTTAAAATGCTGACGAATCCAGGATATACTTCTAAGAAAACTGTCTAATTAGGCTAAAACTGTTAAAATACACAATGATAGTTCCCAGAAATGATGAAGAACGTGTATGAAGCACTTCATGTACACGTAAAAAGATTCTGACTAAACTTACTGCCCATTCAATCAAGAAGACTTCTATTGGAAAGCTGTGAAATGATCAAAATACTGGTAATATTGGAAATTCCGGCTACTTCAGGTGGCGTTTTCTCGGAAATGTGCTTTTAAATATTCGGAATTCATATTTCCAGAACTCAGAATTTGTCTACAAAGCCTTGGAATGAAAAGAATAGTGTTTATGTTTCCAATTAAGGCTGATTGACTTTGGCGTTTTCAGTGTCAATCCGTTAAAATGCTGACGATTCCAGTATATACTTCTAAGAAAACTGTCTAATTGGCCTAAAACTGTTAACATACACAATGATAGTTCCCAGAAATGATGGAAAATATGTAAGAAACACTTCACGTACACGTAAAACCATTCTTACTAAACTTAATACCGAATTCAATCACGGTTTCCAGTGGAAAGCTGTGAAGTGATGAAAATCCTGGTAATATTGACAATTCCCGATATTTCCCGTGGCGTTTTCAGGGAAATGTGCTTTCACATATTATGAATTCATAATTACAGAACTCAGAATTTGTATATAAAGCCTTGGAAAGAAGAGAATAGTGTTTATGTTTCCAATTAAGGCTGACTGGCTTTGGCATTTTCAGTGTCAATCAGTTAAAATGCTGACGATTCCATTATATACTTCTAAGAAAACTGTCTAATTGTCCTAAAACTGTTAAAATACACAATGGTAGTTCTAAGAAATGATGAAGAACATGTAAGAAACACTTCATGTACATGTGAAAAGATTCTGACTAAACTTACTGCCCTATTCAATCAAAGAGTTTTCCAGTGGAAAGCTGAGAAATGATGAAAATACTGGTAATATTGACAATTCGGGCTACTTCCGGTGATGTTTTCATGTTAATGTGCTTTTAATATTAGGAATTCATGTTTCCAGAGCTCAGAATTTGTGTACAAAACGTTAGAATGAAGAGAATACTCTTTATGTTTCCAATTAAGGCAGATTGGCTTTGGCGTTTTAAGTGTCAATCAGTTAAAATGCTGACGATTCCAGGATATACTTCTAAGAAAACTGTCTAATTAGGCTAAAACTGTTAAATTACACAATGATAGTTCCCAGAAATGATGAAGAACGTGTATGAAGCACTTCATGTACACGTAAAAAGATTCTGACTAAACTTACTGCCCATTCAATCAAGAAGACTTCTATTGGAAAGCTGTGAAATGATCAAAATACTGGTAATATTGAAAATTCCGGCTACCTCCGGTGGCGTTTTCTCGGAAATGTGCTTTTAAATATTCGGAATTCATATTTCCAGAACTCAGAATTTGTCTACAAAGCCTTGGAATGAAAAGAATAGTGTTTATGTTTCCAATTAAGGCTGATTGACTTTGGCGTTTTCAGTGTCAATCCGTTAAAATGCTGATGATTCCCGTATATACTTCTAAGAAAACTGTCAATTTGGGCTTAAACTGTTAAAATACACAATGATAGTTCCCAGAATTGATGAAGAATGTGTACGAAACACTTCATGTACACGTGAAAATATTCTGACTAAACTTACTGCCCTATTCAATCAAGGAGGTTTCAAGTGGAAAGCTGTGAAATGATGAAAATACTGGTAATATTGACAATTCAGGCTACTTCCGGTGGCGTTTTCACGGAAATGTGCTTTCAGATATTAGAAATTCATGTGTCCAGAGCTCAGAATTTGTGTACAAAGCCTTAGAATGAAGAGAATAGTCTTTATGTTTCCAATTAAGGCAGATTGGCTTTGGCGTTTTTAGTGTCAATCAGTTAAAATGCTGACGATTCCAGTATATACTTCTAAGAAAACTGTTTAATTCGACTAAAACTGTTAAAATTCACAACAATAGTTCCAAGAAATGATGAAGAATGTATAAGATATAGTTCATGTACACGTGAAAAGATTCTGACTAAACTTACTGCCAATTCAATCAGGGATGTTTCCAGTGGAAAGCTGTGAAATGATGAAAATACTGGTAATATTGACAATTCCGGCTACTTCCGGTGGCGTTTTCGCGGAAATGTGCTTTCACATTAGTAATTCATGTTTCCAGAACTCAGAATTAGTGTACAAAGCCTTGTAATGAAGATAATAGTGTTTATGTTTCCAATTAAGGCTGATTGGCTTTAGCGTGTTTAGTGTCAATCCGTTAAAATGGTGACGAATCCAGTATGTACTTCTAAGAAAACTGTCTAATTCGCCTAAAACTGTTGAAATTCACAATAATAGTTCCAAGAAATGATGAAGAACGTGTAAGAAACACTTCATGTACAAGTAAAAAGATTCTGACTAAACTTACTGCCGTATTCAATCAAGAAGGTTTCCTGTGGAAAACTGTGAAATGATGAAAATACTGGTAATATTGACAATTCCGGCTACTTCCGGTGGCTTTTTCACGAAAATGTGTTTTCAAATATTAGGAATTCATGTTTACAGATCTCAGAATTTGTGTGTAAAGCCTTGGAATGAAGAGAATAGTGTTTCTGTTTCCAATTAAGGCTGATTGGCTTTGGCGTTTTCTTCGTGAATCAGTTAAAATGCTGAGGATTCCAGTATATACTAATAAGAAAACTGTCTAATTGGACCAAAACTGTTAAAATACACAATGATAGTTCCCAGAAATGATGAAGAACGTTTATAAACACTTCATGTACACGTAAAAAGATTCTGACTAAATTTACTACCATATTCAATCAAGAAGGTTTCCCGTGGAAAGCAGGGAAATTATGAAAATATTGGTAATATTGACAATTCGGGCTACTTTCGGTGGCTTTTTCACGAAAATGTGCTTTTACATTAGTAATTCATGTTTCCAGAACTCAGAATTTGTGTACAAACCCTTGGAATGAAGAGAATAGTGTTTATGTTTCCAATTAAGGCTGATTGGATAGGCTTTTTCTGTTTCAATCAGTTAAAATGCTGACGATTCCAGTATATACTTCTAAGAAAACTCTTTAATAGGCTAAAACTGTTAAAATACACAATGATAGTTCCCAGAAATGATGAAGAACGTGTACGAAACACTTCATGTACATGTAAAAAGATTCTGAATAAACTTTCTGCCAATTCAATCAAGGAGGTTTCTAGTGGAAAGCTGTGAAATGATGAAAATACAGGTAATATTGCCCATTCCGGCTAATTCCGGTGGCGTTTTCAAGGAAATATGCTTTCAAATATTAGGAATTCATGTTTCCAGAGCTCAGAATTTGTGTACAAATCCTCAGAATGAATACAATAGTGTTTATGTTTCCAATTAAGGCTGATTGGCTTTAGCATGTTTAGTGTCAATCCGTTAAAATGCTGATGATTCCAGTATATACTTCTCAGAAAACTGTCTAATTCGCCTAAAACTATTAAACTTCACAATATTAGTTCCAAGAAATGATGAAGAACGTGTAAGAAGCACTTCATGTACAATTAAAAAGATTCTGACTAAACTTACTGGCAATTCAATAAAGGAGGTTTCCAGTGCACTGCTGTAAAATGATGAAAATACTGATAATATTTACAATTCCAGCAGCTTCAGGTGGCCTTTCACAGAAATGTGCTTTCAGATATTAGAAACTCATGATTACAGAACTCAGAATTTTTGTATAAAGCCTTGGAAAGAAGAGAATAGTGCTCATGTTTCCAATAAGGCTGATTGGGTTTGGCGTTTTCTGTGTCAATCAGTTAAAATGCTGACGATTCCAGTATATACTTCTAAGATAACTGTCTAATTTGCCTAAAACTGTTAAAATAAACAATGATAGTTCCAAGAAATGATGAAGAACGTGTAAGAAACACTTCATGTACACGTGAAAAGATTCTGACTAAACTTACTGACAATTCAATCAGGGAGGTTTCCAGTGGAAAGCTGTGAAATGATGAAAATACCGGTAATATTGGCAATTGGGGCTACTTCCGGTGGCGTTTTCACAGAAATGGGCTTTCACATTAGTAATTCATGTTTCCAGAATTCAGAATTTGTGTACAAAGCCTTGGAATGAAGAGAATAGTCTTTATGTTTCCAATTAAGGTAGATTGGCATTGGAGTTTTCAGTGTCAATCAGTTAAATTGCTGAGGATTCCAGTATATATTTCTAAGAAAACTGTCTAATTAGCCTAAAAGTGTTAAAATACACAATGATAGTTCCCAGAAATGATCAAGAACGTGTAAGAAACACTTCATGTACATGTAAATAGATTCTGACTAAACTTACTGCCAATTCAATCAAGGAGGTTTCCAGTAGAAAGCTGTGAAATGATGAAAATACAGGTAATATTGACAATTCCGGCTACTTCCGGTGGCGTTTTCAGGGAAAAGTGCTTTCAAGTATTAGGAATTCATGTTTCAAGAGCTGAGAATTTGTATACAAATCCTTAGAATGAATAGAATAGTGTTTATGTTTCCAATTAAGGCTGATTGGCTTTAGCGTGTTTAGTTTCAATCCGTTAAAATGCTGACGATTCCAGTATATACTTCAAATAAAACTGTCTAATTGTCCTAAAACTGTTAAAATACACAATGATAGTTCCAGAAATGATGAAGAACGTGTAAGAAACACTTCATGTACACGTGAAAAGATTCTGACTAAACTTAATGCCCTATTCAATTAGGAGGTTTCCAGTGGAAAGCTGTGAAATGATGAAAATACTGGTAATATTGACAATTCGGGCTACTTCTGGTGGCGTTTTCACGGAAATGTGCTTTCAAATTAGTAATTCATGTTTCCAGAACTCAGAATTTGTGTACAAAGCCTTGTAATGAAGAGAATAGTGTTTATGTTTCCAATTAAGGCTGATAGGCTTTGGCATTTTCAGTGTCAATCAGTAAAAATGCTGACGATTCCAGTATATACTCCTAAGAAAACTGTCTTATTTTCCTAAACCTGTTAAAATACTCAATGATAGTTTTCAGAAATGATGAAGAACGTGTAAGAACCACTTCATGTACACCAAAAAATATTCTGACTAAACTTACTGCCGTATTCAATCAAGGAGGTTTCCAGTGGAAAGCTTTGAAACGGTGAAAATAGTGGTAATGTTGACAATTCTGGCTACTTCCGGTGGCGTTTTCACGGAAATGTGCTTTCAAATACTAGGAATTCATGTTTCCAGAGCTCAGAATTTGTTTACAAAGCCTTGGAATCAAGAGAATAGTGTTTATGTTTCCAATTAAGGCTGATTAGCTCTGGCGTTTTCAGTGTCAATCAGTTAAAATGCTGACGATTCCAGTATATATTTCTAAGAAAACTGTCTAATTCGCCTAAAACTGTTAAAATTCACAATAATATTTCCAGAAATGATGAAGAACGTGTAAGAAAAACTTCATGTACACGTAAAAATATTCCGACTAAAGTTACTGCCAATTCAATCAGGGAGGTTTCCAGTGGAAAGGTGTGAAATGTTGAAAATACTGGTAATATTGACATTCCAGCTGCTTCCGGTGGCGTTTTCACGGAAATGTGCTTTCAAATTAGTAATTCATGTTTCCAGAACTCAGAATTTGTGTACAAAGCCTTGTAATGAAGAGAATAGTGTTTATGTTTCCAATTAAGGCTGATTGGCTTTGGCGTTTTAAGTGTCAATCAGTTAAAATGCTGACGAATCCAGGATATACTTCTAAGAAAACTGTCTAATTAGGCTAAAACTGTTAAAATACACAATGATAGTTCCCAGAAATGATGAAGAACGTGTATGAAGCACTTCAAGTACACGTAAAAAGATTCTGACTAAACTTACTGCCCATTCAATCAAGAAGACTTCTATTGGAAAGCTGTGAAATGATCAAAATACTGGTAATATTGAAAATTCCGGCTACTTCCGGTGGCGTTTTCTCGGAAATGTGCTTTTAAATATTAGAAATTCATATTTCCAGAAGTCAGAATTTGTCTACAAAGCCTTGGAATGAAAAGAATAGTGTTTATGTTTCCAATTAAGGCTGATTGACTTTGGCGTTTTCAGTGTCAATCCGTTAAAATGCTGACGATTCCAGTATATACTTCTAAGAAAACTGCCTAATTGGCCTAAAACTGTTAACATACACAATGATAGTTCCCAGAAATGATGGAAAATATGTAAGAAACACTTCACGTACACGTAAAACCATTCTTACTAAACTTAATACCGAATTCAATCACGGTTTCCAGTGGAAAGCTGTGAAGTGATGAAAATCCTGGTAATATTGACAATTCGGGCTACTTCCGGTGGCTTTTCATGGAAATGTGCTTTTACATTAGTAATTCATGTTTCCAGAACTCAGAATTTGTGTACAAACCCTTGGAATGAAGAGAATAGTGTTTATGTTTCCAATTAAGGCTGATTGGATAGGCTTTTTCTGTTTCAATCAGTTAAAATGCTGACGATTCCAGTATATACTTCTAAGAAAACTCTTTAATAGGCTAAAACTGTTAAAATACACAATGATAGTTCCCAGAAATGATGAAGAACGTGTACGAAACACTTCATGTACATGTAAAAAGATTCTGAATAAATTTTCTGCCAATTCAATCAAGGAGGTTTCTAGTGGAAAGCTGTGAAATGATGAAAATACAGGTAATATTGCCCATTCCGGCTAATTCCGGTGGCGTTTTCAAGGAAATATGCTTTCAAATATTAGGAATTCATGTTTCCAGAGCTCAGAATTTGTGTACAAATCCTCAGAATGAATACAATAGTGTTTATGTTTCCAATTAAGGCTGATTGGCTTTAGCATGTTTAGTGTCAATCCGTTAAAATGCTGATGATTCCAGTATATACTTCTCAGAAAACTGTCTAATTCGCCTAAAACTATTAAACTTCACAATATTAGTTCCAAGAAATGATGAAGAACGTGTAAGAAGCACTTCATGTACAATTAAAAAGATTCTGACTAAACTTACTGGCAATTCAATAAAGGAGGTTTCCAGTGGACAGCTGTAAAATGATGAAAATACTGATAATATTTACAATTCCAGCAGCTTCAGGTGGCCTTTCACAGAAATGTGCTTTCAGATATTAGAAATTCATGATTACAGAACTCAGAATTTTTGTATAAAGCCTTGGAAAGAAGAGAATAGTGCTCATGTTTCCAATAAGGCTGATTGGGTTTGGCGTTTTCTGTGTCAATCAGTTAAAATGCTGACGATTCCAGTATATACTTCTAAGATAACTGTCTAATTTGCCTAAAACTGTTAAAATAAACAATGATAGTTCCAAGAAATGATGAAGAACGTGTAAGAAACACTTCATGTACACGTGAAAAGATTCTGACTAAACTTACTGACAATTCAATCAGGGAGGTTTCCAGTGGAAAGCTGTGAAATGATGAAAATACTGGTAATATTGGCAATTGGGGCTACTTCCGGTGGCGTTTTCACAGAAATGGGCTTTCACATTAGTAATTCATATTTCCAGAATTCAGAATTTGTGTACAAAGCCTTGGAATGAAGAGAATAGTCTTTATGTTTCCAATTAAGGTAGATTGGCATTGGAGTTTTCAGTGTCAATCAGTTAAATTGCTGAGGATTCCAGTATATATTTCTAAGAAAACTGTCTAATTAGCCTAAAAGTGTTAAAATACACAATGATAGTTCCCAGAAATGATCAAGAACGTGTAAGAAACACTTCATGTACATGTAAAAAGATTCTGACTAAACTTACTGCCAATTCAATCAAGGAGGTTTCCAGTAGAAAGCTGTGAAATGATGAAAATACAGGTAATATTGACAATTCCGGCTACTTCCGGTGGCGTTTTCAGGAAAAGTGCTTTCAAGTATTAGGAATTCATGTTTCAAGAGCTGAGAATTTGTATACAAATCCTTAGAATGAATAGAATAGTGTTTATGTTTCCAATTAAGGCTGATTGGCTTTAGCGTGTTTAGTTTCAATCCGTTAAAATGCTGACGATTCCAGTATATACTTCAAATAAAACTGTCTAATTGTCCTAAAACTGTTAAAATACACAATGATAGTTCCAGAAATGATGAAGAACGTGTAAGAAACACTTCATGTACACGTGAAAAGATTCTGACTAAACTTAATGCCCTATTCAATTAGGAGGTTTCCAGTGGAAAGCTGTGAAATGATGAAAATACTGGTAATATTGACAATTCGGGCTACTTCTGGTGGCGTTTTCACGGAAATGTGCTTTCAAATTAGTAATTCATGTTTCCAGAACTCAGAATTTGTGTACAAAGCCTTGTAATGAAGAGAATAGTGTTTATGTTTCCAATTAAGGCTGATTGGCTTTGGCATTTTCAGTGTCAATCAGTAAAAATGCTGACGATTCCAGTATATACTCCTAAGAAAACTGTCTTATTTTCCTAAACCTGTTAAAATACTCAATGATAGTTTTCAGAAATGATGAAGAACGTGTAAGAACCACTTCATGTACACCAAAATATATTCTGACTAAACTTACTGCCGTATTCAATCAAGGAGGTTTCCAGTGGAAAGCTTTGAAACGGTGAAAATAGTGGTAATATTGACAATTCTGGCTACTTCCGGTGGCGTTTTCACGGAAATGTGCTTTCAAATACTAGGAATTCATGTTTCCAGAGCTCAGAATTTGTTTACAAAGCCTTGGAATCAAGAGAATAGTGTTTATGTTTCCAATTAAGGCTGATTAGCTCTGGCGTTTTCAGTGTCAATCAGTTAAAATGCTGACGATTCCAGTATATATTTCTAAGAAAACTGTCTAATTCGCCTAAAACTGTTAAAATTCACAATAATATTTCCAGAAATGATGAAGAACGTGTAAGAAAAACTTCATGTACACGTAAAAATATTCCGACTAAAGTTACTGCCAATTCAATCAGGGAGGTTTCCAGTGGAAAGGTGTGAAATGTTGAAAATACTGGTAATATTGACATTCCAGCTGCTTCCGGTGGCGTTTTCACGGAAATGTGCTTTCAAATTAGTAATTCATGTTTCCAGAACTCAGAATTTGTGTACAAAGCCTTGTAATGAAGAGAATAGTGTTTATGTTTCCAATTAAGGCTGATTGGCTTTGGCGTTTTAAGTGTCAATCAGTTAAAATGCTGACGAATCCAGGATATACTTCTAAGAAAACTGTCTAATTAGGCTAAAACTGTTAAAATACACAATGATAGTTCCCAGAAATGATGAAGAACGTGTATGAAGCACTTCATGTACACGTAAAAAGATTCTGACTAAACTTACTGCCCATTCAATCAAGAAGACTTCTATTGGAAAGCTGTGAAATGATCAAAATACTGGTAATATTGAAAATTCCGGCTACTTCCGGTGGCGTTTTCTCGGAAATGTGCTTTTAAATATTAGAAATTCATATTTCCAGAAGTCAGAATTTGTCTACAAAGCCTTGGAATGAAAAGAATAGTGTTTATGTTTCCAATTAAGGCTGATTGACTTTGGCGTTTTCAGTGTCAATCCGTTAAAATGCTGACGATTCCAGTATATACTTCTAAGAAAACTGTCTAATTGGCCTAAAACTGTTAACATACACAATGATAGTTCCCAGAAATGATGGAAAATATGTAAGAAACACTTCACGTACACGTAAAACCATTCTTACTAAACTTAATACCGAATTCAATCACGGTTTCCAGTGGAAAGCTGTGAAGTGATGAAAATCCTGGTAATATTGACAATTCCCGATTTTTCCCGTGGCGTTTTCAGGGAAATGTGCTTTCACATATTATGAATTCATAATTACAGAACTCAGAATTTGTATATAAAGCCTTGGAAAGAAGAGAATAGTGTTTATGTTTCCAATTAAGGCTGACTGGCTTTGGCATTTTCAGTGCCAAACAGTTAAAATGCTGATGATTCCAGTATATACTTCTAAGAAAACTGTCAATTTGGGCTAAAACTGTTAAAATACACAATGATAGTTCCCAGAAATGATGAAGAATGTGTAAGAAGCACTTCATGTACACTTAAAAAGATTCTGACTAAACTTACTGCAGTATTCAATCAAGGAGGTTTCCAGTGAAAAGCTGTGAAATGATGAAAATACTGGTAATATTGAAATTTCGGGTTACTTCCGGTGGCGTTTTCATGGAAATATGCTTTCAAATATTAGGAATTCATGTTTCCAGAACTCAGAATTTTTGTACAAAGCCTTGGAATGAAGAGAATAGTGTTTATGTTTCTAATTAAGGCTGATTGGTGTTGGTGTTTTCAGTGTCAATCAGTTAAAATGCTGACGATTCCATTATATACTTCTAAGAAAACTGTCTAATTGGGCTAAAACTGTTAAAATACACAATGGTAGTTCTAAGAAATGATGAAGAACATGTAAGAAACACTTCATGTACACCTAAAAACATTCTGACTAAATTTACTGCCAATTCAATCAAGGAGGTTTCCAGTGGAAAGCTGTGAAATGATGAAAATACTGGTAATATTGACCATTCCTGATACTTCAGGTGGCGTTTTCACGGAAATGTGCTTTCAGATATTAGGAATTCATGTTTCCAGAACTCAAAATTTGTGTACAACGCCGTGGAATTAAGAGAATACTGTTTACGTTTCCAATTAAGGCTTATTAGCTCTGGGGTTTTCAGTGTCAATCAGTTAAAATACTGAGGATTCCAGTATATACTTGTAAAAAAACTGTCTAATTAGCCTAAAACTGTTAAAATACACAATGATAGTGCCCAAAAATGATGAAGAACGTGTAAGAAACACTTCATGTACAATTAAAAAGATTCTGACTTAACTTACTGCCAGTTCAATCAAGGAGGTTTCCAGTGGAAAGCTGTGAAATGATGAAAATACAGGTAATACTGACAATTCTGGCTACTTCCCGTGGCATTTTCACGGAAATGTGCTTTCAAATATTAGGAATTCATGTTTCCAGAGCTCAGAATTTGTGTACAAAGCCTTAGAATGAATAGAATAGTGTTTATGTTTCCAATTAAGACTGATTGGCTTTTGCCTTTTCAGTGTCAATCAGTTAAAATGTTGACGATTCCAGGATATACTTCTAAGAATACTGCCTAATTCGCCTAAAACTGTTGAAATTCACAATAATAGTTCCAAGAAATGATGAAGAACGTGTAAGAAACACTACATGTACACATGAAAAGATTCTGACTAAAATTACTGCCAATTCAATCAGGGAAGTTTCCAGGGGAAAGCTGTGAAATGATGAAAATACTGGTAATATTGACAATTCGGGCTACTTCCGGTGGCTTTTCATGGAAATGTGCTTTTACATTAGTAATTCATGTTTCCAGAACTCAGAATTTGTGTACAAACCCTTGGAATGAAGAGAATAGTGTTTATGTTTCCAATTAAGGCTGATTGGATAGGCTTTTTCTGTTTCAATCAGTTAAAATGCTGACGATTCCAGTATATACTTCTAAGAAAACTCTTTAATAGGCTAAAACTGTTAAAATACACAATGATAGTTCCCAGAAATGATGAAGAACGTGTACGAAACACTTCATGTACATGTAAAAAGATTCTGAATAAACTTTCTGCCAATTCAATCAAGGAGGTTTCTAGTGGAAAGCTGTGAAATGATGAAAATACAGGTAATATTGCCCATTCCGGCTAATTCCGGTGGCGTTTTCAAGGAAATATGCTTTCAAATATTAGGAATTCATGTTTCCAGAGCTCAGAATTTGTGTACAAATCCTCAGAATGAATACAATAGTGTTTATGTTTCCAATTAAGGCTGATTGGCTTTAGCATGTTTAGTGTCAATCCGTTAAAATGCTGATGATTCCAGTATATACTTCTCAGAAAACTGTCTAATTCGCCTAAAACTATTAAACTTCACAATATTAGTTCCAAGAAATGATGAAGAACGTGTAAGAAGCACTTCATGTACAATTAAAAGATTCTGACTAAACTTACTGGCAATTCAATAAAGGAGGTTTCCAGTGGACAGCTGTAAAATGATGAAAATACTGATAATATTTACAATTCCAGCAGCTTCAGGTGGCCTTTCACAGAAATGTGCTTTCAGATATTAGAAATTCATGATTACAGAACTCAGAATTTTTGTATAAAGCCTTGGAAAGAAGAGAATAGTGCTCATGTTTCCAATAAGGCTGATTGGGTTTGGCGTTTTCTGTGTCAATCAGTTAAAATGCTGACGATTCCAGTATATACTTCTAAGATAACTGTCTAATTTGCCTAAAACTGTTAAAATAAACAATGATAGTTCCAAGAAATGATGAAGAACGTGTAAGAAACACTTCATGTACACGTGAAAAGATTCTGACTAAACTTAATGACAATTCAATCAGGGAGGTTTCCAGTGGAAAGCTGTGAAATGATGAAAATACTGGTAATATTGGCAATTGGGGCTACTTCCGGTGGCGTTTTCACAGAAATGGGCTTTCACATTAGTAATTCATGTTTCCAGAATTCAGAATTTGTGTACAAAGCCTTGGAATGAAGAGAATAGTCTTTATGTTTCCAATTAAGGTAGATTGGCATTGGAGTTTTCAGTGTCAATCAGTTAAATTGCTGAGGATTCCAGTATATATTTCTAAGAAAACTGTCTAATTAGCCTAAAAGTGTTAAAATACACAATGATAGTTCCCAGAAATGATCAAGAACGTGTAAGAAACACTTCATGTACATGTAAAAAGATTCTGACTAAACTTACTGCCAATTCAATCAAGGAGGTTTCCAGTAGAAAGCTGTGAAATGATGAAAATACAGGTAATATTGACAATTCCGGCTACTTCCGGTGGCGTTTTCAGGGAAAAGTGCTTTCAAGTATTAGGAATTCATGTTTCAAGAGCTGAGAATTTGTATACAAATCCTTAGAATGAATAGAATAGTGTTTATGTTTCCAATTAAGGCTGATTGGCTTTAGCGTGTTTAGTTTCAATCCGTTAAAATGCTGACGATTCCAGTATATACTTCAAATAAAACTGTCTAATTGTCCTAAAACTGTTAAAATACATAATGATAGTTCCAGAAATGATGAAGAACGTGTAAGAAACACTTCATGTACACGTGAAAAGATTCTGACTAAACTTAATGCCCTATTCAATTAGGAGGTTTCCAGTGGAAAGCTGTGAAATGATGAAAATACTGGTAAT
Organism: Myotis pilosus; assembly: GCA_036010255.1. Taxonomy (NCBI): domain Eukaryota; kingdom Metazoa; phylum Chordata; class Mammalia; order Chiroptera; family Vespertilionidae; genus Myotis; species Myotis pilosus. The sequence goes on from JASKON010000014.1 coordinate 60,899,321, forward strand.
ATTGACAATTCGGGCTACTTCTGGTGGCGTTTTCACGGAAATGTGCTTTCAAATTAGTAATTCATGTTTCCAGAACTCAGAATTTGTGTACAAAGCCTTGTAATGAAGAGAATAGTGTTTATGTTTCCAATTAAGGCTGATTGGGTTTGGCATTTTCAGTGTCAATCAGTAAAAATGCTGACGATTCCAGTATATACTCCTAAGAAAACTGTCTTATTTTCCTAAACCTGTTAAAATACTCAATGATAGTTTTCAGAAATGATGAAGAACGTGTAAGAACCACTTCATGTACACCAAAAAATATTCTGACTAAACTTACTGCCGTATTCAATCAAGGAGGTTTCCAGTGGAAAGCTTTGAAACGGTGAAAATAGTGGTAATATTGACAAATCCGGCTACTTCCGGTGGCGTTTTCACGGAAATGTGCTTTCAAATACTAGGAATTCATGTTTCCAGAGCTCAGAATTTGTTTACAAAGCCTTGGAATCAAGAGAATAGTGTTTATGTTTCCAATTAAGGCTGATTAGCTCTGGCGTTTTCAGTGTCAATCAGTTAAAATGCTGACGATTCCAGTATATATTTCTAAGAAAACTGTCTAATTCGCCTAAAACTGTTAAAATTCACAATAATATTTCCAGAAATGATGAAGAACGTGTAAGAAAAACTTCATGTACACGTAAAAATATTCCGACTAAAGTTACTGCCAATTCAATCAGGGAGGTTTCCAGTGGAAAGGTGTGAAATGTTGAAAATACTGGTAATATTGACATTCCAGCTGCTTCGGTGGCGTTTTCACGGAAATGTGCTTTCAAATTAGTAATTCATGTTTCCAGAACTCAGAATTTGTGTACAAAGCCTTGTAATGAAGAGAATAGTGTTTATGTTTCCAATTAAGGCTGATTGGCTTTGGCGTTTTAAGTGTCAATCAGTTAAAATGCTGACGAATCCAGGATATACTTCTAAGAAAACTGTCTAATTAGGCTAAAACTGTTAAAATACACAATGATAGTTCCCAGAAATGATGAAGAACGTGTATGAAGCACTTCATGTACACGTAAAAAGATTCTGACTAAACTTACTGCCCATTCAATCAAGAAGACTTCTATTGGAAAGCTGTGAAATGATCAAAATACTGGTAATATTGAAAATTCCGGCTACTTCCGGTGGCGTTTTCTCGGAAATGTGCTTTTAAATATTAGAAATTCATATTTCCAGAAGTCAGAATTTGTCTACAAAGCCTTGGAATGAAAAGAATAGTGTTTATGTTTCCAATTAAGGCTGATTGACTTTGGCGTTTTCAGTGTCAATCCGTTAAAATGCTGACGATTCCAGTATATACTTCTAAGAAAACTGTCTAATTGGCCTAAAACTGTTAACATACACAATGATAGTTCCCAGAAATGATGGAAAATATGTAAGAAACACTTCACGTACACGTAAAACCATTCTTACTAAACTTAATACCGAATTCAATCACGGTTTCCAGTGGAAAGCTGTGAAGTGATGAAAATCCTGGTAATGTTGACAATTCCCGATTTTTCCCGTGGCGTTTTCAGGGAAATGTGCTTTCACATATTATGAATTCATAATTACAGAACTCAGAATTTGTATATAAAGCCTTGGAAAGAAGAGAATAGTGTTTATGTTTCCAATTAAGGCTGACTGGCTTTGGCATTTTCAGTGCCAAACAGTTAAAATGCTGATGATTCCAGTATATACTTCAAAGAAAACTGTCAATTTGGGCTAAAACTGTTAAAATACACAATGATAGTTCCCAGAAATGATGAAGAATGTGTAAGAAGCACTTCATGTACACTTAAAAAGATTCTGACTAAACTTACTGCAGTATTCAATCAAGGAGGTTTCCAGTGAAAAGCTGTGAAATGATGAAAATACTGGTAATATTGAAATTTCGGGTTACTTCCGGTGGCGTTTTCATGGAAATATGCTTTCAAATATTAGGAATTCATGTTTCCAGAACTCAGAATTTTTGTACAAAGCCTTGGAATGAAGAGAATAGTGTTTATGTTTCTAATTAAGGCTGATTGGCGTTGGTGTTTTCAGTGTCAATCTGTTAAAATGCTGACGATTCCATTATATACTTCTAAGAAAACTGTCTAATTGGGCTAAAACTGTTAAAATACACAATGGTAGTTCTAAGAAATGATGAAGAACATGTAAGAAACACTTCATGTACACCTAAAAACATTCTGACTAAATTTACTGCCAATTCAATCAAGGAGGTTTCCAGTGGAAAGCTGTGAAATGATGAAAATACTGGTAATATTGACCATTCCTGATACTTCAGGTGGCGTTTTCACGGAAATGTGCTTTCAGATATTAGGAATTCATGTTTCCAGAACTCAAAATTTGTGTACAACGCCGTGGAATGAAGAGAATACTGTTTACGTTTCCAATTAAGGCTTATTAGCTCTGGGGTTTTCAGTGTCAATCAGTTAAAATACTGAGGATTCCAGTATATACTTGTAAAAAAACTGTCTAATTAGCCTAAAACTGTTAAAATACACAATGATAGTGCCCAAAAATGATGAAGAACGTGTAAGAAACACTTCATGTACAATTAAAAAGATTCTGATTAACTTACTGCCAGTTCAATCAAGGAGGTTTCCAGTGGAAAGCTGTGAAATGATGAAAATACAGGTAATACTGACAATTCTGGCTACTTCCCGTGGCATTTTCACGGAAATGTGCTTTCAAATATTAGGAATTCATGTTTCCAGAGCTCAGAATTTGTGTACAAAGCCTTAGAATGAATAGAATAGTGTTTATGTTTCCAATTAAGACTGATTGGCTTTTGCCTTTTCAGTGTCAATCAGTTAAAATGTTGACGATTCCAGGATATACTTCTAAGAATACTGCCTAATTCGCCTAAAACTGTTAAAATTCACAATAATAGTTCCAAGAAATGATGAAGAACGTGTAAGAAACACTTCATGTACATGTGAAAATATTCTGACTAAACTTAATGCCCTATTCAATCTAGGAGGTTTCCAGTGGAATCCTGTGAAATGATGAAAATACTGGTAATATTGACAATTCGTTCTACTTCCGGTGGCGTTTTCACGGAAATGTGCTTTCAAATATTAGGAATTCATGTTTCCAGAGGTTAGAATTTGTGGACAAAGCCTTGGAGTGAAGAGAATAGTGTTTATGTTTCCAACTAAGACTGATTGGCTTTGGCGTTTTAAGTGTCAATCAGTTAAAATGCTGACGATTCCAGGATATACTTCTAAGATAACTGTCTAATTAGGCTAAAACTGTTAAAATACACAATGATAGTTCCCAGAAATGATGAAGAACGTGTACGAAACACTTCATGTACACGTGAAAATATTCTGACTAAACTTACTGCCCTATTCAATCAAGGAGGTTTCAAGTGGAAAGCTGTGAAATGATGAAAATACTGGTAATATTGACAATTCGGGCTACTTCCAGTGGCGTTTTCACGGAAATGTGCTTTCAGATATTAGAAATTCATGTGTCCAGAGCTCAGAATTTGTGTACAAAGCCTTAGAATGAAGAGAATAGTCTTTATGTTTCCAATTAAGGCAGATTGGCTTTGGCGTTTTTAGTGTCAATCAGTTAAAATGCTGACGATTCCAGTATATACTTCTAAGAAAACTGTTTAATTCGACTAAAACTGTTAAAATTCACAACAATAGTTCCAAGAAATGATGAAGAATGTATAAGATATAGTTCACGTACACGTGAAAAGATTCTGACTAAACTTACTGCCAATTCAATCAGGGATGTTTCCAGTGGAAAGCTGTGAAATGATGAAAATACTGGGAATATTGACAATTCCGGCTACTTCCGGTGGCGTTTTCGCGGAAATGTGCTTTCACATTAGTAATTCATGTTTCCAGAACTCAGAATTAGTGTACAAAGCCTTGTAATGAAGATAATAGTGTTTATGTTTCCAATTAAGGCTGATTGGCTTTAGCGTGTTTAGTGTCAATCCGTTAAAATGGTGACGAATCCAGTATGTACTTCTAAGAAAACTGTCTAATTCGCCTAAAACTGTTGAAATTCACAATAATAGTTCCAAGAAATGATGAAGAACGTGTAAGAAACACTACATGTACACGTGAAAAGATTCTGACTAAAATTACTGCCAATTCAATCAGGGAAGTTTCCAGGGGAAAGCTGTGAAATGATGAAAATACTGGTAATATTGACAATTCGGGCTACTTCCGGTGGCTTTTCATGGAAATGTGCTTTTACATTAGTAATTCATGTTTCCAGAACTCAGAATTTGTGTACAAACCCTTGGAATGAAGAGAATAGTGTTTATGTTTCCAATTAAGGCTGATTGGATAGGCTTTTTCTGTTTCAATCAGTTAAAATGCTGACGATTCCAGTATATACTTCTAAGAAAACTCTTTAATAGGCTAAAACTGTTAAAATACACAATGATAGTTCCCGGAAATGATGAAGAACGTGTACGAAACACTTCATGTACATGTAAAAAGATTCTGAATAAACTTTCTGCCAATTCAATCAAGGAGGTTTCTAGTGGAAAGCTGTGAAATGATGAAAATACAGGTAATATTGCCCATTCCGGCTAATTCCGGTGGCTTTTTCAAGGAAATGTGCTTTCAAATATTAGGAATTCATGTTTCCAGAGCTCAGAATTTGTGTACAAAGCCTCAGAATGAATACAATAGTGTTTATGTTTCCAATTAAGGCTGATTGGCTTTAGCATGTTTAGTGTCAATCCGTTAAAATGCTGATGATTCCAGTATATACTTCTCAGAAAACTGTCTAATTCGCCTAAAACTATTAAACTTCACAATATTAGTTCCAAGAAATGATGAAGAACGTGTAAGAAGCACTTCATGTACAATTAAAAAGATTCTGACTAAACTTACTGGCAATTCAATAAAGGAGGTTTCCAGTGGACAGCTGTAAAATGATGAAAATACTGATAATATTTACAATTCCAGCAGCTTCAGGTGGCCTTTCACAGAAATGTGCTTTCAGATATTAGAAATTCATGATTACAGAACTCAGAATTTTTGTATAAAGCCTTGGAAAGAAGAGAATAGTGCTCATGTTTCCAATAAGGCTGATTGGGTTTGGCGTTTTCTGTGTCAATCAGTTAAAATGCTGACGATTCCAGTATATACTTCTAAGAAAACTGTCTAATTTGCCTAAAACTGTTAAAATAAACAATGATAGTTCCAAGAAATGATGAAGAACGTGTAAGAAACACTTCATGTACACGTGAAAAGATTCTGACTAAACTTACTGACAATTCAATCAGGGAGGTTTCCAGTGAAAAGCTGTGAAATGATGAAAATACTGGTAATATTGGCAATTCGGGCTACTTCCGGTGGCGTTTTCACGGAAATGGGCTTTCACATTAGTAATTCATGTTTCCAGAATTCAGAATTTGTGTACAAAGCCTTGGAATGAAGAGAATAGTGTTTATGTTTCCAATTAAGGCAGATTGGCGTTGGAGTTTTCAGAATCAATCAGTTAAAATGCTGACGATTCTAGAATATACTTCTAAGAAAACTGTCTAATTGGCCTAAAACTGTTAAAATACACAATAATAGTTCCAAGAAATGATGAAAAACGTGTAAGAAACACTTCATGTACATGTGAAAAGATTCTGAGTAAACTTACTGCCAATTACAACAAGGAGGTTTCCAATGGAAAGCTGTGAAATGATGAAAATACTGGTAATATTGACAATTCGGGCTACTTCCGGTTGCGTTTTCACGGAAATGTGCTCTCACCTTAGGAATTCATGTTTTCGGAAATCAGAATTAGTGTACAAAGCCTTGGAATGAAGAGAATAGAGTTTATTTTTCCATTTAAGGCTGATTCGCTTTGGCGTTTTCAGTGTTAATCAGTTAAAATGCAGACAATTCCACTATATACTTCTAAGAAAACTGTCTAATTGGGCTAAAACAATTAAAATACACAATGATAGTTCCCAGAATTGATGAAGAACGTGTAAGAAGCACTTCATGTACACGTAAAAATATTCTGACTATACTTACTGGCAATTGAATAAAGGAGGTTTTCATTGGACAGCTGTAAAATGATGATAATACTGATAATATTGACAATTCGGCAGCTTCAGGTGGCCTTTCACAGAGATGTGCTTTCACATATTAGGAATTCATGATTACAGAACTCAGAATTTCTGTAAAAAGCCTTGGAAAGAAGAGAATAGTGCTCATGTTTCCAATAAGGCTCATTGGCTCTGGCGTTTTCAATGTCCATCAGTTAAAATGCTGACGATTCCAGTATATACTTCTAAGAAAACTGTCAATTTGGGCTAAAACTGTTAAAATACACAATGATAGTTCCCAGAAATGATGAAGAATGTGTAAAAAACACTTCATGTACACTTAAAAAGATTCTGACTAAACTTACTGCAGTATTCACTCAAGGAGGTCTCCAGTGAAAATTGTGAAATGATGAAAATACTGGAAATATTGAAAATTCTGGTTACTTCCGGTGGGGTTTTCCTGGAAATATGCTTTCAAATATTAGGAATTCATGTTTCCAGAACTCAGAATTTTTGTACAAAGCCTTGGAATGAAGAGATAGTGTTTATGTTTCTAATTAAGGCTGATTGGCTTTGGCGTTTTCAGAGTAAATCAGTTAAAATGCTGACGATTCCAGTATATACATGTAAGGGAACTGTCTAATTGGGATAAATCTGTTAAAATACACAATGATAGTTCCCAGTAATGATGAAGAATGTGTCAGAAACAGTTCATGTACACGTAAAAAGATTCTGACTAAACCACCTGCCGTATTCAATCAAGGAGGTTTCCCGTGAAAAGCTGTGAAATGATTAATATACTGGTAATATTGACAATTCCGGCTACTTCCTGTGGCGTTTTCATGTAAATAGGCTTTCAAATATTAGGAATTCATGTTTCTATAACTCAGAATTTGTGTACAACGCCTGAGAATGAAGAGAATACTGTTTATGTTTCCAATTAAGGCTGATTGACTTTGGAGTTTTCAGTGTCAATCAGTTAAAATGCTGACGATTCCAGTATATACTTCAAAAAAACTGTCTAATTGGGCTAAAACTGTTAAAATACACAATGATAGTTCCAAGAAATGATATAGAACGTGTAAGAAACACTTCATGTACACGTAAATAGATTCTAACTAAACTTACTGCCCTATACAATCAAGTAGCTTTCCAGTGGAAAGCTGTGAAATGATGAAAATACTGGTAATATTGACAATTCCCGCTACTTCCGGTGGCATTTATATGGAAATGTGCTTTCAAATATTAGGAATTCATGTTTCCAGAACTCATAATTTGTCTACAAAGCCTTGGAATGAACATAATAGTGTTTATGTTTCCAATTAAGGCTGATTGGCTCTGGTGTTTATGTGTCTGTCAGTTAAAATGCTGACGATTCCAGTATATACTTCAAAGAAAACTGTCTAATAGGACTAAAACTGTTAAAATGCACAATGATAATCCCCAGAAATGCTGAAGAACGTGTAAGAAACACTTCATGTACACGTAAAAGTTTCTGATTGAACTTACTGCTGTATTCAATCAAGGAAGTTTCAAGTGGAAAGGTGTGAAATGATGAAAATACTGGTAATATTGACAATTCCGGCTACTTCCAGTGGCGTTTTCACGGAAATGTGCTTTCACATATTAGGAATTCATTCTTAAAGAACTCAGAATTTGTGTACAAAGCCTTGGAATGAAGAGAATAGTGTTTTTTGTTTCCAGTTAAGGCTGATTGGATTTGGCGTTTTCTGTGTCAATCAGGTAAAAAGCTGACGATTCCAGTATATACTTCTAGAAAACTGTCTAATTGGGCTAAAATTGTTAAAATACACAAGATAATAACAAGAAATGATGGAGAACGTGTAAGAAACACTTCATGTACACGTAAAAAGTTTCTGACTAAATTTACTGCCAATTCAATCAAGGAGGTTTCCAGTGGAAAGCTGTGAAATGATGAAAATACTGGTAGTATTGACAGTTCTGGGTACTTCCGGTGGCGTTTTCATGGAAATATGCTTTCAAATATTAGGAATTCATGTTTCCAGGACTCATAATTTGTGTACAAAGCCTTGGAAAGAAGAGAATAGTGTTTAAGTTTCAAATTAAGGCTGATTGGCTTTGGCGTTTTCAGTGTCAATCAGTTAAAATGCTGACGATTCCTGTATATATGTCTAAGAAAACTGTCTAATTGGGCTAAAACTATTTAAATACACAATTATAGTTCCCAGAAATGATGAAGAACGTGTAAGAAACACTTCATGTATACGTAAAGGGATTCTGACTAAACTTACTGCCGTATTCATTCAATAAGGTTTCCAGTGGAAATCTGTGAAATGATGAAAATACTGATAATATTGATAATTCCAGCTATTTTCGGTGGCGTTTTCCAGAAATGTGCTTTCAAATTTAGGAATTTATGTTTACGGAACTCAGAAATTGTTTACAAAGCCTTGGAATGAAGAGAATGGTGTTTATGTTTCCAATTAAGGCTGATTGGCTTTGGCGTTTTCAGTGTCAATTAGTTAAAATGCTGATGATTCCAGTATATACTTCTAAGCAAACTATCTAATTGGCCTAAAACTGTTAAAATACACAATGATAGTTCCAGAAATGATGAAGAACGTGTAAGAAGCACTTCATGTACACGTGAAAAGATTCTGACTAAACTTACTGCGTTATTCAATCAAGGAGGTTTCCAGTGGAAAGTTGTGAAATGATGAAAATACTAGTAATATTGACAATTCGGGCTACTTCCTGTCGCGTTTTCATGGAAATGTGCTTCCACATACTAGGAATTCATGTTTCCAGAACTCAGAGTTTGTGTACAAGGCGTTGGAATGAATGAAGAGAATGGTGTTTATGTTTCCAATTAACGCTGTTTGGCTTTGGCGTTTTCAGTGTCAATCAGTTAAAATGCTGTCGGTTCCAGTATATACTTCTAAGAAAACTGTCTAATTGGGCTAAAACTGTTAAAATACACAATGATAGTTCCCAGATACGATGACGACTGTGTAAGAAACACTTCATTTACACGTAAAAATATTGTGACTAATCTTACTGCCATATTCAGTCACTGATTTTTCCAGTGGAAAGCTCTGAAATGATGAAAATGCTGGTAATATTGACTTGTACTCTTAAGTTTTCTAAGTAAATTTCTGAAAAATAACAACAGATTAATGGGAATTGAGAATATAAACAGTAACCTCATCATATCCGAGCTGTTTGAAAGTGTTTTTAGAGTATTTATGTTCCCGTTTTGTATTATGGTTCTATTTACTTGTAATTCAAGTGTTCCATATCAATCACAGAAGAATTCCAGTGTTTATCATTGAGAATTCTTAGATAAGTATCCACATTTACAGAGTGTTCTGAGCTCTATTACCATGTATTCTTATGATTTCTAAGTAGATTCCTTAACAATGATAAAAGATGGAAGGGAATTGAAAATATAAACAGTAAACTCGTCATTTCAGAGCTGTTTGAACGAGTTTTCAGTGTATTTGTGTTGCCTGTTTTGCATTATGGTTCGATTGACTTGGAATTCAAGTGTTCCATATCCATCACAGAAGAATTCCAGTGTTTATTATTGTGAATCCTTAGGACAATTACCACCTTTACAGAGTGATCTGAACTGTATTAACTTGTATTCTTAAGTTTTCTAAGTGAATTCCTTAAAAACGCAAACTGATTGTTGGGAATTGCAAAGGTAAACAATAAAACCTTCATTTCAGAGCTGTTTGAACGAGTTTTCTATGTATTTATGTTGCCCGTTGTGTATTATGGTTCTATTGACTTGTAATTCAAGTGTTCCATATCCATGGAAGAACAATTCCATTGTTTATCATTGTGAATTCTTAGAACAGTAACCACATTCACAGAGAGTTCTGAGCTCTATTAACATGTATTCTTTTGTTTCCTAAGTGGATTCCTTAAAAAGGGCAACAGATTGTGGTATCCATGGAAGAACAATACCATTGTTTATCATTGTGAATTCTTAGAAAAGTAACCTCATTCACAGAGTGTTCTGAGCTCTATTAACATGTATTCTTATGTTTTTTATGTGGATTCGTCAAAAATGGCATCAGATTGTGGGAATTGAAAATGTAAACTGTAAACTTGTCATTTCAGAGATGTTTGAACGAGTTTTCAGTGTATTTGTGTTGCCTGTTGTGTATTACGGTTCTATTGACTTGTAATTCAAGGTTCCATATCCATGGAAGAACAATTCCATTGTTCATCATTGTGAATTCTTAGAACAGTAACTACATTTACAGAGTGTTCTGAGCTCTTTTAACATGTATTTTTATGTTTTCTAAGTGGATTCTTTAGAAATGCCAACAGATTGTGGGAATTGAAAACGTAAACAGTAAACTCGTCATTTTAGAACATTTCAAACGAGTTTTCATTGTATTTATGTTTTCCGTTGTGTATGACGATTCTATTTCGTTGTTATTCAAGTGTTCCATATCCATCACAAAAGAATTGCAGTGTTTATTATTGTGAATTCTTAGAACAGTTATCACATTTATAGAGTGTTCTCAAGTCTATTAACTTGTAATCTTAAGATTTCTAAGTGGATTCCTTAAAAACGCAATCTGATTGTAGGGAATGGCAAAGGTAAACAGTAAAACCTTCATTTCAGAGCTGTTTGAACGTGTTTTCAATGTATTGATGTTGCCCGTTGTGTATTACGGTTCTATTGACTTGTAATTCAAGTGTTCCATATCCATGGAAGAACAATTCCATTGTTTATCCTTGTGAATTCTTTGAACAGTAACCACATTCACAGAGTGTTCTGAGCTCTATTAACATGTATGCTCATGTTTTCTAAGTGAATTCCTTAAAAAAGTCAACAGATTGCAGGAATTCAAAATGTAAACAGTAAACTCGTAATTTCAGAGCTGTTTGAACGTGTTTTCAGTGTATTGATGTTGCCCGTTTTGTATTACGGTTCTATTTACTTGCAATTCAAGTGTTCCATATCCCAGGAAGAACGATTCCATTGTTCATCATTGTGAATTCTTAGAACAGTACCCTCATTTACAGAGTTTTCTGAGCTGTTTTAACATGTACTCTTATGTTTTCTAAGTAGATTCCTTAAAAAGGCCTGTGGATTGTAGGGAATCATATAGTAGAGTAAACTCGTCATTTCAGAGCTGTTTGAACATGTTTTCAGTGTATTGATGTGGCCCGTTTTGTAATACGGTTCTATGTACTTGCCATTCAAGTGTTCCATATCCATAGAAGAAGGATTCCAATGCTCATCATTGTGAATTCTTAGAACAATTACCACATATACCGAGTGTTCTGTGCTCTAGTAACTTGTGTTCTTAAGTTTTCTAAGTGTTTTCCTTAAAAATGACAATAGATTAATGGGAATTATAAATATAAACAGTAAACTCAACATTTCCGAGCTGTTGGAACGAGTTTTCAGTGTATTTATGTTGCCCGTTTTGTATTACGGTTCTATTTACTTGTAATTCGAGTGTTCCATATCCATCACAGAAGAATTCCCGTGTTTATTATTGTGAATTCTTAGAACAGTTATCACATTTATTGAGTGTTCGGAAGTCTATTAACTTGTAATCTTAAGTTTTCTAAGTGGATTCCTTAAAAACGCAAACTGATTTCTGGGAATTGCAAAGGTAAACAGTTAAACCTTCATTTCAGAGCTGTTTGAACGTGTTTTCGGCGTATTGATGTTGCCCGTTTTGTATTACGGTTCTATTTACTTGCAATTCAAGTGTTCCATATCCATAGAAGAACGATTCCATTGTTCATCATTGTGAATTCTTAGAACAGTAACCACATTAACAGAGTGTTCTGAGCTCTATTAACATGTATTCTTATGTTTTCTAAGTGAATTCCTTAAAAAAGGCAACAGATTGTGGGAATTGAAAATGTAAACGGTAAACTCGTCATTTCAGAGCTGTTTGAACGTGTTTTCAGCGTATTGATGTTGCCCGTTTTGTATTACGGTTCTATTTACTTGCAATTCAGTGTTCCATATCCAAGGAAGAACGATTCCATTGTTCATCATTTTGAATTCTTAGAACAGTAACCTCATTTACAGAGTGTTCTGAGCTCTTTTAACATGTACTCTTATGTTTTCTAAGTAGATTCCTTAAAAAGGCCTGTGGATTGTAGGGAATCAAATAGTAGAGTAAATTCGTCATTTCAGAGCTGTTTGAACGAGTTTTCATTGTCTTTCTGTTGCCCGTTTTGCATTATGGTTCGATTGACTTGTATTTCAAGTGTTCCATATCCATCACTGAAGAATTCCAGGGTTTAATATTGTGAATTCTTAGAAAAGTAACCACATTTACAGAGTGTTCCGTGACCTACTACCATGAATTCTTATGTTTTATAAATAGATTCCTTAAAAAGGCCTATGGATTGTAGGGAATCGAAAAGTAGACAAAACTCATCATTTCAGAGCTGTTTGAATGTCTTTTCAATGTATTGATGTTGCCCGTTATGTATTACGGTTCTATTTACTTATAATTGATGTGTTCCATATCCATCACAGAAGAATTCCAGTGTTTACTATTGTCAATTCTTATAACAATTACCTCCTTTACAGAGTTGTCTGAGCTCTAGTAACTTGTGTTCCTAAGTTTTCTCAGTGTATTCCTTAAAAATGACAACAGATTAATGGGAATTGAAAATATAAACACTAAACTCATCATTTCCGAGCTGTTTGAACGAGTTTTCTGTGGATTGTTGTTGCCCGTTTTGTATTAGGGTTCTATTTACTTGTAATTCGAGTGTTCCATATCCATCACAGAAGAATTCCCGTGTTTATTATTGTGAATTCTTAGAACAGTTACCACATTTACAGAGTGTTCTGAAGTCCAGTAACTTGTAATCTTAAGTTTTCTAAGTGGATTCCTTAAAAACGCAAACTGATTGTTGGGAATTGCAAAGGTAAACAGTAAAACCTTCATTTCAGAGCTGTTTGAACGTGTTTTCAATGTGTTGATGTTGCCCGTTGTGTATTACGGTTCTATTGACTTGTAATTCAAGTGTTCCATATCCATGGAATAACAATTCCATTGTTTATCCTTGTGAATTCTTAGAACAGTAACCACATTCACAGAGTGTTCTGAGCTCTATTAACATGTATTCTCATGTTTTCTAAGTGAATTCCCTAAAAAAGTCAACAGATTGCGGGAATTCAAAATGTAAACAGTAAACTCGTCATTTCAGAGCTGTTTGAACGTGTTTTCAGTGTATTGATGTTGCCCGTTTTGTATTACGGTTCTATTTACTTGCAATTCAAGTGTTCCATATCCCAGGAAGAACGATTCCATTGTTCATCATTGTGAATTCTTAGAACAGTAACCTCATTTACAGAGTGTTCTGAGCTCTAGTAACTTGTGTTCTTAAGTTTTCTCAGTGTATTCCTTAAAAATGACAACAGATTAATGGGAATTGAAAATATAAACAGTAAACTCATCATTTCCGAGCTGTTTGAACGAGTTTTCAGTGTATTGATGTTGCCCGTTTTGTATTATGGTTCTATTTACTTAAATTCGAGTGTTCCATATCCATCACAGAATAATTCCCGTGTTTATTATTGTGAACTCAGAACAGTTACCACATTTATAGAGTGTTCTGAAGTCTATTAACTTGTAATCTTAAGGTGTCTAAGTGGATTCCTTAAAAACGCAAACTGATTGTTGGGAATTGCAAAGGTAAACAGTAAAACCTTCATTTCAGAGCTGTTTGAACATGTTTTCAATGTATTGATGTTGCCCGTTGTGTATTACGGTTCTATTGACTTGTAATTCAAGTGTTCCATATCCATGGAAGAACAATTCCATTGTTTATCCTTGTGAATTCTTAGAACAGTAACCACATTCACAGAGTGTTCTGAGCTCTATTAACATGTATTCTCATGTTTTCTAAGTGAATTCCCTAAAAAGTCAACAGATTGCGGGAATTCAAAATGTAAACAGTAAACTCGTCATTTCAGAGCTGTTTGAACGTGTTTTCAGTGTATTGATGTTGCCCGTTTTGTATTACGGTTCTATTTACTTGCAATTCAAGTGTTCCATATCCCAGGAAGAACGATTCCATTGTTCATCATTGTGAATTCTTAGAACAGTAACCACATTTACAGAGTGTTCTGAGCTCTTTTCACATGTACTCTTATGTTTTCTAAGTAGATTCCTTAAAAAGGCCTGTGGATTGTAGGGAATCAAATAGTAGAGTAAACTCGTCATTTCAGAGCTGTTTGAACGAGTTTTCATTGTCTTTCTGTTGCCCGTTTTGCATTATGGTTCGATTGACTTGTATTTCAAGTGTTCCATATCCATCACTGAAGAATTCCAGTGTTTAATATTGTGAATTCTTAGAAAAGTAACCACATTTACAGAGTGTTCCGTGACCTACTACCATGAATTCTTATGTTTTATAAATAGATTCCTTAAAAAGGCCTATGGATTGTAGGGAATCGAAAATTAGACAAAACTCATCATTTCAGAGCTGTTTGAATGTCTTTTCAATGTATTGATGTTGCCTGTTATGTATTACGGTTCTATTTACTTATAATTCATGTGTTCCATATCCATCACAGAAGAATTCCAGTGTTTACTATTGTCAATTCTTAGAACAATTACCTCATTTACAGAGTGTTCTGAGCTCTAGTAACTTGTGTTCTTAAGTTTTCTCAGTGTATTCCTCAAAAATGACAACAGATTAATGGGAATTGAAAATATAAACAGTAAACTCATCATTTCCGAGCTGTTTGAACGAGTTTTTAGTGTATTTATGTTGCCCGTTTTGTATTACGGTTCTATTTACTTGTAAGTCGAGTGTTCCATATCCATCACAGAATAATTCCCGTGTTTATTATTGTGAATTCTTAGAATAGTTACCACATTTATGAAGTGTTCTGAAGTCCATTAACTTGTAATCTTAAGTTTTCTAAGTGGATTCCCTAAAAACGCAAACTGTTTGTTGGGAATTGCAAAGGTAAACAGTTAAACCTTCATTTCAGAGCTGTTTGAACGTGTTTTCATTGTATTTATGTGGCCGTTGTGTAGTATGGTTTTATTGACTTGTCATTCAAGTGTTCCATATCCATGGAAGAACAATTCCATTGTTTATTATTGTGAATTCTTAAAACAGTAACCACATTAACAGAGTGTTCTGAGCTCTATTAACATGAACTCTTATGTTTTCTAAGTAGATTCCTTAAAAAAGCCTGTGGATTGCAGGGAATGAAAAAGTAGAGTTAACTCGTCATTCCAGAGCAGTTTGTACGTGTTTTCAGTGTATTGAAGTTGCCCGTTTGGTATTACGGTTCTATGTACTTGCCATTCAAGTGTTCCATATCCATAGAAGAACGATTAAATTGTTCATCATTGTGAATTCTTAGAACAATTACCACGTTTACAGAGTGTTCTGAGCTCTAGTAACTTGTGTTCTTAAGTTTTCTAAGTAGATTCGCTAAAAAGGCCTGTGGATTGTAGGGAATCAAATAGTAGAGTTAACTCGTCATTCCAGAGCGGTTTGAACGTGTTTTCAGTGTATTGAAGTTGCCCGTTTGGTATTACGGTTCTATGTACTTGCCATTCAAGTGTTCCATATCCATAGAAGAACGATTAAATTGTTCATCATGGTGAATTCTTAGAACAATTGCCACCTTTACAGAGTGTTCTGAGCTCTAGTAAATTGTGTTCTTAAGTTTTCTAAGTAGATTCCCTAAAAATGACAACAGATTAATGGGAATTGAAAATATAAACAGTAAACTCATCATTTCCGAGCTGTTTGAACGTGTTTTCAGCGTATTGATGTTGCCCGTTTTGTATTACGGTTCTATGTACTTGCCATTCAAGTGTTCCGTATCCATAGAAGAACGATTAAATTGTTCATCATTGTGAATTCTTAGAACAATTGCCACCTTTACAGAGTGTTCTGATCTCTAGGAACTTTTGTTCTTAAGTTTTCTAAGTAGATTCCTTAAAAATGACAACAGATTAATGGGAATAGAAAATATAAACAGTAAACTCATTATTTCCGAGCTGTTTGAACGAGTTTTCAGTGTATTGATGTTGCCCGTTTTGTATTACGGTTCTATTTACTTGCAATTCAAGTGTTCCATATCCCAGGAAGAACGATTCCATTGTTCATCATTGTGAATTCTTAGAACAGTAACCTCATTTACAGAGTGTTCTGAGCTCTTTTAACATGAACTCTTATGTTTTCTAAGTAGATTCCTTAAAAAGGCCTGTGGATTGTAGGGAATCAAATAGTAGAGTAAACTCGTCATTTCAGAGCTGTTTGAACGAGTTTTCATTGTCTTTCTGTTGCCCGTTTTGCATTATGGTTCGATTGACTTGTATTTCAAGTGTTCCATATCCATCACCTAAGAATTCCAGGGTTTAATATTGTGAATTCTTAGAAAAGTAACCACATTTACAGAGTGTTCCGTGACCTACTACCATGAATCCTTATGTTGTATAAATAGATTCCTTAAAAAGGCCTATGGATTGTAGGGAATCGAAAAGTAGACAAAACTCATCATTTCAGAGCTGTTTGAATGTCTTTTCAATGTATTGATGTTGCCCGTTATGTATTACGGTTCTATTTACTTATAATTCAAGTGTTCCATATCCATCACAGAAGAATTCCAGTGTTTACTATTGTCAATTCTTAGAACAATTACCTCCTTTACAGAGTGTTCTGAGCTCTAGTAACTTGTGTTCTTAAGTTTTCTCAGTGTATTCCTTAAAAATGACAACAGATTAATGGGAATTGAAAATATAAACAGTAAACTCATCATTTCCGAGCTGTTTGAACGAGTTTTCAGTGTATTGATGTTGCCCGTTTTGTATTATGGTTCTATTTACTTAAATTCGAGTGTTCCATATCCATCACAGAATAATTCCCGTGTTTATTATTGTGAACTCTTAGAACAGTTACCACATTTATAGAGTGTTCTGAAGTCTATTAACTTGTAATCTTAAGGTTTCTAAGTGGATTCCTTAAAAACGCAAACTGATTGTTGGGAATTGCAAAGGTAAACAGTAAAACCTTCATTTCAGAACTGTTTGAACGTGTTTTCAATGTGTTGATGTTGCCCGTTGTGTATTACGGTTCTATTGACTTGTAATTCAAGCGTTCCATATCCATGGAAGAACAATTCCATTGTTTATCCTTGTGAATTCTTAGAACAGTAACCACATTCACAGAGTGTTCTGAGCTCTATTAACATGTATTCTCATGTTTTCTAAGTGAATTCCCTAAAAAAGTCAACAGATTGCGGGAATTCAAAATGTAAACAGTAAACTCATCATTTCAGAGCTGTTTGAACGTGTTTTCAGTGTATTGATGTTGCCCGTTTTGTATTACAGTTCTATTTACTTGCAATTCAAGTGTTCCATATCCATAGAAGAACGATTCCATTGTTCATCATTGTGAATTCTTAGAACAGTAACCTCATTTACAGAGTGTTCTGAGCTCTTTTAACATGTACTCTTATGTTTTCTAAGTAGATTCCTTAAAAAGGTCTGTGGACTCTAGGGAATCAAATAGTAGCGTAAACTCATCATTTCAGAGCTGTTTGAACGTGTTTTCAGTGTATTGATGTTGCCCGTTTTCTATTACGGTTCTATGTACTTGCCATTCAAGTGTTACATATCCATAGAAGAACGATTCCATTGTTCATCATTGTGAATTCTTAGAACAATTAGCACCTTTACAGAGTGTTCTGAGCTCTAGTAACTTGTCTTCTTAAGTTTTCTAAGTGGATTCCTTAAAAACGGAAACTGATTGTTGGGAATTGCAAAGGTAAACAGTTAAACCTTCATTTCAGAGCTGTTTGAACGTGTTTTCATTGTATTTATGTTGCCCATTGTGTATTATGGTTCGATTGACTTGTCATTCAAGTGTTCCATATCCATGGAAGAACAATTCCATTTTTTATCATTGTGAATTCTAAGAACAGTAACCACATTAACAGAGTGTTCTGAGCTCTATTAACATGTATTCTTATGTTTTCTAAGTGAATTCCTAAAAAAGGCAACAGATTGTGGGAATTGAAAATGTAAACAGTAAACTCGTCATTTCAGAGCTGTTTGAACGTGTTTACAGCGTATTGATGTTGCCCGTTTTGTATTACGGTTCTATTTAGTTGCAATTCCAGTGTTCCATATCCAAGGAAGAACGATTCCATTGTTCATCATTGTGAATTCTTAGAAGAGTAACCTCATTTACAGAGTGTTCTGAGCTCTTTTAACATGTACTCTTATGTTTTCTAAGTAGATTCCTTAAAAAGGCCTGTGGATTGTAGGGAATGAAATAGTAGAGTTAACTCGTCATTCCAGAGCGGTTTGAACGTGTTTCCAGTGTATTGATGTTGCCCGTTTTGTATTACGGTTCTATGTACTTGCCATTCAAGTGTTCCATATCCATAGAAGAAAGATTAAATTGTTCATCATTGTGAATTCTTAGAACAATTGCCACCTTTACAGAGTGTTCTGAGCTCTAGTAACTTGTGTCCTTAAGTTTTCTAAGTAGATTCCTTAAAAATGACAACAGATTAATGGGAATTGAAAATATAAACAGTAAACTCATCATTTCCGAGCTGTTTGAACGAGTTTTCAGTGTAATGATGTTGCCCGTTTTGTATTACGGTTCTATTTACTTGTAATTCGAGTGTTCCATATCCATCACAGAATAATTCCCGTGTTTATTATTGTGAATTCTTAGAACAGTTATCACATTTATGGAGTGTTCTGAAGTCCATTAAATTGTAATCTTAAGTTTTCTAAGTGGATTCCTTAAAAACACAAACTGATTGTTGGGAATTGCAAAGGTAAACAGTTAAATCTTCATTTCAGAGCTGTTTGAACGTGTTTTCATTGTATTTATGTTGCCCGTAGTGTATTATGGTTTTATTGACTTGTCATTCAAGTGTTCCATATCCATGGAAGAACAATTCCATTGTTTATTATTGTGAATTCTTAGAACAGTAACCACATTAACAGAGTGTTCTGAGCTCTATTAACATGAACTCTTATGTTTTCCAAGTAGATTCCTTAAAAAGGCCTGTGGATTGTAGGGAATCAAATAGTAGAGTAAACTCGTCATTTCAGAGCTGTTTGAACGTGTTTTCAGTGTATTGATGTTGCCCGTTTTGTATTACGGTTCTATTTACTTGCAATTCAAGTGTTCCATATCCCAGGAAGAACGATTCCATTGTTCATCATTGTGAATTCTTAGAACAGTAACCTCATTTACAGAGTGTTCTGAGCTCTTTTAACATGTACTCTTATGTTTTCTAAGTAGATTCCTTAAAAAGGCCAGTGGATTGTAGGGAATCTAATAGTAGAGTAAACTTGTCATTTCAGAGCTGTTTGAACGAGTTTTCATTGTCTTTCTGTTGCCCGTTTTGCATTACGGTTCGATTGACTTGTATTTCAAGTGTTCCATATCCATCACTGAAGAATTCCAGTGTTTAATATTGTGAATTCTTAGAAAAGTAACCACATTTACAGAGTGTTCCGTGACCTACTACCATGAATTCTTATGTTTTATAAATAGATTCCTTAAAAAGGCCTATGGATTGTAGGAATCGAAAAGTAGACAAAACTCATCATTTCAGAGCTTTTTGAATGTCTTTTCAATGTATTGATGTTGCCAGTTATGTATTACGGTTCTATTTACTTATAATTCATGTGTTCCATATCCATCACAGAAGAATTCCAGTGTTTACTATTGTCAATTCTTAGAACAATTACCTCCTTTACAGAGTGTTCTGAGCTCTAGTAACTTGTGTTCTTAAGTTTTCTCAGTGTATTCCTTAAAAATGACAACAGATTAATGGGAGTTGAAAATATAAACAGTAAACTCATCATTTCCGAGCTGTTTGAACGAGTTTTCAGTGTATTGATGTTGCCCGTTTTGTATTACGGTTCTATTTACTTGTAAGTCGAGTGTTCCATATCCATCACAGAAGAATTCCCGTGTTTATTATTGTGAATTCTTAGAACAGTTACCACATTTATGAAGTGTTCTGAAGTACATTAACTTGTAATCTTAAGTTTTCTAAGTGGATTCCTTAAAAACGCAAACTGATTGTTGGGAATTGCAAAGGTAAACAGTAAAACCTTCATTTCAGAACTGTTTGAACGTGTTTTCAATGTGTTGATGTTGCCCGTTGTGTATTACGGTTCTATTGACTTGTAATTCAAGCGTTCCATATCCATGGAAGAACAATTCCATTGTTTATCCTTGTGAATTCTTAGAACAGTAACCACATTCACAGAGTGTTCTGAGCTCTATTAACATGTATTCTCATGTTTTCTAAGTGAATTCCCTAAAAAAGTCAACAGATTGCGGGAATTCAAAATGTAAACAGTAAACTCATCATTTCAGAGCTGTTTGAACGTGTTTTCAGTGTATTGATGTTGCCCGTTTTGTATTACAGTTCTATTTACTTGCAATTCAAGTGTTCCATATCCATAGAAGAACGATTCCATTGTTCATCATTGTGAATTCTTAGAACAGTAACCTCATTTACAGAGTGTTCTGAGCTCTTTTAACATGTACTCTTATGTTTTCTAAGTAGATTCCTTAAAAAGGCCTGTGGACTCTAGGGAATGAAATAGTAGCGTAAACTCATCATTTCAGAGCTGTTTGAACGTGTTTTCAGTGTATTGATGTTGCCCGTTTTCTATTACGGTTCTATGTACTTGCCATTCAAGTGTTCCATATCCATAGAAGAACGATTCCATTGTTCATCATTGTGAATTCTTAGAACAATTAGCACCTTTACAGAGTGTTCTGAGCTCTAGTAACTTGTCTTCTTAAGTTTTCTAAGTGGATTCCTTAAAAACGGAAACTGATTGTTGGGAATTGCAAAGGTAAACAGTTAAACCTTCATTTCAGAGCTGTTTGAACGTGTTTTCATTGTATTTATGTTGCCCATTGTGTATTATGGTTCGATTGACTTGTCATTCAAGTGTTCCATATCCATGGAAGAACAATTCCATTTTTTATCATTGTGAATTCTAAGAACAGTAACCACATTAACAGAGTGTTCTGAGCTCTATTAACATGTATTCTTATGTTTTCTAAGTGAATTCCTAAAAAAGGCAACAGATTGTGGGAATTGAAAATGTAAACAGTAAACTCGTCATTTCAGAGCTGTTTGAACGTGTTTACAGCGTATTGATGTTGCCCGTTTTGTATTACGGTTCTATTTAGTTGCAATTCCAGTGTTCCATATCCAAGGAAGAACGATTCCATTGTTCATCATTGTGAATTCTTAGAAGAGTAACCTCATTTACAGAGTGTTCTGAGCTCTTTTAACATGTACTCTTATGTTTTCTAAGTAGATTCCTTAAAAAGGCCTGTGGATTGTAGGGAATGAAATAGTAGAGTTAACTCGTCATTCCAGAGCGGTTTGAACGTGTTTCCAGTGTATTGATGTTGCCCGTTTTGTATTACGGTTCTATGTACTTGCCATTCAAGTGTTCCATATCCATAGAAGAAAGATTAAATTGTTCATCATTGTGAATTCTTAGAACAATTGCCACCTTTACAGAGTGTTCTGAGCTCTAGTAACTTGTGTCCTTAAGTTTTCTAAGTAGATTCCTTAAAAATGACAACAGATTAATGGGAATTGAAAATATAAACAGTAAACTCATCATTTCCGAGCTGTTTGAACGAGTTTTCAGTGTAATGATGTTGCCCGTTTTGTATTACGGTTCTATTTACTTGTAATTCGAGTGTTCCATATCCATCACAGAATAATTCCCGTGTTTATTATTGTGAATTCTTAGAACAGTTATCACATTTATGGAGTGTTCTGAAGTCCATTAAATTGTAATCTTAAGTTTTCTAAGTGGATTCCTTAAAAACGCAAACTGATTGTTGGGAATTGCAAAGGTAAACAGTTAAATCTTCATTTCAGAGCTGTTTGAACGTGTTTTCATTGTATTTATGTTGCCCGTAGTGTATTATGGTTTTATTGACTTGTCATTCAAGTGTTCCATATCCATGGAAGAACAATTCCATTGTTTATTATTGTGAATTCTTAGAACAGTAACCACATTAACAGAGTGTTCTGAGCTCTATTAACATGAACTCTTATGTTTTCCAAGTAGATTCCTTAAAAGGCCTGTGGATTGTAGGAATCAAATAGTAGAGTAACCTCGTCACTTCAGAGCTGTTTGAACGTGTTTTCAGTGTATTGATGTTGCCCGTTTTGTATTACGGTTCTATTTACTTGCAATTCAAGTGTTCCATATCCCAGGAAGAACGATTCCATTGTTCATCATTGTGAATTCTTAGAACAGTAACCTCATTTACAGAGTGTTCTGAGCTCTTTTAACATGTACTCTTATGTTTTCTAAGTAGATTCCTTAAAAAGGCCAGTGGATTGTAGGGAATCTAATAGTAGAGTAAACTTGTCATTTCAGAGCTGTTTGAACGAGTTTTCATTGTCTTTCTGTTGCCCGTTTTGCATTATGGTTCGATTGACTTGTATTTCAAGTGTTCCATATCCATCACTGAAGAATTCCAGTGTTTAATATTGTGAATTCTTAGAAAAGTAACCACATTTACAGAGTGTTCCGTGACCTACTACCATGAATTCTTATGTTTTATAAATAGATTCCTTAAAAAGGCCTATGGATTGTAGGGAATCGAAAAGTAGACAAAACTCATCATTTCAGAGCTTTTTGAATGTCTTTTCAATGTATTGATGTTGCCAGTTATGTATTACGGTTCTATTTACTTATAATTCATGTGTTCCATATCCATCACAGAAGAATTCCAGTGTTTACTATTGTCAATTCTTAGAACAATTACCTCCTTTACAGAGTGTTCTGAGCTCTAGTAACTTGTGTTCTTAAGTTTTCTCAGTGTATTCCTTAAAAATGACAACAGATTAATGGGAGTTGAAAATATAAACAGTAAACTCATCATTTCCGAGCTGTTTGAACGAGTTTTCAGTGTATTGATGTTGCCCGTTTTGTATTACGGTTCTATTTACTTGTAAGTCGAGTGTTCCATATCCATCACAGAAGAATTCCCGTGTTTATTATTGTGAATTCTTAGAACAGTTACCACATTTATGAAGTGTTCTGAAGTACATTAACTTGTAATCTTAAGTTTTCTAAGTGGATTCCCTAAAAACGCAAAATGATTGTTGGGAATTGCAAAGGTAAACAGTTAAACCTTCATTTCAGAGCTGTTTGAACGTGTTTTCATTGTATTTATGTGGCCGTTGTGTAGTATGGTTTTATTGACTTGACATTCAAGTGCTCCATATCCATGGAAGAACAATTCCATTGTTTATTATTGTGAATTCTTAGAACAGTAACCACATTAACAGAGTGGTCTGAGCTCTATTAACATGAACTCTTATGTTTTCTAAGTAGATTCCTTAAAAAGGCCTGTGGATTGCAGGGAATGAAAAAGTAGAGTTAACTCGTCATTCCAGAGCAGTTTGTACGTGTTGTCAGTGTATTGATGTTGCCCGTTTTGTATTACAGTTCTATGTACTTGCAATTCAAGTGTTCCATATCCATAGAAGAACGATTCCATTGTTCATCATTGTGAATTCTTAGAACAATTACCACGTTTACAGAGTGTTCTGAGCTCTAGTAACTTGTGTTCTTAAGTTTTCTAAGTAGATTCCCTAAAAAGGCCTGTGGATTGTAGGGAATCAAATAGTAGAGTTAACTCGTCATTGCAGAGCGGTTTGAACGTGTTTTCAGTGTATTGATGTTGCCCGTTTGGTATTACGGTTCTATGTACTTGCCATTCAAGTGTTCCATATCCATAGAAGAACGATTTAATTGTTCATCATTGTGAATTCTTAGAACAATTGCCACCTTTACAGAGTGTTCTGAGCTCTAGTAAATTGTGTTCTTAAGTTTTCTAAGTAGATTCCCTAAAGATGACAACAGATTAATGGGAATTGAAAATATAAACAGTAAACTCATCATTTCCGAGCTGTTTGAACGTGTTTTCAGCGTATTGATGTTGCCCGTTTTGTATTACGGTTCTATGTACTTGCCATTCAAGTGTTCCATATCCATAGAAGAACGATTAAATTGTTCATCATTGTGAATTCTTAGAACAATTGCCACCTTTACAGAGTGTTCTGATCTCTAGGAACTTGTGTTCTTAAGTTTTCTAAGTAGATTCCTTAAAAATGACAACAGATTAATGGGAATAGAAAATATAAACAGTAAACTCATCATTTCCGAGCTGTTTGAACGAGTTTTCAGTGTATTGATGTTGCCCGTTTTGTATTACGGTTCTATTTACTTGTAAGTCGAGTGTTACATATCCATCACAGAAGAATTCCCGTGTTTATTATTGTGAACTCTTAGAACAGTTACCACATTTATAGAGTGTTCTGAAGTCTATTAACTTGTAATCTTAAGGTTTCTAAGTGGATTCCTTAAAAACGCAAACTGATTGTTGGGAATTGCAAATGTAAACAGTTAAACCTTCATTTCAGAGCTGTTTGAACGTGTTTTCATTGTATTGATGTTGCCTGTTGTGTATAATGGTTCGATTAACTTGTCATTCAAGTGTTCCATATCCATGGAAGACCAATTCCATTGTTTATCATTGTGAATTCTTAGAACAGTAACCACATTCACAGAGTGTTCTGAGCTCTATTAACATGTATTCTCATGTTTTCTAAGTGAATTCCTTAAAAAGGCCTGTGGATTGCAGGGAATGAAAAAGTAGAGATAACTCGTCATTCCAGAGCAGTTTGTACGTGTTTTCAGTGTATTGATGTTGCCTGTTTTGTATTACAGTTCTATGTACTTGCAATTCAAGTGTTCCATATCCATAGAAGAACGATTCCATTGTTCATCATTGTGAATTCTTAGAACAATTACCACCTTTACAGAGTGTTCTGAGCTCTAGTAACTTGTGTTCTTAAGTTTTCTATGTAGATTCCTTAAAAATGACAACAGATTAATGGGAATTGAAAATATAAACAGTAAACTCATCATTTCCGAGCTGTTTGAACGAGTTTTTAGTGTATTTATGTTGCCCGTTTTGTATTACGGTTCTATTTACTTGTAATTCGAGTGTTCCATATCCATCACAGAAGAATTCCCGTGTTTATTATTGTGAACTCTTAGAACAGTTACCACATTTATAGAGTGTTCTGAAGTCTATTAACTTGTAATCATAAGGTTTCTAAGTGGATTCCTTAAAAACGCAAACTGATTATTGGGAATTGTAAAGGTAAACAGTTAAACCTTCATTTAAGAGCTGTTTGAACGTGTTTTCATTGTATTGATGTTGCCCGTAGTGTATTATGGTTTTATTGACTTGTCATTCAAGTGTTCCATATCCATGGAAGAACAATTCCATTGTTTATTATTGTGAATTCTTAGAACAGTAACCACATTAACAGAGTGTTCTGAGCTCTATTAACATGAACTCTTATGTTTTCTAAGTAGATTCCTTAAAAATGACAACAGATTAATGGGAATTATAAATATAAACAGTAAACTCAACATTTCCAAGCTGTTTGAACGACTTTTCAGTGTATTTATGTTGCACGTTTTGTATTACGGTTCTATTTACTTGTAATTCGAGTGTTCCATATCCATCACAGAAGAATTCCCGTGTTTATTATTGTGAATTCTTAGAACAGTTATCCAATTTATTGAGTGTTCTGAAGTCTATTAACTGGTAATCTTAAATTTTCTAAGTGGATTCCTTAAAAACGCAAACTGATTGTTGGGAATTGCAAAGGTAAACAGTAAAACCTTCATTTCAGAGCTGTTTGTACGTGTTTTCATTGTTTTTATGTTGCCCGTTGTGTATTACGGTTCTATTTACTTGCAATTCAAGTGATCCTTGTACATGGAAGAACAATTCCATTGTTTATCATTGTGAATTCTTAGAACAGTAACAACTTTCACAGAGTGTTCTGAGCTCTATTACCATGTATTCTTATGTTTTTCATGTGGATTCCTCAAAAATGGCAACAGATTGTGGGAGTTGAAAATATAACAGTAAACTCTTCATTTCAGAGCTGTTTGAACGAGTTTTCATTGTCTTTCTGTTGCCCGTTTTGCATTATGGTTCGATTGACTTGTATTTCAAGTGTTCCATATCCATCACTGAAGAATTCCAGTGTTTACTATTGTCAATTCTTATAAAAATTACCTCCTTTACAGAGTGTTCTGAGCTCTAGTAACTTGTGTGCTTAAGTTTTCTCAGTGTATTCCTTAAAAATGACAACAGATTAATGGGAATTGAAAATATAAACAGTAAACTCATCATTTCCGAGCTGTTTGAACGAGTTTTCAGTGTATTCATGTTGCCCGTTTTGTATTACGGTTCTATTTACTTGTAATTCGAGTATTCCATATCCATCACAGAAGAATTCCCGTGTTTATTATTGTGAACTCTTAGAACAGTTACCACATTTATAGAGTGTTCTGAAGTCTATTAACTTGTAATCTTAAGGTTTCTAAGTGGATTCCTTAAAAACGCAAACTGATTGTTGGGAATTGCAAAGGTAAACAGTAAAACCTTCATTTCAGAGCTGTTTGAACATGTTTTCAATGTATTGATGTTGCCCGTTGTGTATTACGGTTCTATTGACTTGTAATTCAAGTGTTCCATATCCATGGAAGAACAATTCCATTGTTTATCCTTGTGAATTCTTTGAACAGTAACCACATTCACAGAGTGTTCTGAGCTCTATTAACATGTATTCTCATGTTTTCTAAGTGAATTCCCTAAAAAAGTCAACAGATTGTGGGAATTCAAAATGTAAACAGTAAACTCGTCATTTCAGAGCTGTTTGAACGTGTTTTCAGTGTATTGATGTTGCCCGTTTTGTATTACGGTTCTATTTACTTGCAATTCAAGTGTTCCATATCCCAGGAAGAACGATTCCATTGTTCATCATTGTGAATTCTTAGAACAGTAACCTCATTTACAGAGTGTTCTGAGCTCTTTTAACATGTACTCTTATGTTTTCTAAGTAGATTCCTTAAAAAGGCCTGTGGATTGTAGGGAATCAAATAGTAGAGTAAACTCGTCATTTCAGAGCTGTTTGAACGTGTTTTCAGTGTATTGATGTTGCCCATTTTGTATTACGGTTCTATGTACTTGCCATTCAAGTGTTCCATATCCATAGAAGCACAATTCCATTGTTCATCATTGTGAATTCTTAGAACATTTACCACCTATACAGAGTGATCTGAGCTCTAGTAACTTGTGTTCCTAAGTTTTCTAAGTATATTCCTTAATAATGACAACAGATTAATGGGAATTATAAATATAAACAGAAAACTCATCATTTCCGAGCTTTTAAATGAGTTTTCAGGGTGTTTTTGTTGCCCGTTTTGTATTACAGTTCTATTTACTTGTAATTCGAGTGTTCCATATCCATCACAGAAGAATTCCCATGTTTATTATTGTGAATTCTTAGAACAATTACCACCTTTCCAGAGTGTTCTGAACTCTATTAACATTTATTCTTATGTTTTCTAAATGGATTCTTTAAAAACGCAAACTGATTGTTGGGAATTGCAAAGGTAAACAGTAAAACCTTCATTTCAGAGCTGTTTGAACGAGTTTGTGTACAAAGCTTTTAAATTATGAGAATACTGGTTATATTAACAACTCTGGTTGAATTGGTTATGGTTTTTTGAATAAAACAGCGGAAATACTGAAGTTTCTTGTATACCAGTCTAAGAAAACTATCACATTCTCTTGAAACCCCTTTGTACTCAATGATGGAGCCAGAAAATTTTTAAGAACGGCTAAGAAACATATGAAATACAAATATATACAGCCGTACCTAACTTTACGGCCTTGTTCAATCACTGAAAATTCAGGTAGAAAGCAGTAACATGAGGAGAATACTGCAAATGTTTACAATTCCGGCTACTTTACTTGGCGAGTTCAGAACAAAGTTCTTTCAAACATTAAGAATTCCTGTTTCCAGAGTTCAGTATTTCGGTTCAAAGCTTTTAAATTATGAGAATACTGGTTATATTAACAACTGTGGTTGAATTGGTTATGGTGTGTTGAATAAAACAGCTGAAACACTGAATTTTCTTTTATATACTGCTAAGAAAACTATCACATTGTATTGAAACTTCTAAAGTACTCAATGGTGGAGTCAGGAAATGTTTAAGAACTTGTAAGAAACACATGAAATACAACTATATATAGCCGTACCTAACTTTACGGCCTTGTTCAATCACTGAGATTTCAGGTAGAATGCAGTAACATGAGGAGAATACTGCTTATGTGTACAATTCCGGCAACTTTACTTGGCGAGTTCAGTACAAAGTTCTTGCAAACATTAAGAATTCCTGTTGCCAGAGTTCAGAATTTGTGTACAAAGCTTTCAAATTATGAGAATACTGTTTATATTAACAACTGTGGTTGAATTGGTTATGTTGTTTTGAATAAAACAGCTGACATACTGAAGTTTGTTGTATATACTTCTAAGAAAACTATGACATTGTCTAGAAACTTCTAAAGTACTCAATGATGGACCCAGGAAATGTTTAAGAACTTGTAAGAAACACATGAAATACAACTATATACAGCTGTACCTAACTTTACGGCCTTGTTCAATCACTGAGATTTCAGGTAGAATACAGTAACATGAGGAGGATACTGCTAATGTTTACAATTCCGGCAACTTTACTTGGCGAGTTCAGAACAAAGTTCTTTCACATTAAGAGTTCCTGTTTCCAGAGATCAGAATTTGTGTACAAAGATTTTAAATTATGAGAATACTGGTTATATTAACAACTGCCATTGAATTGGTTATTGTGTTTTGAATAAAACAGCTGAAATACTGAATTTCCTTTTATGTACTTCCAAGAAAACTATCACATTGTCTTGAAACTCCTAAAGTTCTCAATGATGGACCCAGGAAATGTTTGAGAACTTGTAAGAAACACATGAAATACAACTATATCAGCCGTACCTAACTTTACGGCCTGTTCAATCACTGAAATTTCAGGTGGAATACAGTAACATGAGGAGAATACTGCTAATGTTTACAATTCTGGCAACTTTACTTGGCGAGTTCAGAACAAAGTTCTTTCAAACATTAAGAATTCCTGTTTCCAGAGTGCAGAATTTGTGTATAAAGCTTTTAAATAATGAGAATATTGGATATGTTAACAACTGTGGTTGAATTGGTTAAGGTGTTTTGAATAAAACAGCTGAAATACTGAAGTTTCTTGTATATACTTCTAAGAAAACTATCACATTGTCTAGAAACTCCTAAAGTACACAATGATGGACCCAGGAAATGTTTAAGAACTTGTAAGAAACACATGAAATAGAACAATATACAGCCGTACCTAACTTTATGGCCTTGTTCACTCACTGAGATTTCAGATTGAATGCAGTAACATGAGGAGAATACTGCTAATGTTTACAATTCCGGCAACTTTACTTGGCGAGTTCAGAACAAACTTCTTTCAAACATTAAGAATTCCTGTTTCCAGAGTTCAGAATTTGTGTACAAAGCCTTGAAATGAAGAGAATAGTGTTTATGTTTCCAATTAAGGCTGGTTGGCTTTGGCATTATCAGTATCAAATAGTTAAATTGCTGACGATTCCAGTATATACTCCTACGAAAACTGTCTAATGTGCCTAAAACTGTTAAATACACAATGATAGTTCCCTGAAATGATGAAGAACGTGTAAGAAACACTTCATGTACACCTAAAAAGATTCTGACTAAACTTACTGCCATATTCAATCAAGGAGGTTTCCAGTGGAATGCTGAGAAATGATGAAAATACTGGTTATTTCGACAATTCCGGTAACTTCCGGTGGCGTTTTCACAGAAATGTGCTTTCAAATATTACGAATTCATGTTTAAAGAACTCAGAATTTGTGTATAATGCATTGGAAAGGAGAGAAGAGTGTTTATATTTCCAATTAAGGCTGATTGTCCTGGGCGATTTCTGGGTCAAGCAGTTAAAATGCTGACGATTCCAGTGGATACTTCTAAGAAAACTGCTTAATTGGGCTAAAACTGTTAAAATACACAATAATAGTTCCCGGGAATGATGAAGTACGTGTAAGAAACAGTTCATGTACACGGAAAAAGATTCTGACTAAACATACTTCCATATTCAGTCAAGGAGGTTTCCAGTGGAAAGCTGTGAAATGATGAAAATACTGGTAATATTGACAATTCCGGCTACTTAAGGTGGCGTTTCAATGGAAATGTGCTTTCAAATATTAGGAATTCATGTTTCCAGAACTCAAAATTTGTCTACAAAGCCTTGGAATGAAGAGAATAGTGTTTATGTTTCCAAATAAGGCTGATTGGCTTTGGCGTTTTCAGTGTCAATCCGTTAAAATGCTGGTGATTCCAGTATATACTTCTAAGAAAACTCTCTAATTAGGCAAAAACCGTTAAAACACACTATGATAGTTACCAGAAATAATGAAGAAGGTGTAAGAAACACTTCATGTACACGTAAAAATTCTGACTAATCTTACTGCCATATTAAATCAAGTAGGTTACCAGTGGAAAGCTGAGAAATGATGAAAATACTTGTAATATTGACAATCCGGCTACTTCCGGTGGCGTTTCCACGGAAATGTGTTTTCAAATATTCGGAATTCATGTTTCCAGAACTCAGAATTTGTGTACAAAGCCTTGGAATGAAAAGAATAGTGTTTATGTTTCCAATTAAGGCTGGTTGGCTTTGGCATTTTCAGTGTCAAACAGGTAAATTGGTGACGATTCCACTATACACTCCTAAGAAAACAGTCTAATTTGCCTAAAACTGTTAAAATACACAATGATAGTTCCCAGAAATGATGAAGAACGTGTTAGAAACACTTTATGTACACGTAAAAAGATTCTGACTAAAGTTACTGCCATATTCAATCACGGAGGTTTCCAGTGGAAAGTTGAGAAATGATGAAAATACTGGTTATTTCGTCAATTCCGGCTACCTCCAGTGGCGTTTTCACGAAAATGTGCTTTCAAATATTAGGAATTCATGTTTAAAGAACTCAGAATTTCTGTATAATGCCTTGGAAAGGAGAGAAGAGTGTTTATGTTTCCAATTAAGACTGATTGGCTTTGGCGTTTTCTGTGTCAATCAGTTCAAATGCTGACGATTCCAGTGTATACTTCTAAGAAAACTGCCTAATTGGGCTAAAATTGTTAAAATACACAATGATAGTTGCCAGAAATGATGAAGAACATGTAAGAAACACTTCATGTACAAGTAAAAAGATTCTGACTAAACTTACTGCCGTATTCAATCAAGGAGGTTTCCAGTGGAAAGCTGTGAAATGATGAAAATACTGGTAATATTGACAATTCAGGCTACCTCCAGTGGCGTTTTCACGGAAATATGCTATCAAATATTAGGAATTCATGTTTCCAGAACTCAGAATTTGTGTACAAAACCGTGGAATGAAGAGCATAGTGTTTATGTTTCAAATTAAGGCTGATTGGCTTTGGCGTTTTCAGTTTCAATCAGTTAAAATGCTGACGATTCCAGTATATACATCTAAGAAAACTGTCTAATTGGGCTAAAATGTTAAAATAAACAATGATAGTTCCCAGAAATGATGAAGAATGTGTAAGAAACAGTTCATGTACACGGAAAAAGATTCTGACTAAACTTACTGCCGTACTCAATAGAGTAGGTTCCAGTGGAAAGCTGTGAAATGATGAAAATACTGGTAATATTGACAATCCCGGCTACATCCGGTGGCGTTTTCACGGAAATGTGCTTTGAAATATTAGGAATTCATGTTTCCAGGACTCAGAATTTGTGTACAAAGCCTTGGAATGAAGAGAATAGTGTTTATGTTTCCAAATAAGGCTGATTGGCTTTGGCGTTTTCAGTCTCAATCAGTTAAAATGCTGATGATTCCACTATATACTTCTAAGAAAACGCAGTAATTAGGCAAAAACTGTGAAAACACACAATGATAGTTCCCAGAAATAATGAAGAACATGTAAGAAACACTTCATGTACACATAAAAAGATTCTGACTAAACTTACTGCCATATTCAATCAAGGAGGTTTCCAGTGGAATGCTGAGAAATGATGAAAATACTGGTTATTTCAACAATTCCGACAACTTCCTGTGGCGTTTTCACAGAAATCTGCTTTCAAATATTAGGAATTCATGTTTAAAGAACTGAGAATTTGTCTATAATGCCTTGGAAAGGAGAGAAGAGTTTTTATGTTTCCAATTTAGATTGATTGGCTTTGGCATTTTCTGTGTCAATCAGTTAAAATGCTGACGATTCCAGTGTATACTTCTAAGAAAACTGCCTAATTGGGCTAAAACTGTTAAAATACACAATGATAGTTCCAAGAAATGATGAAGAACGTGTAAGAAACACTTCATGTACACTTAAAAAATTCTAACTGAAGTTAATGCCAATTCAATCAAGGAGGTTTCCAGTGGAAAGCTGTGAAATGATGAAAATGCTGGTAATATTGACAATTCTGGCTACTTCTGGTGGCGTTTTCAAGGAAATGAGCTTTCACATTAGGAACTCATGTTTCCAGAACTCAGAATTTGTGTACAAAGCCTTGGAATGAAGAGAATAGCATTTATGTTTCCAATTAAGGCTGATTGGGTTTGGCGTTTTCTGTGTCAATCAGTTCAAATGCTGACGATTCCAGTGTATACTTCTAAGAAAACTGCCTAATTGGGCTAAAACTGTTAAAATACACAATGATAGTTCCCAGCAATGATGAATAACATGTAAGAAACACTTCATGCACACGTAAAAAATTCTGACTAAACTTACTGCCGTATTGAATCAAGGAGGTTTCAACTGGAAAACTGTGAAATGATGAAAATGCTGGTAATATTGACAATTCCGGCTACTTCCGGTGGCGTTTTCACGGAAATGTGCTCTCAAATATTCGGAATTCATGTGTCCAGTACTCAGAATTTGTGTACAAAGCCTTGGAATGAAGTGAATAGTGTTTATGTTTCCAATTAAGGCTGGTTCGCTTTGGCATTTTCAGTGTCAAATAGTGAAATTGCTGACGATTCCAGTATATACTCCTAAGAAAACTGTCTAATTTGCCTAAAACTGTTAAAATACACAAAGATAGTACCCAGAAATGATGAAGAACGTGTAAGAAACACTTCATGTACACATAAAAATTCTGACTAAACTTACTGCCGTATTGAATCAAGAAGGTTTCCAGTGGAAAGCTGTGAAATGATGAAAATCGTGGTAATATTGAAAATTCCGGTTATTTCCGGTGGCGTTTTCACGGAAATGTGCTTTCCAATATTAGGAATTCATGTTTCCAGAACTCAGAATTTGTTTACAAAGCCTTTGAATGAAGAGAATAGTGTTTATGTTTCAATTAAGGCTGATTGGCTTTGGTGTTTTCAGTGTCAATCAGTTAAAATGCTGATGATTCCAGTATATACTTCTATGAAAACTGTCTAATCGGCCTAAAACTGTTAAAATACACAATGATAGTTCCCAGAAATGATGAAAAACGCTTAAGAAACACTTCACGTACACGTAAAAAGATTCTGACTAAACTTACTGCCTTATTAAATCAAAGAGGTTTTCAGTGGAAAGCTGTGAAATGATGAAAATACTTGTAATATTGACAATTCCGGCTACTTCTGGTGGCGTTTTCATAGAAATGTGCTTTCAGATATTAGGAATTCATGTTTAAAGGTCTCAGAATTTGTGTATAATGCCTTGGAAAAGAGAGAAGAGTGTTTATGTTTCCAATTAAGGCTGATTGGCTATGGTGTTTTCTGTGTCAATCAGTTAAATGGCTGATGATTACAGTATATACCTCTAAGAAAACTGCATAATTGGGCTAAAACTGTTAAAATACACAATGATAGTTCCCAGAAATGGAGAAGAACGTGTAAGAAACACTTCATGTACAATTAAAAAAATTCTGACTAAACTTACTGCCCTATCAATCAAGGAGGTTTCCAATTGAAAGCTGTGAAATGATGAAAATGCTGGTAATATTGAGAATTCTGGCTACTTCCGGTCTGTTTTTCAAGCAAATGAGCTTTCACATTTGGAATTCATGTTTCCAGAACTCAGAATTTGTGTGCAAAGCCTTGGAATGAAGAAAATAGTGTTTATGTTTCCAATTAAGGCTGATAGGCTTTGGCGTTTTCTGTGTCAATCAGTTAAAATGCTGACGATTACAGTATATACTTCTAAGAAAACTCTCTAATTAGGCAAAAACTGTTAAAACACACAAAGATAGTTCCCAGAAATAATGAAGAACGTGTAAGAAACACTTCATGTACACGTAAAAAGATTCTGACTAAACTTACTGCCGTATTAAATCAAGGAGGTTTCCAGTGGAGAGCTGAGAAATGATGAAAATACTTGTAATATTGACAATCCGGCTACTTCCGGTGGCGTTTTCACGGAAATGTGCTTTCAAATATTCAGAATTAATGTTTCCAGAACACAGAATTTGTGTGCAAAGCCTTGGAATGAAGAGAATAGTGTTTATGTTTCCAATTAAGGCTGGTTCGCTTTGGCATTTTCAGTTTCAAAGAGTTAAATTGTTGACGATTCCAGTATATACTCCTAAGAAAACGGTCTAATTTGCCTAAAACTGTTAAAATACACAATGATTGTTCCCAGAAATGATGAAGAACGTGTAATAAACACTTCATGTACAAGTAAAAAGATTCTGACTAAACTTACTGCCATATTCAATCAAGGGGGTTTCCACTGGAAAGCTGTGAAATTATGAAAATACTGGTAATATTGACAATTCTGGCTACTTCCGGTGGCGTTTTCACAGAAATGTGCTTTATAGTATTAGATATTCATGTTTCCTGAACTCAGAATTTGTGTACAAAGCCTTGGAATGAAGAGAATAGTGTTTATGTTTCCCATTAAGGCTGATTGGATAGGCTTTTTCTGTGTCAATCAGATAAAATGCTGACGATTCCAGTATATACATCTAAGAAAACTCTCCAATAGGCTAAATCTGTTAAAATACACAATGATAGTTCCCAGATATAATGCAGAACGTGTAAGAAACACTTCATGTACACGTAAAAAGATTCTGACTAAACTTACTGCCGTATTCAATCAAGGGGTTTCCACTCTAAAGCTGTGAAATGATGAAAATACTGGTAATATTGACAATTCCGGCTACTTCCGGTGGCGTTTTCATGGAAATGTGCTTTCAAATATTAGGACTTCATGTTTCCAGAACTCAGAATTTGTGTACAAAGCCTTGGAATGAAGAGAACAGTGTTTATGTTTCCAATTAAGGCTGATTGGATAGGCTTTTTCTGTGTCAATCAGTTAAAATGCTGACGATTCCAGTATATACATCTAAGAAAACTCTCCAATAGGCTAAAACTGTTAAAATACACAATGATAGTTCCCAGAAATAATGAAGAACGTGTGAGAAAAACTTCATGTATACGTAATAAGATTGTGACTAAACTTACTGCCGTAGTCATTCAACGAGGTTTGCAGTCGAAAGCTGTGAAATGATGAAAATACTGGTAATACTGACAATTCTGGCTACTTCTGGTGGCGTTTTCACGGAAATGTGCTTTCCAGTATTAGGAATTCATGTTTCCAGAACTCAGAATTTGGATACAAATCCTTGGAATGAAGAGAATAGTGTTTACGTTTTCCAATTAAGGCTAATTGGATTGGCCTTTTCTGTGTCAATCAATTAAAATGCTGAGGATTCCAGTATATACTTCTAAGAAAACTCTCTAATTTGGCTAAAACTGTTAAAAAATGTGCTTTCAAATATTCGGAATTCATGTTTAAAGAACTCAGAATTTGTGTATAATGCCTTGGAAAGTAGAGGAGAGTGTTTATGTTTCCAATTAAGGCTGATTGGCTTTGGTGTTTTCTGTGTCAATCAGTTAAAATGCTGACGATTACAGTATATACTCCTAAGAAAACTGTCTAATTTGCCAAAAATGTTAAAATACACAATGATAGTTGCCAGAAATGATGAAGAACATGGAAGAAACACTTCTTGTACACGTAAAAAGATTCTGATTAAACTTACTGCCGTATTCAATCAAGGAGGTTACCAGTAGAAAGCTGTGAAATGATGAAAACACTGGTAATATTGACAATTCCGGCTACTTCCGGTGGAGTTTTCACGGAAATGTGCTTTCAAATATTAGGACTTCATGTTTCCAGAACTCAGAATTTGTGTACAAAGCCGTGGAATGAAGAGAGTAGTGTTTATGTTTCCAATTAAGGCTGATTGGATTGACTTTTTCTGTGTCAATCTCTTAAATGGTGATGATTCCAGTATATACTTCTAAGAAAACTGTGTAATTGGCCTAAACTCTTAAAATACACAGTGATAGTTCCCAGAAATGATGAAGAACGTGTAAGAAACACTTCATGTACACCAAAAAAGATTCTGACTAAACTTACTGCCATATTCAATCAAGGGGGTTTCCACTGGAATGCTGTGAAATTATGAAAATACTGGTAATATTGACAATTCTGGCTACTTCCGGTGGCGTTTTCACGGAAATGTGCTTTATAGTATTAGATATTCATGTTTCCAGAACTCAGAATTTGTGTACAAAGCCTTGGAATGAAGAGAATAGTGTTTATGTTTCCAATTAAGGCTGATTGGATAGGCTTTTTCTGTGTCAATCAGTTAAAATGCTGACGATTCCAGTATATACATATAAGAAAACTCTCCAATAGGTTAAAACTGTTAAAATACACAATGATAGTTCCCAGATACAATGAAGAACGTGTAAGAAACACTTCATGTACACGTAAATATTTTTACTAAACTTACTGCTGTATTCAATCAAGGGGTTTCCACTCTAAAGCTGTGAAATGATGAAAATACTGGTAATATTGACATTTCCGGCTACTTCCAGTGGCGTTTTCATGGAAATGTGCTTTCAAATATTAGGACTTCATGTTTCCAGAACTCAGAATTTGTGTACAAAGCCTCGGAATGAAGAGAATAGTGTTTATGTTACCAATTATGGCTGATTGGATAGGCTTTTTCTTTGTCAATCAGTTAAAATGCTGACGATTCCAGTATATACATCTAAGAAAACTCTCCAATAGGCTAAAACTGTTAAAATACACAATGATAGTTCCCAGAAATAATGAAGAACGTGTTAGAAAAACTTCATGTACACGTAATAAGATTGTGACTAAACTTACTGCCGTAGTCAATCAAGGAGGTTTGCAGTCGAAAGCTGTGAAATGATGAAAATACTGGTAATATTGACCATTCCGGCTACTTCTGGTGGCGTTTTCACGGAAATGTGCTTTCCAGTATTAGGAATTCATGTTTCCAGAACTCAGAATTTGGGTACAAAGCCTTGGAATGATGAGAATAGTGTTTACATTTTCCAATTAAGGCTAATTGGATTGGCTTTTTCTGTGTCAATCAGTTAAAATGCTGAGGATTCCAGTATATACATCTAAGAAAACTCTCTAATTTGGCTAAAACTGTTCAAAAATGTCCTTTCAAATATTCGGAATTCATGTTTAAAGAACTCAGAATATGTGTATAATGCCTTGGAAAGTAGAGAAGAGTGTTTATGTTTCCAATTAAGGCTGATTGGCTTTGGTGTTTTCTGTGTCAATCAGTTAAAATGCTGACGATTACAGTATATACTCCTACGAAAACTGTCTAATTTGCCTAAAATGTTAAAATACACAATGATAGTTGCCAGAAATGATGAAGAACGTGGAAGAAACACTTCATGTACACGTAAAAAGATTCTGATTAAACTTACTGCCATATTCAATCAAAGAGGTTACCAGTAGAAAGCTGTGAAATGATGAAAACACTGGTAATATTGACAATTCCGGCTACTTCCGGTGGAGTTTTCACGGAAATGTGCTTTCAAATATTAGGACTTCATGTTTCCTGAACTCAGAATTTGTGTACAAAGCCTTGGAATGAAGAGAATAGTGTTTATGTTTCCAATTAAGGCTGATTGGATAGGCTTTTTCTGTGTCAATCAGTTAAAATGCTGACGATTCCAGTATATACATCTAAGAGAACTCTCCAATAGGCTAAACCTGTTAAAATACACAATGATAGTTCCCAGATATAATGCAGAACATGTAAGAAACACTTCATGTACACGTAAAAAGATTCTGACTAAACTTACTGCCGTATTCAATCAAGGGGTTTCCACACTAAAGTTGTGAAATGATGAAAATACTGGTAATATTTACAATTCCGGCTACTTCGGTGGCGTTTTCATGGAAATATGCTTTCAAATATTAGGACTTCATGTTTCCAGAACTCAGAATTTGTGTACGAAGCCTCGGAATGAAGAGAATAGTGTTTATGTTACCAATTAAGGCTGATTGGATAGGCTTTTTCTGTGTCAATCAGTTAAAATGCTGACGATTCCAGTATATACATCTAAGAAAACTCTCCAATAGGCTAAAACTGTTAAAATACACAATGATAGTTCCCAGAAATGATGAAGAACGTGTGAGAAAAACTTCATGTATACGTAATGAGATTGTGACTAATCTTACTGCCATAGTCAATCAAGGAGGTTTGCTGTCGAAAGCTGTGAAATGATGAAAATACTGGTAATATTGACCATTCCGGATACTTCTGGTGGAGTTTTCACGGAAATGTGCTTTCCAGTATTAGGAATTCATGTTTCCAGAACTCAGAATTTGGGTACAAAGCCGTGGAATGAAGAGAATAGTGTTTATGTTTCCAATTAAGGCTGATTGGATTGACTTTTTCTGTGTCAATCTCTTAAATGGTGATGATTCCAGTATATACTTCTAAGAAAACTGTGTAATTGGCCTAAACTCTTAAAATACACAGTGATAGTTCCCAGAAATGATGAAGAACGTGTAAGAAACACTTCATGTACACCTAAAAAGATTCTGACTAACCTTACTGCCATATTCAATCAAGGGGGTTTCCACTGGAAATCAGTGAAATGATGAAAATACTGGTAATATTGACAATTCCGGCTACTTCCGGTTGCGTTTTCACGGAAATGTGCTTTATATTATTAGATACTCATGTTTCCAGAACTCAGAATTTGTGTACAAAGCCTTGGAAAAGAGAATAGTGTTTATGTTTCCAATTAAGGCTGATTGGATAGGCTTTTTCTGTGTCAATCAGTTAAAATGCTGACGATTCAAGTATATACTCCTAAGAAAACTGTCTAATTTGCCTAAAACTGTTAAAATACACAATGATAGTTCCCAGAAATGATGAAGAACGTGTAAGAAACACTTCATGTACACGTAAAAAGATTCTCACTAAACTTACTGCCATATTCAATCAAGGGGGTTTCCACTGGAAAGCTGTGAAATGATGAAAATACTGGTAATATTGACAATCCCGGCTACTTCCGGTGGCGTTTTCAAGGAAATGTGCTTTCAAATATTAGGACTTCATGTTTCCAGAACTCAGAATTTGTGTACAAAGCCTTGGAATGAAGAGAACAGTGTTTATGTTTCCAATTAAGGCTGATTGGATAGGCTTTTTCTGTGTCAATCAGTTAAAATGCTGACGATTCCAGTATATACATCTAAGAAAACTCTCCAATAGGCTAAGACTGTTAAAATACACAATGATAGTTCCCAGAAATAATGAAGAACGTGTGAGAAAAACTTCATGTATAAGTAATAAGATTGTGACTAAACTTACTGCCGTAGTCAATCAACGAGGTTTGCAGTCGAAAGCTGTGAAATGATGAAAATACTGGTAATACTGACAATTCCGGCTACTTCTGGTGGCGTTTTCACGGAAATGTGCTTTCCAGTATTAGGAATTCATGTTTCCAGAACTCAGAATTTGGGTACAAAGCCTTGGAATGAAGAGAATAGTGTTTACGTTTTCCAATTAAGGCTAATTGGATTGGCCTTTTCTGTGTCAATCAGTTAAAATGCTGAGGATTCCAGTATATACTTCTAAGAAAACTCTCTAATTTGGCTAAAACTGTTAAAAATGTGCTTTCAAATATTCGGAATTCATGTTTAAAGAACTCAGAATTTGTGTATAATGCCTTGGAAAGTAGAGGAGAGTGTTTATGTTTCCAATTAAGGCTGATTGGCTTTGGTGTTTTCTGTGTCAATCAGTTAAAATGCTGATGATTACAGTATATACTCCTAAGAAAACTGTCTAATTTGCCAAAAATGTTAAAATACACAATGATAGTTCCCAGAAATGATGAAGAACGTGTAAGAAACACTTCATGTACACGTAAAAAGATTCTGACTAAACTTACTGCCGTATTCAATCAAGGGGTTTCCACTCTAAAGCTGTGAAATGATGAAAATACTGGTAATATTGACAATTCCGGCTACTTCCGGTGGCGTTTTCATGGAAATATGCTTTCAAATATTAGGACTTCATGTTTCCAGAACTCAGAATTTGTGTACAAAACCTCGGAATGAAGAGAATAGTGTTTATGTTACCAATTAAGGCTGATTGGATAGGCTTTTTCTGTGTCAATCAGTTAAAATGCTGACGATTCCAGTATATACATCTAAGAAAACTCTCCAATAGGCTAAAACTGTTAAAATACACAATGATAGTTCCCAGAAATGATGAAGAACGTGTGAGAAAAACTTCATGTATACGTAATGAGATTGTGACTAAACTTACTGCCATAGTCAATCAAGGAGGTTTGCTGTCGAAAGCTGTGAAATGATGAAAATACTGGTAATATTGACCATTCCGGATACTTCTGGTGGAGTTTTCACGGAAATGTGCTTTCCAGTATTAGGAATTCATGTTTCCAGAACTCAGAATTTGGGTACAAAGCCGTGGAATGAAGAGAATAGTGTTTATGTTTCCAATTAAGGCTGATTGGATTGACTTTTTCTGTGTCAATCTCTTAAATGGTGATGATTCCAGTATATACTTCTAAGAAAACTGTGTAATTGGCCTAAACTCTTAAAATACACAGTGATAGTTCCCAGAAATGATGAAGAACGTGTAAGAAACACTTCATGTACACCTAAAAAGATTCTGAATAACCTTACTGCCATATTCAATCAAGGGGGTTTCCACTGGAAATCTGTGAAATGATGAAAATACTGGTAATATTGACAATTCCGGCTACTTCCGGTGGCGTTTTCACGGAAATGTGCTTTATAGTATTAGATACTCATGTTTCCAGAACTCAGAATTTGAGTACAAAGCCTTGGAATGAAGAGAATAGTGTTTACGTTTTCCAATTAAGGCTAATTGGATTGGCCTTTTCTGTGTCAATCAGTTAAAATGCTGAGGATTCCAGTATATACTTCTAAGAAAACTCTCTAATTTGGCTAAAACTGTTAAAAATGTGCTTTCAAATATTCGGAATTCATGTTTAAAGAACTCAGAATTTGTGTATAATGCCTTGGAAAGTAGAGGAGAGTGTTTATGTTTCCAATTAAGGCTGATTGGCTTTGGTGTTTTCTGTGTCAATCAGTTAAAATGCTGATGATTACAGTATATACTCCTAAGAAAACTGTCTAATTTGCCAAAAATGTTAAAATACACAATGATAGTTGCCAGAAATGATGAAGAACATGGAAGAAACACTTCTTGTACACTTAAAAGATTCTGATTAAACTTACTGCCGTATTCAATCAAGGAGATTACCAGTAGAAAGCTGTGAAATGATGAAAACACTGGTAATATTGACAATTCCGGCTACTTCCGTGGCGTTTTCACGGAAATGTGCTTTCAAATATTAGGACTTCATGTTTCCAGAACTCAGAATTTGTGTACAAAGCCGTGGAATGAAGAGAGTAGTGTTTATGTTTCCAATTAAGGCTGATTGGATTGACTTTTTCTGTGTCAATCTCTTAAATGGTGATGATTCCAGTATATACTTCTAAGAAAACTGTGTAATTGGCCTAAACTCTTAAAATACACAGTGATAGATCCCAGAAATGATGAAGAACGTGTAAGAAACACTTCATGCACACATAAAAAGATTCTGACTAAACTTACTGCCATATTCAATC
The DNA here is from genome assembly GCA_036010255.1 of Myotis pilosus. Classification (NCBI taxonomy): domain Eukaryota; kingdom Metazoa; phylum Chordata; class Mammalia; order Chiroptera; family Vespertilionidae; genus Myotis; species Myotis pilosus. Next base: position 60,941,323 of record JASKON010000014.1, read on the forward strand.
AAGGGGGTTTCCACTGGAATGCTGTGAAATTATGAAAATACTGGTAATATTGACAATTCTGGCTACTTCCGGTGGCGTTTTCACGGAAATGTGCTTTATAGTATTAGATATTCATGTTTCCAGAACTCAGAATTTGTGTACAAAGCCTTGGAATGAAGAGAATAGTGTTTATGTTTCCAATTAAGGCTGATTGGATAGGCTTTTCTGTGTCAATCAGTTAAAATGCTGACGATTCCAGTATATACATATAAGAAAACTCTCCAATAGGTTAAAACTGTTAAAATACACAATGATAGTTCCCAGATACAATGAAGAACGTGTAAGAAACACTTCATGTACACGTAAATATTTTGACTAAACTTACTGCTGTATTCAATCAAGGGGTTTCCACTCTAAAGCTGTGAAATGATGAAAATACTGGTAATATTGACATTTCCGGCTACTTCCAGTGGCGTTTTCATGGAAATGTGCTTTCAAATATTAGGACTTCATGTTTCCAGAACTCAGAATTTGTGTACAAAGCCTCGGAATGAAGAGAATAGTGTTTATGTTACCAATTATGGCTGATTGGATAGGCTTTTTCTTTGTCAATCAGTTAAAATGCTGACGATTCCAGTATATACATCTAAGAAAACTCTCCAATAGGCTAAAACTGTTAAAATACACAATGATAGTTCCCAGAAATAATGAAGAACGTGTTAGAAAAACGTCATGTACACGTAATAAGATTGTGACTAAACTTACTGCCGTAGTCAATCAAGGAGGTTTGCAGTCGAAAGCTGTGAAATGATGAAAATACTGGTAATATTGACCATTCCGGCTACTTCTGGTGGCGTTTTCACGGAAATGTGCTTTCCAGTATTAGGAATTCATGTTTCCAGAACTCAGAATTTGGGTACAAAGCCTTGGAATGAAGAGAATAGTGTTTACATTTTCCAATTAAGGCTAATTGGATTGGCTTTTTCTGTGTCAATCAGTTAAAATGCTGAGGATTCCAGTATATACATCTAAGAAAACTCTCTAATTTGGCTAAAACTGTTAAAAAATGTCCTTTCAAATATTCGGAATTCATGTTTAAAGAACTCAGAATATGTGTATAATGCCTTGGAAAGTAGAGAAGAGTGTTTATGTTTCCAATTAAGGCTGATTGGCTTTGGTGTTTTCTGTGTCAATCAGTTAAAATGCTGACGATTACAGTATATACTCCTACGAAAACTGTCTAATTTGCCTAAAATGTTAAAATACACAATGATAGTTGCCAGAAATGATGAAGAACGTGGAAGAAACACTTCATGTACACGTAAAAAGATTCTGATTAAACTTACTGCCATATTCAATCAAAGAGGTTACCAGTAGAAAGCTGTGAAATGATGAAAACACTGGTAATATTGACAATTCCGGCTACTTCCGGTGGAGTTTTCAAGGAAATGTGCTTTCAAATATTAGGACTTCATGTTTCCTGAACTCAGAATTTGTGTACAAAGCCTTGGAATGAAGAGAATAGTGTTTATGTTTCCAATTAAGGCTGATTGGATAGGCTTTTTCTGTGTCAATCAGTTAAAATGCTGACGATTCCAGTATATACATCTGAGAGAACTCTCCAATAGGCTAAACCTGTTAAAATACACAATGATAGTTCCCAGATATAATGCAGAACGTGTAAGAAACACTTCATGTACACGTAAAAAGATTCTGACTAAACTTACTGCCGTATTCAATCAAGGGGTTTCCACTCTAAAGTTGTGAAATGATGAAAATACTGGTAATATTTACAATTCCGGCTACTTCCGGTGGCGTTTTCATGGAAATATGCTTTCAAATATTAGGACTTCATGTTTCCAGAACTCAGAATTTGTGTACGAAGCCTCGGAATGAAGAGAATAGTGTTTATGTTACCAATTAAGGCTGATTGGATAGGCTTTTTCTGTGTCAATCAGTTAAAATGCTGACGATTCCAGTATATACATCTAAGAAAACTCTCCAATAGGCTAAAACTGTTAAAATACACAATGATAGTTCCCAGAAATGATGAAGAACGTGTGAGAAAAACTTCATGTATACGTAATGAGATTGTGACTAATCTTACTGCCATAGTCAATCAAGGAGGTTTGCTGTCGAAAGCTGTGAAATGATGAAAATACTGGTAATATTGACCATTCCGGATACTTCTGGTGGAGTTTTCACGGAAATGTGCTTTCCAGTATTAGGAATTCATGTTTCCAGAACTCAGAATTTGGGTACAAAGCCGTGGAATGAAGAGAATAGTGTTTATGTTTCCAATTAAGGCTGATTGGATTGACTTTTTCTGTGTCAATCTCTTAAACGGTGATGATTCCAGTATATACTTCTAAGAAAACTGTGTAATTGGCCTAAACTCTTAAAATACACAGTGATAGTTCCCAGAAATGATGAAGAACGTGTAAGAAACACTTCATGTACACCTAAAAAGATTCTGACTAACCTTACTGCCATATTCAATCAAGGGGGTTTCCACTGGAAATCTGTGAAATGCTGAAAATACTGGTAATATTGACAATTCCGGCTACTTCCGGTGGCGTTTTCACGGAAATGTGCTTTATATTATTAGATACTCATGTTTCCAGAACTCAGAATTTGTGTACAAAGCCTTGGAAAAGAGAATAGTGTTTATGTTTCCAATTAAGGCTGATTGGATAGGCTTTTTCTGTGTCAATCAGTTAAAATGCTGACGATTCAAGTATATACTCCTAAGAAAACTGTCTAATTTGCCTAAAACTGTTAAAATACACAATGATAGGTCCGAGAAATAATGAAGAACGTGTAAGAAACACTTCATGTACACGTCAAAGTATTCTGACTAAACTTACTGCCGTATTCAATCAAGGGGGTTTCCACTGGAAAGCTGTGAAATGATGAAAATACTGGTAATATTGACAATTCCGGCTACTTCCGGTGGCGTTTTCAAGGAAATGTGCTTTCAAATATTAGGACTTCATGTTTCCAGAACTCAGAATTTGTGTACAAAGCCTTGGAATGAAGAGAACAGTGTTTATGTTTCCAATTAAGGCTGATTGGATAGGCTTTTTCTGTGTCAATCAGTTAAAATGCTGACGATTCCAGTATATACATCTAAGAAAACTCTCCAATAGGCTAAGACTGTTAAAATACACAATGATAGTTCCCAGAAATAATGAAGAACGTGTGAGAAAAACTTCATGTATAAGTAATAAGATTGTGACTAAACTTACTGCCGTAGTCAATCAACGAGGTTTGCAGTCGAAAGCTGTGAAATGATGAAAATACTGGTAATACTGACAATTCCGGCTACTTCTGGTGGCGTTTTCACGGAAATGTGCTTTCCAGTATTAGGAATTCATGTTTCCAGAACTCAGAATTTGGGTACAAAGCCTTGGAATGAAGAGAATAGTGTTTACGTTTTCCAATTAAGGCTAATTGGATTGGCCTTTTCTGTGTCAATCAGTTAAAATGCTGAGGATTCCAGTATATACTTCTAAGAAAACTCTCTAATTTGGCTAAAACTGTTAAAAATGTGCTTTCAAATATTCGGAATTCATGTTTAAAGAACTCAGAATTTGTGTATAATGCCTTGGAAAGTAGAGGAGAGTGTTTATGTTTCCAATTAAGGCTGATTGGCTTTGGTGTTTTCTGTGTCAATCAGTTAAAATGCTGATGATTACAGTATATACTCCTAAGAAAACTGTCTAATTTGCCAAAAATGTTAAAATACACAATGATAGTTCCCAGAAATGATGAAGAACGTGTAAGAAACACTTCATGTACACGTAAAAAGATTCTGACTAAACTTACTGCCGTATTCAATCAAGGGGTTTCCACTCTAAAGCTGTGAAATGATGAAAATACTGGTAATATTGACAATTCCGGCTACTTCCGGTGGCGTTTTCATGGAAATATGCTTTCAAATATTAGGACTTCATGTTTCCAGAACTCAGAATTTGTGTACAAAACCTCGGAATGAAGAGAATAGTGTTTATGTTACCAATTAAGGCTGATTGGATAGGCTTTTTCTGTGTCAATCAGTTAAAATGCTGACGATTCCAGTATATACATCTAAGAAAACTCTCCAATAGGCTAAAACTGTTAAAATACACAATGATAGTTCCCAGAAATGATGAAGAACGTGTGAGAAAAACTTCATGTATACGTAATGAGATTGTGACTAAACTTACTGCCATAGTCAATCAAGGAGGTTTGCTGTCTAAAGCTGTGAAATGATGAAAATACTGGTAATATTGACCATTCCGGATACTTCTGGTGGAGTTTTCACGGAAATGTGCTTTCCAGTATTAGGAATTCATGTTTCCAGAACTCAGAATTTGGGTACAAAGCCGTGGAATGAAGAGAATAGTGTTTATGTTTCCAATTAAGGCTGATTGGATTGACTTTTTCTGTGTCAATCTCTTAAATGGTGATGATTCCAGTATATACTTCTAAGAAAACTGTGTAATTGGCCTAAACTCTTAAAATACACAGTGATAGTTCCCAGAAATGATGAAGAACGTGTAAGAAACACTTCATGTACACCTAAAAAGATTCTGAATAACCTTACTGCCATATTCAATCAAGGGGGTTTCCACTGGAAATCTGTGAAATGATGAAAATACTGGTAATATTGACAATTCCGGCTACTTCCGGTGGCGTTTTCACGGAAATGTGCTTTATAGTATTAGATACTCATGTTTCCAGAACTCAGAATTTGAGTACAAAGCCTTGGAATGAAGAGAATAGTGTTTACGTTTTCCAATTAAGGCTAATTGGATTGGCCTTTTCTGTGTCAATCAGTTAAAATGCTGAGGATTCCAGTATATACTTCTAAGAAAACTCTCTAATTTGGCTAAAACTGTTAAAAATGTGCTTTCAAATATTCGGAATTCATGTTTAAAGAACTCAGAATTTGTGTATAATGCCTTGGAAAGTAGAGGAGAGTGTTTATGTTTCCAATTAAGGCTGATTGGCTTTGGTGTTTTCTGTGTCAATCAGTTAAAATGCTGATGATTACAGTATATACTCCTAAGAAAACTGTCTAATTTGCCAAAAATGTTAAAATACACAATGATAGTTGCCAGAAATGATGAAGAACATGGAAGAAACACTTCTTGTACACTTAAAAAGATTCTGATTAAACTTACTGCCGTATTCAATCAAGGAGATTACCAGTAGAAAGCTGTGAAATGATGAAAACACTGGTAATATTGACAATTCCGGCTACTTCCGTATGCGTTTTCACGGAAATGTGCTTTCAAATATTAGGACTTCATGTTTCCAGAACTCAGAATTTGTGTACAAAGCCGTGGAATGAAGAGAGTAGTGTTTATGTTTCCAATTAAGGCTGATTGGATTGACTTTTTCTGTGTCAATCTCTTAAATGGTGATGATTCCAGTATATACTTCTAAGAAAACTGTGTAATTGGCCTAAACTCTTAAAATACACAGTGATAGATCCCAGAAATGATGAAGAACGTGTAAGAAACACTTCATGCACACATAAAAAGATTCTGACTAAACTTACTGCCATATTCAATCAAGGGGGTTTCCACTGGAATGCTGTGAAATTATGAAAATACTGGTAATATTGACAATTCTGGCTACTTCCGGTGGCGTTTTCACGGAAATGTGCTTTATAGTATTAGATATTCATGTTTCCAGAACTCAGAATTTGTGTACAAAGCCTTGGAATGAAGAGAATAGTGTTTATGTTTCCAATTAAGGCTGATTGGATAGGCTTTTTCTGTGTCAATCAGTTAAAATGCTGACGATTCCAGAATATACATATAAGAAAACTCTCCAATAGGTTAAAACTGTTAAAATACACAATGATAGTTCCCAGATACAATGAAGAACGTGTAAGAAACACTTCATGTACACGTAAATATTTTGACTAAACTTACTGCTGTATTCAATCAAGGGGTTTCCACTCTAAAGCTGTGAAATGATGAAAATACTGGTAATATTGACATTTCCGGCTACTTCCAGTGGCGTTTTCATGGAAATGTGCTTTCAAATATTAGGACTTCATGTTTCCAGAACTCAGAATTTGTGTACAAAGCCTCGGAATGAAGAGAATAGTGTTTATGTTACCAATTATGGCTGATTGGATAGGCTTTTTCTTTGTCAATCAGTTAAAATGCTGACGATTCCAGTATATACATCTAAGAAAACTCTCCAATAGGCTAAAACTGTTAAAATACACAATGATAGTTCCCAGAAATAATGAAGAACGTGTTAGAAAAACTTCATGTACACGTAATAAGATTGTGACTAAACTTACTGCCGTAGTCAATCAAGGAGGTTTGCAGTCGAAAGCTGTGAAATGATGAAAATACTGGTAATATTGACCATTCCGGCTACTTCTGGTGGCGTTTTCACGGAAATGTGCTTTCCAGTATTAGGAATTCATGTTTCCAGAACTCAGAATTTGGGTACAAAGCCTTGGAATGAAGAGAATAGTGTTTACATTTTCCAATTAAGGCTAATTGGATTGGCTTTTTCTGTGTCAATCAGTTAAAATGCTGAGGATTCCAGTATATACATCTAAGAAAACTCTCTAATTTGGCTAAAACTGTTAAAAAATGTCCTTTCAAATATTCGGAATTCATGTTTAAAGAACTCAGAATATGAGTATAATGCCTTGGAAAGTAGAGAAGAGTGTTTATGTTTCCAATTAAGGCTGATTGGCTTTGGTGTTTTCTGTGTCAATCAGTTAAAATGCTGACGATTACAGTATATACTCCTACGAAAACTGTCTAATTTGCCTAAAATGTTAAAATACACAATGATAGTTGCCAGAAATGATGAAGAACGTGGAAGAAACACTTCATGTACACGTAAAAAGATTCTGATTAAACTTACTGCCATATTCAATCAAAGAGGTTACCAGTAGAAAGCTGTGAAATGATGAAAACACTGGTAATATTGACAATTCCGGCTACTTCCGGTGGAGTTTTCAAGGAAATGTGCTTTCAAATATTAGGACTTCATGTTTCCTGAACTCAGAATTTGTGTACAAAGCCTTGGAATGAAGAGAATAGTGTTTATGTTTCCAATTAAGGCTGATTGGATAGGCTTTTTCTGTGTCAATCAGTTAAAATGCTGACGATTCCAGTATATACATCTGAGAGAACTCTCCAATAGGCTAAACCTGTTAAAATACACAATGATAGTTCCCAGATATAATGCAGAACGTGTAAGAAACACTTCATGTACACGTAAAAAGATTCTGACTAAACTTACTGCCGTATTCAATCAAGGGGTTTCCACACTAAAGTTGTGAAATGATGAAAATACTGGTAATATTTACAATTCCGGCTACTTCGGTGGCGTTTTCATGGAAATATGCTTTCAAATATTAGGACTTCATGTTTCCAGAACTCAGAATTTGTGTACAAAGCCTCGGAATGAAGAGAATAGTGTTTATGTTACCAATTAAGGCTGATTGGATAGGCTTTTTCTGTGTCAATCAGTTAAAATGCTGACGATTCCAGTATATACATCTAAGAAAACTCTCCAATAGGCTAAAACTGTTAAAATACACAATGATAGTTCCCAGAAATGATGAAGAACGTGTGAGAAAAACTTCATGTATACGTAATGAGATTGTGACTAATCTTACTGCCATAGTCAATCAAGGAGGTTTGCTGTCGAAAGCTGTGAAATGATGAAAATACTGGTAATATTGACCATTCCGGATACTTCTGGTGGAGTTTTCACGGAAATGTGCTTTCCAGTATTAGGAATTCATGTTTCCAGAACTCAGAATTTGGGTACAAAGCCGTGGAATGAAGAGAATAGTGTTTATGTTTCCAATTAAGGCTGATTGGATTGACTTTTTCTGTGTCAATCTCTTAAACGGTGATGATTCCAGTATATACTTCTAAGAAAACTGTGTAATTGGCCTAAACTCTTAAAATACACAGTGATAGTTCCCAGAAATGATGAAGAACGTGTAAGAAACACTTCATGTACACCTAAAAAGATTCTGACTAACCTTACTGCCATATTCAATCAAGGGGGTTTCCACTGGAAATCTGTGAAATGCTGAAAATACTGGTAATATTGACAATTCCGGCTACTTCCGGTGGCGTTTTCACGGAAATGTGCTTTATATTATTAGATACTCATGTTTCCAGAACTCAGAATTTGTGTACAAAGCCTTGGAAAAGAGAATAGTGTTTATGTTTCCAATTAAGGCTGATTGGATAGGCTTTTTCTGTGTCAATCAGTTAAAATGCTGACGATTCAAGTATATACTCCTAAGAAAACTGTCTAATTTGCCTAAAACTGTTAAAATACACAATGATAGTTCCCAGAAATGATGAAGAACGTGTAAGAAACACTTCATGTACACGTAAAAAGATTCTCACTAAACTTACTGCCATATTCAATCAAGGGGGTTTCCACTGGAAAGCTGTGAAATGATGAAAATACTGGTAATATTGACAATCCCGGCTACTTCCGGTGGCGTTTTCAAGGAAATGTGCTTTCAAATATTAGGACTTCATGTTTCCAGAACTCAGAATTTGTGTACAAAGCCTTGGAATGAAGAGAACAGTGTTTATGTTTCCAATTAAGGCTGATTGGATAGGCTTTTTCTGTGTCAATCAGTTAAAATGCTGACGATTCCAGTATATACATCTAAGAAAACTCTCCAATAGGCTAAGACTGTTAAAATACACAATGATAGTTCCCAGAAATAATGAAGAACGTGTGAGAAAAACTTCATGTATAAGTAATAAGATTGTGACTAAACTTACTGCCGTAGTCAATCAACGAGGTTTGCAGTCGAAAGCTGTGAAATGATGAAAATACTGGTAATACTGACAATTCCGGCTACTTCTGGTGGCGTTTTCACGGAAATGTGCTTTCCAGTATTAGGAATTCATGTTTCCAGAACTCAGAATTTGGGTACAAAGCCTTGGAATGAAGAGAATAGTGTTTACGTTTTCCAATTAAGGCTAATTGGATTGGCCTTTTCTGTGTCAATCAGTTAAAATGCTGAGGATTCCAGTATATACTTCTAAGAAAACTCTCTAATTTGGCTAAAACTGTTAAAAATGTGCTTTCAAATATTCGGAATTCATGTTTAAAGAACTCAGAATTTGTGTATAATGCCTTGGAAAGTAGAGGAGAGTGTTTATGTTTCCAATTAAGGCTGATTGGCTTTGGTGTTTTCTGTGTCAATCAGTTAAAATGCTGATGATTACAGTATATACTCCTAAGAAAACTGTCTAATTTGCCAAAAATGTTAAAATACACAATGATAGTTCCCAGAAATGATGAAGAACGTGTAAGAAACACTTCATGTACACGTAAAAAATTCTGACTACACTTACTGCCGTATTCAATCAAGGGGTTTCCACTCTAAAGCTGTGAAATGACGAAAATACTGGTAATATTGACAATTCTGGCTACTTCCGGTGGCGTTTTCATGGAAATATGCTTTCAAATATTAGGACTTCATGTTTCCAGAACTCAGAATTTGTGTACAAAACCTCGGAATGAAGAGAATAGTGTTTATGTTACCAATTAAGGCTGATTGGATAGGCTTTTTCTGTGTCAATCAGTTAAAATGCTGACGATTCCAGTATATACATCTAAGAAAACTCTCCAATAGGCTAAAACTGTTAAAATACACAATGATAGTTCCCAGAAATGATGAAGAACGTGTGAGAAAAACTTCATGTATACGTAATGAGATTGTGACTAAACTTACTGCCATAGTCAATCAAGGAGGTTTGCTGTCGAAAGCTGTGAAATGATGAAATTACTGGTAATATTGACAATTCCGGCTACTTCCGGTGGCCTTTTCACGGAAATGTGCTTTCCAATATTAGGAATTCATGTTTTCAGAACTCAGAATTTGTGTACAAAGCCTTGGAATGAAGAGAATAGTGTTTATGTTTCCAATTAAGGCTGATTGGATTGACTTTTTCTTTGTCAATCTCTTAAAATGCTGATGATTCCAGTATATACTTCTAAGAAAACTGTCTAATTGGCCTAAAACTGTTAAAATACACAATGATAATTCCCGGAAATGATGAAGAACGTGTAAGAAACAGTTCATGTACATGTGAAAAGATTCTGACTAAACTTACTGCCATATTCAATCAAGGGGGTATCCAGTGGAAAGCTGTGAAATGATGAAAATAGTGGTAATATTGAGAATTCCGGCTACTTCCGGTGGCGTTTTCACGGAAATGTGCTTTATAGTATTAGATACTCATGTTTCCAGAACTCAGAATTTGAGTACAAAGCCTTGGAATGAAGAGAATAGTGTTTACATTTTCCAATTAAGGCTAATTGGATTGGCCTTTTCTGTGTCAATCAGTTAAAATGCTGAGGATTCCAGTATATACTTCTAAGAAAACTCTCTAATTTGGCTAAAACTGTTAAAAATGTGCTTTCAAATATTCGGAATTCATGTTTAAAGAACTCAGAATTTGTGTATAATGCCTTGGAAAGTAGAGGAGAGTGTTTATGTTTCCAATTAAGGCTGATTGGCTTTGGTGTTTTCTGTGTCAATCAGTTAAAATGCTGATGATTACAGTATATACTCCTAAGAAAACTGTCTAATTTGCCAAAAATGTTAAAATACACAATGATAGTTGCCAGAAATGATGAAGAACATGGAAGAAACACTTCTTGTACACTTAAAAAGATTCTGATTAAACTTACTGCCGTATTCAATCAAGGAGATTACCAGTAGAAAGCTGTGAAATGATGAAAACACTGGTAATATTGACAATTCCGGCTACTTCCGGTGGCGTTTTCACGGAAATGTGCTTTCAAATATTAGGACTTCATGTTTCCAGAACTCAGAATTTGTGTACAAAGCCGTGGAATGAAGAGAGTAGTGTTTATGTTTCCAATTAAGGCTGATTGGATTGACTTTTTCTGTGTCAATCTCTTAAATGGTGATGATTCCAGTATATACTTCTAAGAAAACTGTGTAATTGGCCTAAACTCTTAAAATACACAGTGATAGATCCCAGAAATGATGAAGAACGTGTAAGAAACACTTCATGTACACGTAAAAAGATTCTGACTAAACTTACTGCCGTATTCAATCAAGGGGTTTCCACTCTAAAGCTGTGAAATGATGAAAATACTGGTAATATTGACAATTCCGGCTACTTCCGGTGGCGTTTTCATGGAAATATGCTTTCAAATATTAGGACTTCATGTTTCCAGAACTCAGAATTTGTGTACAAAACCTCGGAATGAAGAGAATAGTGTTTATGTTACCAATTAAGGCTGATTGGATAGGCTTTTTCTGTGTCAATCAGTTAAAATGCTGACGATTCCAGTATATACATCTAAGAAAACTCTCCAATAGGCTAAAACTGTTAAAATACACAATGATAGTTCCCAGAAATGATGAAGAACGTGTGAGAAAAACTTCATGTATACGTAATGAGATTGTGACTAAACTTACTGCCATAGTCAATCAAGGAGGTTTGCTGTCGAAAGCTGTGAAATGATGAAAATACTGGTAATATTGACCATTCCGGATACTTCTGGTGGAGTTTTCACGGAAATGTGCTTTCCAGTATTAGGAATTCATGTTTCCAGAACTCAGAATTTGGGTACAAAGCCGTGGAATGAAGAGAATAGTGATTATGTTTCCAATTAAGGCTGATTGGATTGACTTTTTCTGTGTCAATCTCTTAAATGGTGATGATTCCAGTATATACTTCTAAGAAAACTGTGTAATTGGCCTAAACTCTTAAAATACACAGTGATAGTTCCCAGAAATGATGAAGAACGTGTAAGAAACACTTCATGTACACCTAAAAAGATTCTGAATAACCTTACTGCCATATTCAATCAAGGGGGTTTCCACTGGAAATCTGTGAAATGATGAAAATACTGGTAATATTGACAATTCCGGCTACTTCCGGTGGCGTTTTCACGGAAATGTGCTTTATAGTATTAGATACTCATGTTTCCAGAACTCAGAATTTGAGTACAAAGCCTTGGAATGAAGAGAATAGTGTTTACGTTTTCCAATTAAGGCTAATTGGATTGGCCTTTTCTGTGTCAATCAGTTAAAATGCTGAGGATTCCAGTATATACTTCTAAGAAAACTCTCTAATTTGGCTAAAACTGTTAAAAATGTGCTTTCAAATATTCGGAATTCATGTTTAAAGAACTCAGAATTTGTGTATAATGCCTTGGAAAGTAGAGGAGAGTGTTTATGTTTCCAATTAAGGCTGATTGGCTTTGGTGTTTTCTGTGTCAATCAGTTAAAATGCTGATGATTACAGTATATACTCCTAAGAAAACTGTCTAATTTGCCAAAAATGTTAAAATACACAATGATAGTTGCCAGAAATGATGAAGAACATGGAAGAAACACTTCTTGTACACTTAAAAAGATTCTGATTAAACTTACTGCCGTATTCAATCAAGGAGATTACCAGTAGAAAGCTGTGAAATGATGAAAACACTGGTAATATTGACAATTCCGGCTACTTCCGGTGGCGTTTTCACGGAAATGTGCTTTCAAATATTAGGACTTCATGTTTCCAGAACTCAGAATTTGTGTACAAAGCCGTGGAATGAAGAGAGTAGTGTTTATGTTTCCAATTAAGGCTGATTGGATTGACTTTTTCTGTGTCAATCTCTTAAATGGTGATGATTCCAGTATATACTTCTAAGAAAACTGTGTAATTGGCCTAAACTCTTAAAATACACAGTGATAGATCCCAGAAATGATGAAGAACGTGTAAGAAACACTTCATGCACACATAAAAAGATTCTGACTAAACTTACTGCCATATTCAATCAAGGGGGTTTCCACTGGAATGCTGTGAAATTATGAAAATACTGGTAATATTGACAATTCTGGCTACTTCCGGTGGCGTTTTCACGGAAATGTGCTTTATAGTATTAGATATTCATGTTTCCAGAACTCAGAATTTGTGTACAAAGCCTTGGAATGAAGAGAATAGTGTTTATGTTTCCAATTAAGGCTGATTGGATAGGCTTTTTCTGTGTCAATCAGTTAAAATGCTGACGATTCCAGTATATACATCTAAGAAAACTCTCCAATAGGCTAAAACTGTTAAAATACACAATGATAGTTCACAGATATAATGAAGAACGTGTAAGAAACACTTCATGTACACGTAAATATTTTGACTAAACTTACTGCTGTATTCAATCAAGGGGTTTCCACTCTAAAGCTGTGAAATGATGAAAATACTGGTAATATTGATATTTCCGGCTACTTCCGGTGGCGTTTTCATGGAAATGTGCTTTCAAATATTAGGACTTCATGTTTCCAGAACTCAGAATTTGTGTACAAAGCCTCGGAATGAAGAGAATAGTGTTTATGTTACCAATTATGGCTGATTGGATAGGCTTTTTCTTTGTCAATCAGTTAAAATGCTGACGATTCCAGTATATACATCTAAGAAAACTCTCCAATAGGCTAAAACTGTTAAAATACACAATGATTGTTCCCAGAAATAATGAAGAACGTGTAAGAAAAACTTCATGTACACGTAATAAGATTGTGACTAAACTTACTGCCGTAGTCAATCAAGGAGGTTTGCAGTCGAAAGCTGTGAAATGATGAAAATACTGGTAATATTGACCATTCTGGCTACTTCTGGTGGCGTTTTCACGGAAATGTGCTTTCCAGTATTAGGAATTCATGTTTCCAGAACTCAGAATTTGAGTACAAAGCCTTGGAATGAAGAGAATAGTGTTTACATTTTCCAATTAAGGCTAATTGGATTGGCTTTTTCTGTGTCAATCAGTTAAAATGCTGAGGATTCCAGTATATACATCTAAGGAAACTCTCTAATTTGGCTAAAACTGTTAAAAAATGTCCTTTCAAATATTCGGAATTCATGTTTAAAGAACTCAGAATATGTGTATAATGCCTTGGAAAGTAGAGAAGAGTGTTTACGTTTCCAATTAAGGCTGATTGGCTTTGGTGTTTTCTGTGTCAATCATTTAAAATGCTGACGATTACAGTATATACTCCTACGAAAACTGTCTAATTTGCCTAAAATGTTAAAATACACAATGATAGTTGCCAGAAATGATGAAGAACGTGGAAGAAATACTTCTTGTACACTTAAAAAGATTCTGATTAAACTTACTGCCATATTCAATCAAAGAGGTTACCAGTAGAAAGCTGTGAAATGATGAAAATACTGGTAATATTGACAATTCCGGCTACTTCCGGTGGAGTTTTCACGGAAATGTGCTTTCAAATATTAGGACTTCATGTTTCCAGAACTCAGAATTTGTGTACAAAGCCATGGAATGAAGAGAATAGTGTTTATGTTTCCAATTAAGGCTGATTGGATTGACTTTTTCTGTGTTAATCTCTAAAATGGTGATGATTCCAGTATATACTTCTAAGAAAACTGTGTAATTGGCCTAAACTCTTAAAATACACAGTGATAGTTCCCAGAAATGATGAAGAACGTGTAAGAAACACTTCATGTACACGTAAAAAGATTCTCACTAAACTTACTGCCATATTCAATCAAGGGGGTTTCCACTGGAAAGCTGTGAAATGATGAAAATACTGGTAATATTGACAATTCCGGCTACTTCCGGTGGTGTTTTCAAGGAAATGTGCTTTCAAATATTAGGACTTCATGTTTCCAGAACTCAGAATTTGTGTACAAAGCCTTGGAATGAAGAGAACAGTGTTTATGTTTCCAATTAAGGCTGATTGGATAGGCTTTTTCTGTGTCAATCAGTTAAAATGCTGACGATTCCAGTATATACATCTAAGAAAACTCTCCAATAGGCTAAGACTGTTAAAATACACAATGATAGTTCCCAGAAATAATGAAGAACGTGTGAGAAAAACTTCATGTATAAGTAATAAGATTGTGAGTAAACTTACTGCCGTAGTCAATCAACGAGGTTTGCAGTCGAAAGCTGTGAAATGATGAAAATACTGGTAATACTGACAATTCCGGCTACTTCTGGTGGCGTTTTCACGGAAATGTGCTTTCCAGTATTAGGAATTCATGTTTCCAGAACTCAGAATTTGGGTACAAAGCCTTGGAATGAAGAGCATAGTGTTTACGTTTTCCAATTAAGGCTAATTGGATTGGCCTTTTCTGTGTCAATCAGTTAAAATGCTGAGGATTCCAGTATATACTTCTAAGAAAACTCTGTAATTTGGCTAAAACTGTTAAAAATGTGCTTTCAAATATTCGGAATTCATGTTTAAAGAACTCAGAATTTGTGTATAATGCCTTGGAAAGTAGAGGAGAGTGTTTATGTTTCCAATTAAGGCTGATTGGCTTTGGTGTTTTCTGTGTCAATCAGTTAAAATGCTGATGATTACAGTATATACTCCTAAGAAAACTGTCTAATTTGCCAAAAATGTTAAAATACACAATGATAGTTGCCAGAAATGATGAAGAACATGGAAGAAACACTTCTTGTACACGTAAAAAGATTCTGATTAAACTTAATGCCGTATTCAATCAAGGAGGTTACCAGTAGAAAGCTGTGAAATGATGAAAACACTGGTAATATTGACAATTCCGGCTACTTCCGGTGGAGTTTTCACGGAAATGTGCTTTCAAATATTAGGACTTCAAGTTTCCAGAACTCAGAATTTGTGTACAAAGCCGTGGAATGAAGAGAGTAGTGTTTATGTTTCCAATTAAGGCTGATTGGATTGACTTTTTCTGTGTCAATCTCTTAAATGGTGATGATTCCGGTATATACTTCTAAGAAAACTGTGTAATTGGCCTAAACTCTTAAAATACACAATGATAGTTCCCAGAAATGTTGAAGAACGTGTAAGAAACACTTCATGTACACGTTAAAAGAATCTGACTAAACTTTCTGCCATATTCAATCAAGGGGGTTTCCACTGGAAAGCTGTGAAATGATGAAAATACTGCTAATATTGACAATTCTGGCTACTTCCGGTGGCGTTTTCAAGGAAACCTGCTTTCAAATATTAGGATTTCATGTTTCCAGAACTCAGAATTTGTGTATAAAGCCTTGGAATGAAGAGAATAGTGTTTATGTTTCCAATTAAGGCTGATTGGATAGGCTTTTTCTGTGTCAATCAGTTAAAATGCTGACGATTCCAGTATATACATCTAAGAAAACTCTCCAATAGGCTAAAACTGTTAAAATACACAATGATAGTTCACAGAAATGATGATAACGGGTAAGAAACACTTCATGTACACGTAAAAAGATTCTGACTAAACTTACTTCCGTATTCAATCAAGTAGGTTTCCATTGGAAGGCTGTGAAATGATGAATATACTGGTAATATTGACAATTCCGGCTACTTCCGGTGGCGTTTTCACGGAAATGTTTTTTCAAATATTAGGAATTCATGTTTACAGACCTCAAATTTGTGTATACAGACATGGAATGAAGAGAATAGTGTTTATGTTTCCAATTAAGGCTGATTGGATTGACTTTTTCTGTGTTAATCTCTAAAATGGTGATGATTCCAGTATATACTTCTAAGAAAACTGTGTAATTGGCCTAAACTCTCAAAATACACAGTGATAGTTCCCAGAAATGCTGAAAAACGTGTAAGAAACACTTCATGTATAAGTAATAAGATTGTGACTAAACTTACTGCCGTAGTCAATCAAGGAGGTTTGCAGTCGAAAGCTGTGAAATGATGAAAATACTGGTAATACTGACAATTCCGGCTACTTCTGGTGGCGTTTTCACGGAAATGTGCTTTATAGTATTAGATACTCATGTTTCCAGAACTCAGAATTTGGGTACAAAGCCTTGGAATGAAGAGAATAGTGTTTACGTTTTCCAATTAAGGCTAATTGGATTGGCCTTTTCTGTGTCAATCAGTTAAAATGCTGAGGATTCCAGTATATACTTCTAAGAAAACTCTCTAATTTGGCTAAAACTGTTAAAAATGTGCTTTCAAATATTCGGAATTCATGTTTAAAGAACTCAGAATTTGTGTATAATGCCTTGGAAAGTAGAGGAGAGTGTTTATGTTTCCAATTAAGGCTGATTGGCTTTGGTGTTTTCTGTGTCAATCAGTTAAAATGCTGATGATTACAGTATATACTCCTAAGAAAACTGTCTAATTTGCCAAAAATGTTAAAATACACAATGATAGTTGCCAGAAATGATGAAGAACATGGAAGAAACACTTCTTGTACACTTAAAAAGATTCTGATTAAACTTACTGCCGTATTCAATCAAGGAGATTACCAGTAGAAAGCTGTGAAATGATGAAAACACTGGTAATATTGACAATTCCGGCTACTTCGGTGGCGTTTTCACGGAAATGTGCTTTCAAATATTAGGACTTCATGTTTCCAGAACTCAGAATTTGTGTACAAAGCCGTGGAATGAAGAGAGTAGTGTTTATGTTTCCAATTAAGGCTGATTGGATTGACTTTTTCTGTGTCAATCTCTTAAATGGTGATGATTCCAGTATATACTTCTAAGAAAACTGTGTAATTGGCCTAAACTCTTAAAATACACAGTGATAGATCCCAGAAATGATGAAGAACGTGTAAGAAACACTTCATGCACACATAAAAAGATTCTGACTAAACTTACTGCCATATTCAATCAAGGGGGTTTCCACTGGAATGCTGTGAAATTATGAAAATACTGGTAATATTGACAATTCTGGCTACTTCGTATGCGTTTTCATGGAAATGTGCTTTATAGTATTAGATATTCATGTTTCCAGAACTCAGAATTTGTGTACAAAGCCTTGGAATGAAGAGAATAGTGTTTATGTTTCCAATTAAGGCTGATTGGATAGGCTTTTTCTGTGTCAATCAGTTAAAATGCTGACGATTCCAGTATATACATCTAAGAAAACTCTCCAATAGGCTAAAACTGTTAAAATACACAATGATAGTTCACAGATATAATGAAGAACGTGTAAGAAACACTTCATGTACACGTAAATATTTTGACTAAACTTACTGCTGTATTCAATCAAGGGGTTTCCACTCTAAAGCTGTGAAATGATGAAAATACTGGTAATATTGATATTTCCGGCTACTTCCGGTGGCGTTTTCAGGGAAATGTGCTTTCAAATATTAGGACTTCATGTTTCCAGAACTCAGAATTTGTGTACAAAGCCGCGGAATGAAGAGAATAGTGTTTATGTTACCAATTATGGCTGATTGGATAGGCTTTTTCTTTGTCAATCAGTTAAAATGCTGACGATTCCAGTATATACATCTAAGAAAACTCTCCAATAGGCTAAAACTGTTAAAATACACAATGATTGTTCCCAGAAATAATGAAGAACGTGTAAGAAAAACTTCATGTACACGTAATAAGATTGTGACTAAACTTACTGCAGTAGTCAATCAAGGAGGTTTGCAGTCGAAAGCTGTGAAATGATGAAAATACTGGTAATATTGACCATTCCGGCTACTTCTGGTGGCGTTTTCACGGAAATGTGCTTTCCAGTATTAGGAATTCATGTTTCCAGAACTCAGAATTTGAGTACAAAGCCTTGGAATGAAGAGAATAGTGTTTACATTTTCCAATTAAGGCTAATTGGATTGGGTTTTTCTGTGTCAATCAGTTAAAATGCTGAGGATTCCAGTATATACATCTAAGGAAACTCTCTAATTTGGCTAAAACTGTTAAAAAATGTCCTTTCAAATATTCGGAATTCATGTTTAAAGAACTCAGAATATGTGTATAATGCCTTGGAAAGTAGAGAAGAGTGTTTACGTTTCCAATTAAGGCTGATTGGCTTTGGTGTTTTCTGTGTCAATCATTTAAAATGCTGACGATTACAGTATATACTCCTACGAAAACTGTCTAATTTGCCTAAAATGTTAAAATACACAATGATAGTAGCCAGAAATGATGAAGAACGTGGAAGAAATACTTCTTGTACACTTAAAAAGATTCTGATTAAACTTACTGCCATATTCAATCAAAGAGGTTACCAGTAGAAACCTGTGAAATGATGAAAATACTGGTAATATTGACAATTCCGGCTACTTCCGGTGGAGTTTTCACGGAAATGTGCTTTCAAATATTAGGACTTCATGTTTCCAGAACTCAGAATTTGTGTACAAAGCCGTGGAATGAAGAGAATAGTGTTTATGTTTCCAATTAAGGCTGATTGGATTGACTTTTTCTGTGTTAATCTCTAAAATGGTGATGATTCCAGTATATACTTCTAAGAAAACTGTGTAATTGGCCTAAACTCTTAAAATACACAGTGATAGTTCCCAGAAATGATGAAGAACGTGTAAGAAACACTTCATGTACACGTAAAAAGATTCTCACTAAACTTACTGCCATATTCAATCAAGGGGGTTTCCACTGGAAAGCTGTGAAATGATGAAAATACTGGTAATATTGACAATTCCGGCTACTTCCGGTGGTGTTTTCAAGGAAATGTGCTTTCAAATATTAGGACTTCATGTTTCCAGAACTCAGAATTTGTGTACAAAGCCTTGGAATGAAGAGAACAGTGTTTATGTTTCCAATTAAGGCTGATTGGATAGGCTTTTTCTGTGTCAATCAGTTAAAATGCTGACGATTCCAGTATATACATCTAAGAAAACTCTCCAATAGGCTAAGACTGTTAAAATACACAATGATAGTTCCCAGATATAATGAAGAACGTGTGAGAAAAACTTCATGTACACGTAATAAGATTGTGACTAAACTTGCTGCCGTAGTCAATCTAGGAGGTTTGCAGTCAAAAGCTGTGAAATGATGAAAATACTGGTAATATTGACAATTCCGGCTACTTCTGGTGGCGTTTTCACGGAAATGTGCTTTCCAGTATTAGGAATTCATGTTTCCAGAACTCAGAATTTGGGTACAAAGCCTTGGAATGAAGAGAATACTGTTTATGTTTTCCAATTAAGGCTAATTGAATTGGCTTTTTCTGTGTCAATCAGTTAAAATGCTGAGGATTCCAGTATATACTTCTAAGAAAACTCTCTAATTTGGCTAAAATTGTTAAAAAATGTGCTTTCAAATATTCGGAATTCATGTTTAAAGAACTCAGAATTTGTGTATAATGCCTTGGAAAGTAGAGAAGAGTGTTTATGTTTCCAATTAAGGCTGATTGGCTTTGGTGTTTTCTGTGTCCATCAGTTAAAATGCTGACGATTACAGTATATACTCCTAAGAAAACTGTCTAAAAATGTTAAAATACACAATGATAGTTGCCAGAAATGATGAAGAACATGGAAAAAACACTTCTTGTACACGTAAAAAGATTCTGATTAAACTTACTGCCGTATTCAATTAAGGAGGTTACCAGTAGAAAGCTGTGAAATGATGAAAACACTGGTAATATTGACAATTCCGGCTACTTCCGGTGGAGTTTTCACGGAAATGTGCTTTCAAATATTAGGACTTCATGTTTCCAGAACTCAGAATTTGTGTACAAAGCCGTGGAATGAACAGAATAGTGTTTATGTTTCCAATTAAGGCTGATTGGATTGACTTTTTCTGTGTCAATCTCTTAAATGGTGATGATTCCAGTATATACTTCTAAGAAAACTGTGTAATTGGCCTAAACTCTTAAAATACACAGTGATAGTTCCCAGAAATGATGAAGAACGTGTAAGAAACACTTCATGTACACGTAAAAAGATTCTGACTAAACTTACTGCCATATTCAATCAAGGGGGTTTCCACTGGAATGCTGTGAAATTATGAAAATACTGGTAATATTGACAATTCTGGCTACTTCCGGTGGCGTTTTCACGGAAATGTGCTTTATAGTATTAGATATTCATGTTTCCAGAACTCAGAATTTGTGTACAAAGCCTTGGAATGAAGAGAATAGTGTTTATGTTTCCAATTAAGGCTGATTGGATAGGCTTTTTCTGTGTCAATCAGTTAAAATGCTGACGATTCCAGTATATACATCTAAGAAAACTCTCCAATAGGCTAAAACTGTTAAAATACACAATGATAGTTCACAGATATAATGAAGAACGTGTAAGAAACACTTCATGTACACGTAAATATTTTGACTAAACTTACTGCTGTATTCAATCAAGGGGTTTCCACTCTAAAGCTGTGAAATGATGAAAATACTGGTAATATTGATATTTCCGGCTACTTCCGGTGGCGTTTTCATGGAAATGTGCTTTCAAATATTAGGACTTCATGTTTCCAGAACTCAGAATTTGTGTACAAAGCCTCGGAATGAAGAGAATAGTGTTTATGTTACCAATTATGGCTGATTGGATAGGCTTTTTCTTTGTCAATCAGTTAAAATGCTGACGATTCCAGTATATACATCTAAGAAAACTCTCCAATAGGCTAAAACTGTTAAAATACACAATGATTGTTCCCAGAAATAATGAAGAACTTGTAAGAAAAACTTCATGTACATGTAATAAGATTGTGACTAAACTTACTGCCTTAGTCAATCAAGGAGGTTTGCAGTCGAAAGCTGTGAAATGATGAAAATACTGGTAATATTGATCATTCCGGCTACTTCTGGTGGCGTTTTCACGGAAATGTGCTTTCCAGTATTAGGAATTCATGTTTCCAGAACTCAGAATTTGAGTACAAAGCCTTGGAATGAAGAGAATAGTGTTTACATTTTCCAATTAAGGCTAATTGGATTGGCTTTTTCTGTGTCAATCAGTTAAAATGCTGAGGATTCCAGTATATACATCTAAGGAAACTCTCTAATTTGGCTAAAACTGTTAAAAAATGTCCTTTCAAATATTCGGAATTCATGTTTAAAGAACTCAGAATATGTGTATAATGCCTTGGAAAGTAGAGAAGAGTGTTTACGTTTCCAATTAAGGCTGATTGGCTTTGGTGTTTTCTGTGTCAATCATTTAAAATGCTGACGATTACAGTATATACTCCTACGAAAACTGTCTAATTTGCCTAAAATGTTAAAATACACAATGATAGTTGCCAGAAATGAAGAAGAACGTGGAAGAAACACTTCTTGTACACTTAAAAAATTCTGATTAAACTTACTGCCATATTCAATCAAAGAGGTTACCAGTAGAAAGCTGTGAAATGATGAAAATACTGGTAATATTGACAATTCCGGCTACTTCCGGTGGAGTTTTCACGGAAATGTGCTTTCAAATATTAGGACTTCATGTTTCCAGAACTCAGAATTTGTGTACAAAGCCGTGGAATGAAGAGAATAGTGTTTATGTTTCCAATTAAGGCTGATTGGATTGACTTTTTCTGTGTTAATCTCTAAAATGGTGATGATTCCAGTATATACTTCTAAGAAAACTGTGTAATTGGCCTAAACTCTTAAAATACACAGTGATAGTTCCCAGAAATGATGAAGAACGTGTAAGAAACACTTCATGTACACGTAAAAAGATTCTGACTAAACTTACTGCCATATTCAATCAAGGGGGTTTCCACTGGAAAGCTGTGAAATGATGAAAATACTGGTAATATTGACAATTCCGGCTACTTCCGGTGGCGTTTTCACGGAAATGTGCTTTATAGTATTAGATACTCATGTTTCCAGAACTCAGAATTTGAGTACAAAGCCTTGGAATGAAGAGAATAGTGTTTATGTTTCCAATTAAGGCTGATTGGATAGGCTTTTTCTGTGTCAATCAGTTAAAATGCTGACGATTCAAGTATATACTCCTAAGAAAACTGTCTAATTTGCCTAAAACTGTTAAAATACACAATGATAGTTCCCAGAAATGATGAAGAACGTGTAAGAAACACTTCATGTACACGTAAAAATATTCTGACTAAACTTACTGCCATATTCAATCAAGGGGGTTTCCACTGGAAATCTGTGAAATGATGAAAATAGTGGTAATATTGACAATTCCGGCTACTTCCGGTGGTGTTTTCAAGGAAATGTGCTTTCAAATATTAGGACTTCATGTTTCCAGAACTCAGAATTTGTGTACAAAGCCTTGGAATGAAGAGAACAGTGTTTATGTTTCCAATTAAGGCTGATTGGATAGGCTTTTTCTGTGTCAATCAGTTAAAATGCTGACGATTCCAGTATATACATCTAAGAAAACTCTCCAATAGGCTAAGACTGTTAAAATACACAATGATAGTTCCCAGATATAATGAAGAACGTGTGAGAAAAACTTCATGTACACGTAATAAGATTGTGACTAAACTTGCTGCCGTAGTCAATCTAGGAGGTTTGCAGTCAAAAGCTGTGAAATGATGAAAATACTGGTAATATTGACAATTCCGGCTACTTCTGGTGGCGTTTTCACGGAAATGTGCTTTCCAGTATTAGGAATTCATGTTTCCAGAACTCAGAATTTGGGTACAAAGCCTTGGAATGAAGAGAATAGTGTTTTTGTTTCTGATTAAAGCTAATTGGATTGGCTTTTTCTGTGTCAATCAGTTAAAATGCTGAGGATTCCAGTATATACATCTAAGAAAACTCTCTAATTTGGCTAAAACTGTTAAAAAATGTGCTTTCAAATATTCGGAATTCATGTTTAAAGAACTCAGAATTTGTGTATAATGCCTTGGAAAGTAGAGAAGAGTGTTTATGTTTCCAATTAAGGCTGATTGGCTTTGGTGTTTTCTGTGTCAATCAGTTAAAATGCTGACGATTACAGTATATACTCCTAAGAAAACTGTCTAATTCGCCAAAAATGTTAAAATACACAATGATAGTTGCCAGAAATGATGAAGAACATGGAAAAAACACTTCTTGTACACGTAAAAAGATTCTGATTAAACTTACTGCCGTATTCAATTAAGGAGGTTACCAGTAGAAAGCTGTGAAATGATGAAAACACTGGTAATATTGACAATTCCGGCTACTTCTGGTGGAGTTTTCACGGAAATGTGCTTTCAAATATTAGGACTTCATGTTTCCAGAACTCAGAATTTGTGTACAAAGCCGTGGAATGAAGAGAATAGTGTTTATGTTTCCAATTAAGGCTGATTGGATTGACTTTTTCTGTGTCAATCTCTTAAATGGTGATGATTCCAGTATATACTTCTAAGAAAACTGTGTAATTGGCCTAAACTCTTAAAATACACAGTGATAGTTCCCAGAAATGATGAAGAACGTGTAAGAAACACTTCATGTACACGTAAAAAGATTCTGACTAAACTTACTGCCATATTCAATCAAGGCGGTTTCCACTGGAATGCTGTGAAATGATGAAAATACTGGTAATATTGACAATTCTGGCTACTTCCGGTGGCGTTTTCACGGAAATGTGCTTTATAGTATTAGATATTCATGTTTCCAGAACTCAGAATTTGTGTACAAAGCCTTGGAATGAAGAGAATAGTGTTTATGTTTCCAAATAAGGCTGATTGGATAGGCTTTTTCTGTGTCAATCAGTTAAAATGCTGACGATTCCAGTATATACATCTAAGAAAACTCTCCAATAGGCTAAAACTGTTAAAATACACAATGATAGTTCCCAGATATAATGCAGAACGTGTAAGAAACACTTCATGTACACGTAAAAAGATTCTGACTAAACTTACTGCCGTATTCAATCAAGGGGTTTCCACTCTAAAGGTGTGAAATGATGAAAATACTGGTAATATTGACAATTCCGGCTACTTCCGGTGGCGTTTTCATTGAAATATGCTTTCAAATATTAGGACTTCATGTTTCCAGAACTCAGAATTTGTGTACAAAACCTCGGAATGAAGAGAATAGTGTTTATGTTACCAATTAAGACTGATTGGATAGGCTTTTTCTGTGTCAATCAGTTAAAATGCTGACGATTCCAGTATATACATCTAAGAAAACTCTCCAATAGGCTAAAACTGTTAAAATACACAATGATAGTTCCCAGAAATAATGAAGAACGTGTGAGAAAAACTTCATGTATACGTAATGAGATTGTGACTAAACTTACTGCCATAGTCAATCAAGGAGGTTTGCTGTCGAAAGCTGTGAAATGATGAAAATACTGGTAATATTGACAATTCCGGCTACTTCCGGTGGCGTTTTCACTGAAATGTGCTTTCCAATATTAGGAATTCATGTTTCCAGAACTCAGAATTTGTGTCCAAAGCCTTGGAATGAATAGAATAGTGTTTATGTTTCCAATTAAGGCTGATTGGATAGGCTTCTTCTCTGTCAATCAGTTAAAATGCTGACAATTCCAGTATATACTTCTAATTAAACTCTCTAATTGGCCTAAAACTGTTAAAATACACAATGATAGTTCCCAGAAAAGATGAGGAACATGTAAGAAACACTTCATGTACACGTAAAAAGATTCTGACTAAACTTACTGCCATATTCAATCAAGGGGGTTTCCAGTGGAAAGCTGTGAAATGATGAAAATAGTGGTAATATTGACAATTGCGGCTACTTCCAGTGGCGTTTTCACGGGAATATGCTTTCAAATATTTGGAATTCATGTTTAAAGAACTCAAAATTTGTGTATAATGCCTTGGAAAGAAGAGAAGAGTGTTTATGTTTCCAATTAAGGCTGATTGGATTGGCTTTTTCTGTGTCAATCAGTTAAAATGCTGACGATTCCAGTATATACTCCTAAGAAAACTGTCTAATTTACCTAAAACTGTTAAAATACACAATGATAGTTGCCAGAAATGATGAAGATTGTGTAAGAAACACTTCACGTACACGTAAAAATATTCTGACTAAACTTACTGCCGTATTCAATCAAGGAGGTTTCCAGTGGAAAGCTGAGAATTGATGAAAATATTGGTAATATTGACAATTCCGTTTACTTCCGGTGGCGTTTGCACGGAAATGTGCTTGCAAATATTAGGAATTCATGTTTCCAGAACTTAGAATTTGTGTACAAAGCCTTGGAATGAAGAGAATAGTGTTTTTGTTTCCAATTAAGGTTGATTGGATAGGCTTTTTCTGTGTCAATCAGTTAAAATGCTGACGATTACAGTATATACTCCTGAGAAAACTGTCTAATTGGCCAGAAACTGTTAAAATACACAATGATTGTTCCAGGAAATGATGAAGAACGTGTAAGAAACACTTCATGTATACGTAAAAAGATTGTGACTAAACTTACAGCCATATTCAATCAAGGGGTTTACCCTGGAAAGCTGTGAAATGATGAAAATACTGGTAATATGGACAATTCCGGCTACTTCCGGTGGCGTTTGCACGGAAATGTGCTTTCAAATATTAGGAATTCATGTTTCTAGAACTTAGAATTGGTGTACAAAGCCTTGGAATGAAGAGAATAGTGTTTATGTTTCCAATTAAGACTGATTGGCTTTGGTGTTTTCAGTGTCAATCAGTTAAAATGATGATGATTCCAGTATATACTTCTAAGAAAATTGTCTAATTGGCCTAAAACTGTTAAAATACACAATGATAGTTCCCAGAAATGATGAAGAACTTGTAAGAAACACTTCATGTACACGTAAAAAGATTCTGACTAAACTTACTGCCATATTCAATCAAGGGCGTTTCCACTGGAAAGCTGTGAAATGATGAAAATACTGATAATATTGACAATTCCGGCTTTTCCGGTGGCGTTTTCCGGAGATGTGCTTTCCAATATTAGGAATTCATGTTTCCAGAACTCAGAATTAGGGTACAAAGTCTTGGAATGAAGAGAATAGTGTTTATGTTTCCAATTAAGGCTAATTGGATTGGCTTTTTCTGTGTCAATCAGTTAATATGCTGAGGATTCCAGTATATACTTCTAAGAAAACTCTCTAATTAGGGTAAAACTGTTAAAATACACAATGATAGTTCCCAGAAATAATGAAGAACGTGTGAGAAACACTTCATGTACACGTAAAGAGATTCTGACTAAACGTACTGCCATATTCAATCAAGGGGGTTTCCAGTGGAAAGCTGTGAAATGATGAAAATAGTGGTAATATTGACAATTCCGGTTACTTCCGGTTGTGTTTTCACGGAAATGTGCTTTCAAATATTACTAATTCATGTTTAAAGAACTCAGAATTTGTGTATAATGCCTTGGAAAGAAGAGAAGAGTGTTTATGATTCCAATTAAGGCTGATTGGCTTTGGCATTTTCTGTGTCAATCAGTTAAAATGCTGACGATTTGAGTATATACTTCTAAGAAAACTCTCTAATTAGGCTAAAACTGTTAAAATACACAATGATAGTTCCCAGATATAATGAAGAATGTGTAAGAAACACTTCATGTACACGTAAAAAGATTCAGACTAAACTTACTGCCGTATTCAATAAAGGGGGTTTCCCCTGGAAGCTGTGAAATGATGAAAATACTGGTAATATGGACAATTCTGGCTACTTCCGGAGGCGTATTCATGGAAATGTGCTTTCAAATATTAGGAATTCATGTTTCCAGAACTCAGAATTTTTGTAAAAAGCCTTGGAATGAAGAGAATAGTGTTTATGTTTCCAATTAAGGTTGATTGGCTTTGGTGTTTTCAGTGTCAATTAGTTAAAATGCTGATGATTCCAGTATATACTTCTAAGAAAACTGTTAATTGGACTAAAACTGTTAAAATACACAATGATAGTTCCCAGAAATAATGAAAAACATGTAAGAAACACTTCATGTACACGTAAAAAGATTCTGACTAAACTTACTGCCTTATTCAATCAAGAAGGTTTCAAGTGGAAAGCTGGGAAATTATGAAAATATTGTTAATATTGACCATTCCGGCTACTTCCGGTGCCGTTTTCACGGAAATGTGTTTTCAAATATTAGGAATTCATGTTTACAGAACTCAGAATTTGTGTAGAAAGCTTTGGAATGAAGAGAATAGTCGTTATGTTTCCAATTAACGCTGGTTGGCTTTGGCATTTTCTGTGTCAATCAGTTAAAATGCTGACGATTCCAGTATATACTTCTAAAAAAACTGTCTAATTTACCTAAAACTGTTAAAATACACAATGATAGTTGCCAGAAATGATGAAGAATGTGTAAGAAACACTTCATGTACACGTAAAAATATTCTGACTAAACTTACTGCCGTATTCAATCAAGGAGGTTTCCACTGGAAAGCTGTGAAATGATGAAAATACTGGTAATATTGACAATTCCGGCTACTTCCAGTGGCGTTTTCCCGGAAATGTGCTTTCAAATATTAGGAGTTCATGTTACCAGAACTCAGAAGTAGGGTACAAAGCCTTGGAATGAAGAGCATCGTGTTTATGTTTCCAATTAAGGCTAATTGGTTTGGCTTTTTCTGTGTCAATCAGTTAATATGCTGAGGAATCCAGTATATACTTCTAAGAAAACTCTCTAATTAGGGTAAAACTGTTAAAATACACAATGATAGTTCCCAGACATAATGAAGAACGTGTGAGAAACACTTCATGTACACGTAAAAAGATTCTGACTAAACGTATTGCCATATTCAATCAAGGGGGTTTCCAGTGGAAAGCTGTGAAATGATGAAAATAGTGGTAATATTGACAATTCCGGCTACTTCCGGTTGTGTTTTCACGGAAATGTGCTTTCAAATATTAGGAATTCATGATTAAAGAACTCAGAATTTGTGTATAATGCCTTGGAAAGAAGAGAAGAGTGTTTATGTTTCCAATTAACGCTGATTGGCTTTGGCATTTTCTGTGTCAATCAGTGAAAATGCTGACGTTTAGAGTATATACTTCTAAGAAAACTGTCTAATTGGCCTAAAACTGTTAAAATACACAATGATAGTTCCCGGAAATGATGAAGAACGTGTAAGAAACACTTCATGTACACGTAAAAATATTCTGACTAAACTTACTGCCATATTCAATCAAGGGGGTTTCCAGTGGAAAGCTGTGAAATGATGAAAATAGTGGTAATATTGACAATTCCGGTTACTTCCGGTTGTGTTTTCATGGAAATGTGCTGTCAAATATTAGGAATTCATGTTTAAAGAACTCAGAATTTGTGTATAATGCCTTGGAAAGAAGAGAAGAATGTTTATGTTTCCAATTAAGGCTGATTGGCTTTGGCTTTTTCTGTGTCAATCAGTTAATATGCTGAGGATTCCAGTATATACTTCTAAGAAAACTCTCTAATTAGGCTAAAACTGTTAAAATACACAATGATAGTTCCCAGAAATAATGAAGAACGTGTGAGAAACACTTCGTGTACACGTAAAAAGATTCTGAATAAACGTACTGACATATTCAATCAAGGGGGTTTCCAGTGGAAAGCTGTGAAATGATGAAAATAGTGGTAATATTGACAATTCCGGTTACTTCCGGTTGTGTTTTCATGGAAATGTGCTGTCAAATATTAGGAATTCATGTTTAAAGAACTCAGAATTTGTGTATAATGCCTTGGAAAGAAGAGAAGAATGTTTATGTTTCCAATTAAGGCTGATTGGCTTTGACATTTTCTGTGTCAATCAGTTAAAATGCTGACGTTTAGAGTATATACTTGTAAGAAAACTGTCTAATTGGCCTAAAACTGTTAAAATACACAATGATAGTTCCCGGAAATGATGAAGAACGTGTAAGAAACACTTCATGTACACGTAAAAAGATTCTGACTAAACTTACTGCCATATTCAATCAAGGGGGTTTCCAGTGGAAAGCTGTGAAATGATGAAAATACTGGTAATATTGACAATTCCGGCTACTTCCGGTGGCGTTTTCACGGAAATGTGCTTTCCAATATTAGGAATTCATGTTTCCAGAACTCAGAATTTGTGTACAAAGCAATGGAATGAAGAGAATAGTGTTTATGTTTCCAATTAAGGCTGATTGGCTTTGGTGTTTTCAGTGTCAATCAGTTAAAATGCTGATGATTCCAGTATATACTTCTAAGAAAAGTGTCTAATTGGCCTAAAACTGTTAAAATGCACAATGATAGTTCCCGGAAATGATGAAGAACGTGTAAGAAACACTTCATATACATGAAAAAGTTTCTGACTATACTTACTGCCCTATTCAATCAAAGAGGTTTACAGTGGAAAGCTGTGAAATGATGACAATACTGGTAATATTAACAATTCCAGCTACTTGAGGTGGCGTTTTCAAGGAAATGTGCTTTCAAATATTAGGAATTCATGTTTAAAGAACTCAGAATTTGTGTACAAAGCCTTGGAATGTAGAGAATAGTGTATATGTTTCCAATTAAGGCTGATTGGATTGGCTTTTTCTGTGTCAATCAGTTAAAATGCTGATGATTCCAGTATATACTTGTAAGAAAACTCTCTAATAGGCTAAAACTGTTACAGTACACAATGATTATTCCCAGAAATAATGAAGAACTTGTGAGAAAAACTTCATGCACACGTAAAAAGATTCCGAATAAACTTACTGCCATATTCAATCAAGGAGGTTTCCAGTGGAAAGCTGTGAAATGATGAAAATACTGATAATATTGACAATTCCGGCTTTTCCGGTGGCGTTTTCTCAGAGATGTGCTTTCCAATATTAGGAATTCATGTTTCCAGAACTCAGAATTTGGGTACAAAGCCTTGGAATGAAGAGAATAGTGTTTATGTTTCCAATTAAGGCTAATTGGATTGGCTTTTTCTGTGTCAATCAGTTAATATGCTGAGGATTCCAGTATATACTTCTAAGAAAACTCTCTAATTAGGCTGAAACTGTTAAAATACACAATGATAGTTCCCAGACATAATGAAGAACGTGTGAGAAACACTTCATGTACACGTAAAAAGATTCTGACTAAACGTACTGCCATATTCAAACAAGGGGGTTTCCAGTGGAAAGCTGTGAAATGATTAAAATAGTGGCAATATTGACAATTCCGGCTACTTCCGGTTGTGTTTTCACGGAAATGTGCTTTCAAATATTAGGAATTCATGTTTAAAGAACTCAGAATTTGTGTATAATGCCTTGGAAAGAAGAGAAGAGTGTTTATGTTTCCAATTAAGGCTGATTGGCTTTGGCATTTTCTGTGTCAATCAGTTAAAATGCTGACGATTAGAGTATATACTTCTAAGAAAACTGCCTAATTGTGCCAAAACTGTTAAAATACACAATGATAGTTCCCAGAAATGATGATCACGTGTAAGAAACACATCATGTACACGAAAAAGATTCTGACTAAACTTACTGCCGTATTCAATCAAGAAGGTTTCCAGTTGAAACCTGGGAAATGATGAAAATACTGGTAATATTGACAATTCTGGCTACTTCCGGTTGCCTTTTCACGGAAATGTGTTTTCAAATATTAGGAATTCATGTTTACAGAACTCAGAATTTGTGTATAAAGCCTTAGATTGAAGAGAAAATTTTTTCTGTCTCCAATTAAGGCTGATTGGCTTTGGCATTTTCTTCGTGAATCAGTTAAAATGCTGAGGATTCCAGTATATATTAATAAGAAAACTGTCTAATTGAGCCAAAACTGTTAAAATACACAATGATAGTTCCCAGAAATGATGAAGAACGTGTAAGAAACTCTTCATGTACACGAAAAAATATTCCCACTAAACTTACTGCCGTATTCAATCAAGGGGGTTTCCAGTGAAAAGCTGTGAAATGATGAAAATACTCGTAATATTGACAATTCTGGCTATTTCCGGTGCCTTTTTCATGGTAATGTGCTTTCAAATATTAGGAATTCATGTTTCCAGAACTCAGAATATTTACTAAGCCTTGGAATGAACAGAATAGTGTTCATGTTTCCAATTAAGGCTGATTGGCTTTGGCGTTTTCAGTGTCAATCAGTTAAAATGCTGAGGATTCCAGTATATACTTCTAAGAAAACTGTCTATTTGGCCTAAAACTGTTAAAATACACAATGATAGTTCCCAGATATAATGAAGAACATGTAAGAAACACTTCATGTACACGTAAATAGATTCGGACTAAACTTATTGCCGTATTCAATCAAGGTGGTTTCCAGTGGAAAGCTGTGAGATGATGAAAATACTGGTTATATTGACAATTCCGGCAACTTCCGGTGGCATTTTCACGGAAATGTGTTTTCAAATATTAGGAATTCATGTTTCCAGACCTCAGAATTTGTGTAGAAAGCTTTGGAATGAAGAGAATAGTCGTTATGTTTCCAATTAACGCTGGTTGGCTTTGGCATTTTCTGTGTCAATATGTTAAAATGCTGACGATTCCAGTATAATCTTCTAAGAAAACTGTCTAATTGGCCTAAAACTGTTAAAATACACAATGATAGTTCCCAGAAATGATGAAGAACGTGTAAGAAACACTTCATGTACACGTAAAAAGATTCTGACTAAACTTACTGCCATATTCAATCAAGGGGGTTTCCACTGGAAAGCTGTGAAATGATGAAAATACTGGTAATATTGACAATTCCGGCTACTTCCGGTGGCGTTTTCACGGAAATGTGCTTCCAAATATTAGGAATTCATGGTTACAGAACTCAGAATTTGTGAACAAAGCCTTGGAATGAAGAGAATAGTTTTTATGTTTCCAATTAAGGCTGATTGGATTGGCTTTTTCTGTGTCAATCTATAAAAATGCTGAGGATTCCAGTATATACTTCTAAGAAAACTCTCTAATTAGGCTAAAACTGTTAAATACACAATTATAGTTCCCAGTTATAATGAAGAACGTGTAAGAAACACTTCATGTACACGTAAAATGAGTCTGACTAAACTTACTGCCATATTCAATCAAGGGGGTTTCCAGTGGAAAGCTGTGAAATGATGAAAATACTTGTGATATTGACAATTCCGGCAACTTACGGTGGCGTTTTCACGAAAATGTGCTTTCAAATATTAGGAATTCATTTTTCCAGAACTCAGAATTTGTGTACAAAGCCTTGGAATGTAGAGTAAAGTGTATATGTTTCCAATTAAGGCTGATTGGATTGGCTTTTTCTGTGTTAATCAGTTAATATGCTGACGATTCCAGTATATACTTCTAAGAAAACTGTCTAATTGGCCTAAAACTGTTAAAATACACAATGATAGTTCCCAGAAATGATGAAGAACGTGTAAGAAACACTTCATGTACACGTAAAAATATTCTGACTAAACTTACTGCCATATTCAATCAAGGGGGTTTCCAGTGGAAAGCTGTGAAATGATGAAAATAGTGGTAATATTGACAATTCCGGTTACTTCGGGTTGTGTTTTCATGGAAATGTGCTGTCAAATATTAGGAATTCATGTTTAAGAACTCAGAATTTGTGTATAATGCCTTGGAAAGAAGAGAAGAATGTTTATGTTTCCAATTAAGGCTGATTGGCTTTGGCTTTTTCTGTGTCAATCAGTTAATATGCTGAGGATTCCAGTATATACTTCTAAGAAAACTCTCTAATTAGGCTAAAACTGTTAAAATACACAATGATAGTTCCCAGAAATAATGAAGAACGTGTGAGAAACACTTCATGTACACGTAAAAAGATTCTGAATAAACGTACTGCCATATTCAATCAAGGGGGTTTCCAGTGGAAAGCTGTGAAATGATGAAAATAGTGGTAATATTGACAATTCCGGTTACTTCCGGTTGTGTTTTCATGGAAATGTGCTGTCAAATATTAGGAATTCATGTTTAAAGAACTCAGAATTTGTGTATAATGCCTTGGAAAGAAGAGAAGAATGTTTATGTTTCCAATTAAGGCTGATTGGCTTTGACATTTTCTGTGTCAATCAGTTAAAATGCTGACGTTTAGAGTATATACTTGTAAGAAAACTGTCTAATTGGCCTAAAACTGTTAAAATACACAATGATAGTTCCCGGAAATGATGAAGAACGTGTAAGAAACACTTCATGTACACGTAAAAAGATTCTGACTAAACTTACTGCCATATTCAATCAAGGGGGTTTCCAGTGGAAAGCTGTGAAATGATGAAAATACTGGTAATATTGACAATTCCGGCTACTTCCGGTGGCGTTTTCACGGAAATGTGCTTTCCAATATTAGGAATTCATGTTTCCAGAACTCAGAATTTGTGTACAAAGCAATGGAATGAAGAGAATAGTGTTTATGTTTCCAATTAAGGCTGATTGGCTTTGGTGTTTTCAGTGTCAATCAGTTAAAATGCTGATGATTCCAGTATATACTTCTAAGAAAAGTGTCTAATTGGCCTAAAACTGTTAAAATGCACAATGATAGTTCCCGGAAATGATGAAGAACGTGTAAGAAACACTTCATATACATGAAAAAGTTTCTGACTATACTTACTGCC
This sequence comes from Myotis pilosus, assembly GCA_036010255.1. Classification (NCBI taxonomy): domain Eukaryota; kingdom Metazoa; phylum Chordata; class Mammalia; order Chiroptera; family Vespertilionidae; genus Myotis; species Myotis pilosus. The sequence goes on from JASKON010000014.1 coordinate 60,975,319, forward strand.
CTATTCAATCAAAGAGGTTTACAGTGGAAAGCTGTGAAATGATGAAAATACTTGTAATATTAACAATTCCAGCTACTTGAGGTGGCGTTTTCAAGGAAATGTGCTTTCAAATATTAGGAATTCATGTTTAAAGAACTCAGAATTTGTGTACAAAGCCTTGGAATGTAGAGAATAGTGTATATGTTTCCAATTAAGGCTGATTGGATTGGCTTTTTCTGTGTCAATCAGTTAAAATGCTGACGATTCCAGTATATACTTGTAAGAAAACTCTCTAATAGGCTAAAACTGTTACAGTACACAATGATTGTTCCCAGAAATAATGAAGAACTTGTGAGAAAAACTTCATGCACACGTAAAAAGATTCCGAATAAACTTACTGCCATATTCAATCAAGGAGGTTTCCAGTGGAAAGCTGTGAAATGATGAAAATACTGATAATATTGACAATTCCGGCTTTTCCGGTGGCGTTTTCTCGGAGATGTGCTTTCCAATATTAGGAATTCATGTTTCCAGAACTCAGAATTTGGGTACAAAGCCTTGGAATGAAGAGAATAGTGTTTATGTTTCCAATTAAGGCTAATTGGATTGGCTTTTTCTGTGTCAATCAGTTAATATGCTGAGGATTCCAGTATATACTTCTAAGAAAACTCTCTAATTAGGCTAAAACTGTTAAAATACACAATGATAGTTCCCAGAAATAATGAAGAACGTGTGAGAAACACTTCATGTACACGTAAAAAGATTCTGACTAGACGTATTGCCATATTCAATCAAGGGGGTTTCCAGTGGAAAGCTGTGAAATGATGAAAATAGTGGTAATATTGACAATTCCGGCTACTTCCGGTTGTGTTTTCACGGAAATGTGCTTTCAAATATTAGGAATTCATGATTAAAGAACTCAGAATTTGTGTATAATGCCTTGGAAAGAAGAGAAGAGTGTTTATGTTTCCAATTAACGCTGATTGGCTTTGGCATTTTCTGTGTCAATCAGTGAAAATGCTGACGATTAGAGTATATACTTCTAAGAAAACTGTCTAATTGGCCTAAAACTGTTGAAATACACAATGATAGTTCCCGGAAATGATGAAGAACGTGTAAGAAACACTTCATGTACACGTAAAAAGATTCTGACTAAACTTACTGCCATATTCAATCAAGGGGGTTTCCAGTGGAAAGCTGTGAAATGATGAAAATACTGGTAATATTGACAATTCCGGCTACTTCCGGTGGCGTTTTCAAGGAAATGTGCTTTCCAATATTAGGAATTCATGTTTCCAGAACTCAGAATTTGTGTACAAAGCATTGGAATGAAGAGAATAGTGTTTATGTTTCCAATTAAGGCTGATTGGCTTTGGTGTTTTCAGTGTCAATCAGTTAAAATGCTGATGATTCCAGTATATACTTCTAAGAAAAGTGTCTAATTGGCCTAAAACTGTTAAAATGCACAATGATAGTTCCCGGAAATGATGAAGAACGTGTAAGAAACACTTCATATACATGAAAAAGTTTCTGAATATACTTACTGCCCTATTCAATCAAAGAGGTTTACAGTGGAAAGCTGTGAAATGATGAAAATACTTGTAATATTAACAATTCCAGCTACTTGAGGTTTCGTTTTCAAGGAAATGTGCTTTCAAATATTAGGAATTCATGTTTAAAGAACTCAGAATTTGTGTACAAAGCCTTGGAATGTAGAGAAAAGTGTATATGTTTCCAATTAAGGCTGATTGGATTGGCTTTTTCTGTGTCAATCAGTTAAAATGCTGAAGATTCCAGTATATACTTGTAAGAAAACTCTCTAATAGGCTAAAACTGTTAAAGTACACAATGATTGTTCCCAGAAATAATGAAGAACGTGTGAGAAAAACTTCATGCACACGTAAAAAGATTCTGAATAAACTTACTGCCATATTCAATCAAGGAGGTTTCTAGTGGAAAGCTGTGAAATGATGAAAATACTGATAATATTGACAATTCCGGCTATTTCCGGTGGCGTTTTCTCAGAAATGTGCTTTCCAATATTAGGAATTCATGTTTCCAGAACTCAGAATTTGGGTACAAAGCCTTGGAATGAAGAGAATAGTGTTTATGTTTCCAATTAAGGCTAATTGGATTGGCTTTTTCTGTGTCAATCAGTTAATATGCTGAGGATTCCAGTATATACTTCTAAGAAAACTCTCTAATTAGGCTAAAACTGTTAAAATACACAATGATAGTTCCCAGAAATAATGAAGAACGTGTGAGAAACACTTCATGTACACGTAAAAAGATTCTGAATAAACGTACTGACATATTCAATCAAGGGGGTTTCCAGTGGAAAGCTGTGAAATGATGAAAATAGTGGTAATATTGACAATTCCGGTTACTTCCGGTTGTGTTTTCATGGAAATGTGCTGTCAAATATTAGGAATTCATGTTTAAAGAACTCAGAATTTGTGTATAATGCCTTGGAAAGAAGAGAAGAATGTTTATGTTTCCAATTAAGGCTGATTGGCTTTGGCTTTTTCTGTGTCAATCAGTTAATATGCTGAGGTTTCCAGTATATACTTCTAAGAAAACTCTCTAATTAGGCTAAAACTGTTAAAATACACAATGATAGTTCCCAGAAATAATGAAGAACGTGTGAAAACACTTCGTGTACACGTAAAAAGATTCTGAATAAACGTACTGACATATTCAATCCAGGGGGTTTCCAGTGGAAAGCTGTGAAATGATGAAAATAGTGGTAATATTGACAATTCTGGTTACTTCCGGTTGTGTTTTCATGGAAATGTGCTGTCAAATATTAGGAATTCATGTTTAAAGAACTCAGAATTTGTGTATAATGCCTTGGAAAGAAGAGAAGAATGTTTATGTTTCCAATTAAGGCTGATTGGCTTTGACATTTTCTGTGTCAATCAGTTAAAATGCTGACGTTTAGAGTATATACTTGTAAGAAAACTGTCTAATTGGCCTAAAACTGTTAAAATACACAATGATAGTTCCCGGAAATGATGAAGAACGTGTAAGAAACACTTCATGTACACGTAAAAAGATTCTGACTAAACTTACTGCCATATTCAATCAAGGGGGTTTCCAGTGGAAAGCTGTGAAATGATGAAAATACTGGTAATATTGACAATTCCGGCTACTTCCGGTGGCGTTTTCACGGAAATGTGCTTTCCAATATTAGGAATTCATGTTTCCAGAACTCAGAATTTGTGTACAAAGCATTGGAATGAAGAGAATAGTGTTTATGTTTCCAATTAAGGCTGATTGGCTTTGGTGTTTTCAGTGTCAATCAGTTAAAATGCTGATGATTCCAGTATATACTTCTAAGAAAAGTGACTAATTGGCCTAAAACTGTTAAAATGCACAATGATAGTTCCCGGAAATGATGAAGAACGTGTAAGAAACACTTCATATACATGAAAAAGTTTCTGACTATACTTACTGCCCTATTCAATCAAAGAGGTTTACAGTGGAAAGCTGTGAAATGATGACAATACTTGTAATATTAACAATTCCAGCTACTTGAGGTGGCGTTTTCAAGGAAATGTGCTTTCAAATATTAGGAATTCATGTTTAAAGAACTCAGAATTTGTGTACAAAGCCTTGGAATGTAGAGAATAGTGTATATGTTTCCAATTAAGGCTGATTGGATTGGCTTTTTCTGTGTCAATCAGTTAAAATGCTGACGATTCCAGTATATACTTGTAAGAAAACTCTCTAATAGGCTAAAACTGTTACAGTACACAATGATTGTTCCCAGAAATAATGAAGAACTTGTGAGAAAAACTTCATGCACACGTAAAAAGATTCCGAATAAACTTACTGCCATATTCAATCAAGGAGGTTTCCAGTGGAAAGCTGTGAAATGATGAAAATACTGATAATATTGACAATTCCGGCTTTTCCGGTGGCGTTTTCTCGGAAATGTGCTTTCCAATATTAGGAATTCTTGTTTCCAGAACTCAGAAGTAGGGTACAAAGCCTTGGAATGAAGAGAATAGTGTTTATGTTTCCAATTAAGGCTAATTGGATTGGCTTTTTCTGTGTCAATCAGTTAATATGCTGAGGATTCCAGTATATACTTCTAAGAAAACTCTCTAATTAGGCTAAAACTGTTAAAATACACAATGATAGTTCCCAGAAATAATGAAGAACGTGTGAGAAACACTTCATGTACACGTAAAAAGATTCTGAATAAACGTACTGACATATTCAATCAAGGGGGTTTCCAGTGGAAAGCTGTGAAATGATGAAAATAGTGGTAATATTGACAATTCCGGCTACTTCCGGTGGCGTTTTCATGGAAATGTGCTTTCAAATATTAGGAATTCATGTTTAAAGAACTCAGAATTTGTGTACAATGCCTTGGAAAGAAGAGAAGAGTGTTTATGTTTCCAATTAAGGCTGATTGGCTTTGGCGTTTTCTGGGTCAATCAGTTAAAATGCTGAGGATTGAGGTATATACTTCTAAGAAAACAGCCTAATTGAGCTAACACTGTTAAAATACACAATGATAGTTCCCAGAAATGATGAAGAACGTGTAAGAAACACTTCATGTACACATAAAAAGATTCTGACTAAAGTTACTGCCATATTCAATCAAGGGGGTTTCCAGTGGAAAGCTGTGAAATGATGAAAATACTGGTAATATTGACAATTCCGGCTACTTCCGGTGGTGTTTTCACGGAAATGTGCTTTCAAATATTAGGAATTCATGTTTAAAGAACTCAGAATTTGTGTACAAAGCTTTGGAATGAAGAGAATAGTGTTTATGTTTCCAATTAAGGCTGATTGGATAGGCTTTTTCTGTGTCAATCAGTGAAAATGCTGACGATTCCAATATATACTCCTAAGAAAACTGTCTAATAGGATAAAACTGTTAAAATACACAATGATAGTTCCCAGAAATGATGAAGAACATGTAAGAAACACTTCATGTACATGAAAAAGATTCTGACTAAACTTACTGCCATATTCAATCAAAGAGGTTTCTAGAGGAAAGCTGTGAAATGATGAAAATAGTGGTAATATTGACAATTCCGGCTACTTCCGGTGGCGTATTCTCAGAAATGTGCTTTCCAATATTAGGAATTCATGTTACCCGAACTCACAATTTGTGTACAAAGCCTTGGAATGGAGAGGATAGTGTTTATGATTCTGATTAAGGATGATTGGATTGGCTTTTTCTGTGTCAGTCAGTTAAAATGATGATGATTCCAGTATATACTTCTAAGAAAACTCTCTAATTAGGCTAAAACTGTTAAATACACAATTATAGTTCCCAGTTATAATGAAGAACGTGTAAGAAACACTTCATGTACACGTAAAATGAGTCTGACTAAACTTACTGCCATATTCAATCAAGGGGGTTTCCAGTGGAAAGCTGTGAAATGATGAAAATACTGGTAATATTTACATTTCCGGCTACTTCCGGTGGCTTTCTCAGGGAAATGAGCTTTCAAATATTAGGAATTCATGTTTAAAGAACTCAGACTTTGTGTTCAATGCCTTGGAAAGAAGAGAAGAGTGTTTATGTTTCCAATTAAGGCTGATTGGCTTTGGCTTTTTCTGTGTCAATCAGTTAATATGCTGAGGATTCCAGTATATACTTCTAAGAAAACTCTCTAATTAGGCTAAAACTGTTAAAATACACAATGATAGTTCCCAGAAATAATGAAGAACGTGTGAGAAACACTTCATGTACACGTAAAAAGATTCTGAATAAACGTACTGACATATTCAATCAAGGGGGTTTCCAGTGGAAAGCTGTGAAATGATGAAAATAGTGGTAATATTGACAATTCCGGTTACTTCCGGTTGTGTTTTCATGGAAATGTGCTGTCAAATATTAGGAATTCATGTTTAAAGAACTCAGAATTTGTGTATAATGCCTTGGAAAGAAGAGAAGAATGTTTATGTTTCCAATTAAGGCTGATTGGCTTTGGCATTTTCTGTGTCAATCAGTTAAAATGCTGACGTTTAGAGTATATACTTGTAAGAAAACTGTCTAATTGGCCTAAAACTGTTAAAATACACAATGATAGTTCCAGAAATGATGAAGAACATGTAAGAAACACTTCATGTACACGTAAAAAGATTCTGACTAAACTTACTGCCATATTCAATCAAGGAGGTTTCCAGTGGAAAGCTGTGAAATGATGAAAATACTGGTAATATTGACAATTCCGGCTACTTCTGGTGGCGTTTTCATGGAAATGTGCTTTCAAATATTAGGAATTCATGTTTCCAGAACTCAGAATTTGTGTACAAAGCCTTGGAATGAACAGAATAGTGTTTATGTTTCCAATTAAGGCTGATTGGCTTTGGTGTTTTCAGTGTCAATCAGTTAAAATGCTGATGATTCCAGTATATGCTTCTAAGAAAACTGTCTAATTGGCCTAAACTGTTAAAATACACAATGATAGTTCCCGGAAATGATGAAGAACGTGTACGAAACACTTCATGTACATGTAAAAATATTCTGACTATACTTACTGCCATATTCAATCAAGGGGGTTTGCAGTGGAAAGCTGTGAAATGATGAAATTAGTGGTAATATTGACAATTCCGGCTACTTCCGGTGGCGTTTACACGGAAATGTGCTTTCCAATATTAGGAATTCATGTTTCCACAACTCAGAATTTGTGTACAAAGCCTTGGAATGAAGAGAATAGTGTTTATGTTTCTAATTAAGGCTGATTGGATAGGCTTTTTATGTGTCAATCAGTTAAAATGCTGACGATTCCAGTATATACTTCTAAGAAAACTCTCTAATAGGCTACAACTGTTAAAATACACAATGACAGTTCCAGGAAATAATGAAGAACGTGTAAGAAAAACTTCATGTACACGTAAAAAGATTCTGACTAAACTTACTGCCGTATTCAATCAAGGAGGTTTCCAGTGGAAAGCTGTGAAATGATGAAAATACTGGTGAAATTGACAATTTTGGCTACTTCTGGTGGCCTTTTTTCGGAAATGTGCTTTCAAATAATAGGAATTCATGTTACCAGAACTCAGAATTTGTGTACAAAGCCTTGAAATGGAGAGGATAGTGTTTTTGTTTCTGATTAAGGATAATTGGATTGGCTTTTTCTGTGTCAATCAGTTAAAATGCTGAGGATTCCAGTATATCCTCCTGAGGAAACTGTCTAATTGGCCTGAAACTCTTAAAATACACAATGATAGTTCCCAGAAATGATGAAGAACGTGTAAGAAACACTTCATGTACATGAAAAAGATTCTGACTAAACTTACTGCCGTATTCAATCAAAGAGGTTTCCAGTGGAAAGCTGTGAAATGATGAAAATAGTGGTAATATTGACAGGTCCAGCTACTTCCGGTTGCGTTTTCACGGAAATGTGCTTTCACATATTAGGAATTCATGTTTAAAAACAAAGAATTTGTGTATAATGCCTTGGAAAGAAGAGAAGAGTGTTTATGTTTCCAAGTCAGGCTGATTGGCTTTGGAGTTTTCTGTGTCAATCAGTTAAAATGCTGACGATTACAGTATATACTCCTGAGAAAACTGTCTAATTGGCCTGAAACTGTTAAAATACACAATGATAGTTCCCGGAAATGATGAAGAACGTGTATAAAAACTTCATGTACACGTAAAAAGATTCTGACTAAACTTACTGCCATATTCATTCAAGGTTTCCAGTGGAAAGCTGTGAAATGATGAAAATACTGGTAATATTGACAATTCCGGCTCTTTCCGGTGGAGTTTTCACGGAAATGTGGTTTCAAATATTAGGAATTCATGTTTCCAGAACTCAGAATTTGTGTACAAAACCGTGGAATGAAGAGAATAGTGTTTATGTTTCCAATTAAGGCTGATTGGCTTTGGCGTTTTTTGTGTCAATCAGTTAAAATGCTGACGATTCCAGTATATACTTCTAGGAAAACTGCCTAATTGGGCTAAAACTGTTAAAATACACGATGATAGTTCCCAGAAATGATGAAGAAAATGTAAGAAACACTTCATGTACACGTGAAAAGATTCTGACTAAACTTACTGCCATATTCAATCAGGGAGGTTTCCAGTGGAAAGGTGTGAAATGAAGAATATACTGGTAATATTGACAATTCCGACTATTTCCGGTGGCGTTTTCACGGAAATGTGGTTTCAAATATTAGGAATTCTTGTTTCCAGAACTCAGAATTTGTGGCCAAAACCGTGGAATGAAGAGAATAGTGTATATGTTTCCAATTAAGGATGATTGGATATGCTTTTTCTGTGTCAATCAGTAAAAATGCTGAGGATTCCAGTATATACATCTAAGAAAACTCTCTAATAGGTTTAAACTGTTAAAATACACAATGAGAGTTCCCAGAAATAATGAAGAACGTGTAAGGAACACTACATGTACACGTAAAAAATTCTGACTAAACTTACTGCCGTATTCAATCAAGGAGGTTTCCAGTCGAAAGCTGTGAAATGATGAAAATACCGGTAATATTGACAATTCCGGCTACTTCCGGTGGCGTTTTCATGGAAATGTGCTTTCAAATATTAGGAATTCATGTTTCCAGAACTTAGAATTTGAGTACAAAGCCTTGGAATGAAGAGAATATTGATTATGTTACCAATTAAGGCTGATTGGATAGGCTTTTCTTTGTCAATCAGTTAAAATGCTAACGATTCCAGTATATACATCTAAGAAAACTCTCCAAGAGGCTAAAACTGTTAAAATACACAATGATTGTTCCCAGAAATAATGAAGAACGTGTAGGAAAAACTTCATGTACACGTAAAAAGATTCTGACTAAACTTACTGCCGTATTCAATCAAGAAGGTTTGCAGTGGAAAGCTGTGAAATGATGAAAATACTGGTAATATTGACAATTCCGGCTACTTCCGGTGGCGTTTTCACGGAAATGTGCTTTCCCATATTAGGAATTCATGTTTGCAGAACTCAGAATTTGTGTACAAAGTCTTGGAATGAAGAGAATAGTGTATATGTTTCCAATTAAGGATGATTGGATATGCTTTTTCTGTGTCAATCAGTAAAAATGCTGAGGATTCCAGTATATACATCTAAGAAAACTCTCTAATAGGTTTAAACTGTTAAAATACACAATGAGAGTTCCCAGAAATAATGAAGAACGTGTGAGAAACACTTCATGTACACGTAAAAAGATTCTGAATAAACGTACTGACATATTCAATCAAGGGGGTTTCCAGTGGAAAGCTGTGAAATGATGAAAATAGTGGTAATATTGACAATTCCGGTTACTTCCGGTTGTGTTTTCACGGAAATGTGCTTTCAAATATTCGGAATTCATGTTTAAAGAACTCAGAATTTGTGTATAATGCCTTGGAAAGTAGAGAAGAGTGTTTATGTTTCCAATTAAGGCTGATTGGCTTTGGTGTTTTCTGTGTCAATCAGTTAAAATGCTGACGATTACAGTATATACTCCTAAGAAAACTGTCTAATTCGCCAAAAATGTTAAAATACACAATGATAGTTGCCAGAAATGATGAAGAACATGGAAAAAACACTTCTTGTACACGTAAAAAGATTCTGATTAAACTTACTGCCGTATTCAATTAAGGAGGTTACCAGTAGAAAGCTGTGAAATGATGAAAACACTGGTAATATTGACAATTCCGGCTACTTCTGGTGGAGTTTTCACGGAAATGTGCTTTCAAATATTAGGACTTCATGTTTCCAGAACTCAGAATTTGTGTACAAAGCCGTGGAATGAAGAGAATAGTGTTTATGTTTCCAATTAAGGCTGATTGGATTGACTTTTTCTGTGTCAATCTCTTAAATGGTGATGATTCCAGTATATACTTCTAAGAAAACTGTGTAATTGGCCTAAACTCTTAAAATACACAGTGATAGTTCCCAGAAATGATGAAGAACGTGTAAGAAACACTTCATGTACACGTAAAAAGATTCTGACTAAACTTACTGCCATATTCAATCAAGGCGGTTTCCACTGGAATGCTGTGAAATTATGAAAATACTGGTAATATTGACAATTCTGGCTACTTCCGGTGGCGTTTTCACGGAAATGTGCTTTATAGTATTAGATATTCATGTTTCCAGAACTCAGAATTTGTGTACAAAGCCTTGGAATGAAGAGAATAGTGTTTATGTTTCCAATTAAGGCTGATTGGATAGGCTTTTTCTGTGTCAATCAGTTAAAATGCTGACGATTCCAGTATATACATCTAAGAAAACTCTCCAATAGGCTAAAACTGTTAAAATACACAATGATTGTTCCCAGAAATAATGAAGAACGTGTAAGAAAAACTTCATGTACACGTAATAAGATTGTGACTAAACTTACTGCCGTAGTCAATCAAGGAGGTTTGCAGTCGAAAGCTGTGAAATGATGAAAATACTGGTAATATTGACCATTCCGGCTACTTCTGGTGGCGTTTTCACGGAAATGTGCTTTCCAGTATTAGGAATTCATGTTTCCAGAACTCAGAATTTGGGTACAAAGCCTTGGAATGAAGAGAATAGTGTTTACATTTTCCAATTAAGGCTAATTGGATTGGCTTTTTCTGTGTCAATCAGTTAAAATGCTGAGGATTCCAGTATATACATCTAAGAAAACTCTCTAATTTGGCTAAAACTGTTAAAAAATGTCCTTTCAAATATTCGGAATTCATGTTTAAAGAACTCAGAATATGTGTATAATGCCTTGGAAAGTAGAGAAGAGTGTTTACGTTTCCAATTAAGGCTGATTGGCTTTGGTGTTTTCTGTGTCAATCAGTTAAAATGCTGACGATTACAGTATATACTCCTAAGAAAACTGTCTAATTCGCCAAAAATGTTAAAATACACAATGATAGTTGCCAGAAATGATGAAGAACATGGAAAAAACACTTCTTGTACACGTAAAAAGATTCTGATTAAACTTACTGCCGTATTCAATTAAGGAGGTTACCAGTAGAAAGCTGTGAAATGATGAAAACACTGGTAATATTGACAATTCCGGCTACTTCCGGTGGACTTTTCACGGAAATGTGCTTTCAAATATTAGGACTTCATGTTTCCAGAACTCAGAATTTGTGTACAAAGCCGTGGAATGAAGAGAATAGTGTTTATGTTTCCAATTAAGGCTGATTGGTTTGACTTTTTCTGTGTCAATCTCTTAAATGGTGATGATTCCAGTATATACTTCTAAGAAAACTGTGTAATTGGCCTAAACTCTTAAAATGCACAGTGATAGTTCCCAGAAATGATGAAGAACGTGTAAGAAACACTTCATGTACACGTAAAAAGATTCTGACTAAACTTACTGCCATATTCAATCAAGGCGGTTTCCACTGGAATGCTGTGAAATTATGAAAATACTGGTAATATTGACAATTCTGGCTACTTCCGGTGGCGTTTTCACGGAAATGTGCTTTATAGTATTAGATATTCATGTTTCCAGAACTCAGAATTTGTGTACAAAGCCTTGGAATGAAGAGAATAGTGTTTATGTATCCAATTAAGGCTGATTGGATAGGCTTTTTCTGTGTCAATCAGTTAAAATGCTGACGATTCCAGTATATACATCTAAGAAAACTCTCCAATAGGCTAAAACTGTTAAAATACACAATGATAGTTCCCAGATATAATGAAGAACGTGTAAGAAACACTTCATGTACACGTAAATATTTTGACTAAACTTACTGCTGTATTCAATCAAGGGGTTTCCACTCTAAAGCTGTGAAATGATGAAAATACTGGTAATATTGATATTTCCGGCTACTTCCGGTGGCGTTTTCATGGAAATGTGCTTTCAAATATTAGGACTTCATGTTTCCAGAACTCAGAATTTGTGTACAAAGCCTCGGAATGAAGAGAATAGTGTTTATGTTACCAATTATGGCTGATTGGATAGGCTTTTTCTTTGTCAATCAGTTAAAATGCTGACGATTCCAGTATATACATCTAAGAAAACTCTCCAAGAGGCTAAAACTGTTAAAATACACAATGATTGTTCCCAGAAATAATGAAGAACGTGTAAGAAAAACTTCATGTACACGTAATAAGATTTTGACTAAAATTACTGCCGTAGTCAATCAAGGAGGTTTGCAGTCGAAAGCTGTGAAATGATGAAAATACTGGTAATATTGACCATTCCGGCTACTTCTGGTGGCGTTTTCACGGAAATGTGCTTTCCAGTATTAGGAATTCATGTTTCCAGAACTCAGAATTTGGGTACAAAGCCTTGGAATGAAGAGAATAGTGTTTACATTTTCCAATTAAGGCTAATTGGATTGGCTTTTTCTGTGTCAATCAGTTAAAATGCTGAGGATTCCAGTATATACATCTAAGAAAACTCTCTAATTTGGCTAAAACTGTTAAAAAATGTCCTTTCAAATATTCGGAATTCATGTTTAAAGAACTCAGAATATGTGTATAATGCCTTGGAAAGTAGAGAAGAGTGTTTACGTTTCCAATTAAGGCTGATTGGCTTTTTTGTTTTCTGTGTCAATCATTTAAAATGCTGACGATTACAGTATATACTCCTACGAAAACTGTCTAATTTGCCTAAAATGTTAAAATACACAATGATAGTTGCCAGAAATGATGAAGAACGTGGAAGAAACACTTCATGTACACGTAAAAAGATTCTGATTAAACTTACTGCCATATTCAATCAAAGAGGTTACCAGTAGAAAGCTGTGAAATGATGAAAATACTGGTAATATTGACAATTCCGGCTACTTCTGGTGGAGTTTTCACGGAAATGTGCTTTCAAATATTAGGACTTCATGTTTCCAGAACTCAGAATTTGTGTACAAAGCCGTGGAATGAAGAGAATAGTGTTTATGTTTCCAATTAAGGCTGATTGGATTGACTTTTTCTGTGTCAATCTCTAAAATGGTGATGATTCCAGTATATACTTCTAAGAAAACTGTGTAATTGGCCTAAACTCTTAAAATACACAGTGATAGTTCCCAGAAATGATGAAGAACGTGTAAGAAACACTTCATGTACACGTAAAAAGATTCTGACTAAACTTACTGCCATATTCAATCAAGGGGGTTTCCACTGGAATGCTGTGAAATTATGAAAATACTGGTAATATTGACAATTCCGGCTACTTCCGGTGGCGTTTTCACGGAAATGTGCTATATAGTATTAGATACTCATGTTTCTAGAACTCAGAATTTGAGTACAAAGCCTTGGAATGAAGAGAATAGTGTTTATGTTTCCAATTAAGGCTGATTGGATAGGCTTTTTCTGTGTCAATCAGTTAAAATGCTGACGATTCAAGTATATACTCCTAAGAAAACTGTCTAATTTGCCTAAAACTGTTAAAATACACAATGATAGTTCCCAGAAATGATGAAGAACGTGTAAGAAACACTTCATGTACACGTAAAAAGATTCTCACTAAACTTACTGCCATATTCAATCAATGGGGTTTCCACTGGAAAGCTGTGAAATGATGAAAATACTGGTAATATTGACTATTCCGGCTACTTCCAGTGGTGTTTTCAAGGAAATGTGCTTTCAAATATTAGGACTTCATGTTTCCAGAACTCAGAATTTGTGTACCAAGCCTTGGAATGAAGAGAACAGTGTTTATGTTTCCAATTAAGGCTGATTGGATAGGCTTTTTCTGTGTCAATCAGTTAAAATGCTGACGATTCCAGTATATACATCTAAGAAAACTCTCCAATAGGCTAAAACTGTTAAAATACACAATGATAGTTCCCAGATATAATGCAGAACGTGTAAGAAACACTTCATGTACACGTCAAAAGATTCTGACTAAACTTACTGCTGTATTCAATCAAGGGGTTTCCACTCTAAAGCTGTGAAATGATGAAAATACTGGTAATATTGACAATTCCGGCTACTTCCGGTGGCGTTTTCATGGAAATATGCTTTCAAATATTAGGACTTCATGTTTCCAGAACTCAGAATTTGTGTACAAAACCTCGGAATGAAGAGAATAGTGTTTATGTTACCAATTAAGGCTGATTGGATAGGCTTTTTCTGTTTCAATCAGTTAAAATGCTGACGATTCCAGTATATACATCTAAGAAAACTCTCCAATAGGCTAAAACTGTTAAAATACACAATGATAGTTCCCAGAAATAATGAAGAACGTGTGAGAAAAACTTCATGTATACGTAATGAGATTGTGACTAAACTTACTGCCATAGTCAATCAAGGAGGTTTGCTGTCGAAAGCTGTGAAATGATGAAAATACTGGTAATATTGACCATTCCGGATACTTCTGGTGGAGTTTTCACGGAAATGTGCTTTCCAGTATTAGGAATTCATGTTTCCAGAACTCAGAATTTGGGTACAAATCCGTGGAATGAAGAGAATAGTGTTTATGTTTCCAATTAAGGCTGATTGGATTGACTTTTTCTGTGTCAATCTCTTAAATGGTGATGATTCCAGTATATACTTCTAAGAAAACTGTGTAATTGGCCTAAACTCTTAAAATACACAGTGATAGTTCCCAGAAATGATGAAGAACGTGTAAGAAACACTTCATGTACACCTAAAAAGATTCTGAATAACCTTACTGCCATATTCAATCAAGGGGGTTTCCCCTGGAAATCTGTGAAATGATGAAAATACTGGTAATATTGACAATTCCGGCTACTTCCGGTGGCGTTTTCACGGAAATGTGCTTTATAGTATTAGATACTCATGTTTCCAGAACTCAGAATTTGAGTACAAAGCCTTGGAATGAAGAGAATAGTGTTTATGTTTCCAATTAAGGCTGATTGGATAGTCTTTTTCTGTGTCAATCAGTTAAAATGCTGACGATTCAAGTATATACTCCTAAGAAAACTGTCTAATTTGCCTAAAACTGTTAAAATACAGAATGATAGTTCCCAGAAATGATGAAGAACGTGTAAGAAACACTTCATGTACACGTAAAAAGATTCTCACTAAAATTAGTGCCATATTCAATCAAGGGGGTTTCCACTGGAAAGCGGTGAAATGATGAAAATACTGGTAATATTGACAATTCCGGCTACTTCTGGTGGCGTTTTCACGGAAATGTGCTTTCCAGTATTAGGAATTCATGTTTCCAGAACTCAGAATTTGGGTACAAAGCCTTGGAATGAAGAGAATACTGTTTATGTTTTCCAATTAAGGCTAATTGAATTGGCTTTTTCTGTGTCAATCAGTTAAAATGCTGAGGATTCCAGTATATACTTCTAAGAAAACTCTCTAATTTGGATAAAACTGTTAAAAAATGAGCTTTCAAATATTCGGAATTCATGTTTAAAGAACTCAGAATTTGTGTATAATGCCTTGGAAAGTATAGAAGAGTGTTTATGTTTCCAATTAAGGCTGATTGGCTTTGGTGTTTTCTGTGTCAATCAGTTAAAATGCTGACGATTACAGTATATACTCCTAAGAAAACTGTCTAATTCGCCAAAAATGTTAAAATACACAATGATAGTTGCCAGAAATGATGAAGAACATGGAAAAAACACTTCTTGTACACGTAAAAAGATTCTGATTAAACTTACTGCCGTATTCAATTAAGGAGGTTACCAGTAGAAAGCTGTGAAATGATGAAAACACTGGTAATATTGACAATTCCGGCTACTTCCGGTGGAGTTTTCACGGAAATGTGCTTTCAAATATTAGGACTTCATGTTTCCAGAACGCAGAATTTGTGTACAAAGCCGTGGAATGAAGAGAATAGTGTTTATGTTTCCAATTAAGGCTAATTGGATTGACTTTTTCTGTGTCAATCTCTTAAATAGTGATGATTCCAGTATATACTTCTAAGAAAACTGTGTAATTGGCCTAAACTCTTAAAATACACAGTGATAGTTCCCAGAAATGATGAAGAACGTGTAAGAAACACTTCATGTACACGTAAAAAGATTCTGACTAAACTTACTGCCATATTCAATCAAGGGGGTTTCCACTGGAAAGCTGTGAAATGATGAAAATACTGGTAATATTGACAATTCTGGCTACTTCCGGTGGCGTTTTCACGGAAATGTGCTTTATAGTATTAGATATTCATGTTTCCAGAACTCAGAATTTGTGTACAAAGCCTTGGAATGAAGAGAATAGTGTTTATGTTTCCAATTAAGGCTGATTGGATAGGATTTTTCTGTGTCAATCAGTTAACATGCTGACGATTCCATTATATACATCTAAGAAAACTCTCCAATAGGCTAAAACTGTTAAAATACACAATTATAGTTCCCAGATATAATGAAGAACGTGTAAGAAACACTTCATGTACACGTAAAAAGATTCTGACTAAACTTACTGCTGTATTCAATCAAGGGGTTTCCACTCTAAAGCTGTGAAATGATGAAAATACTGGTAATATTGACACTTCCAGCTACTTCCGGTGGCGTTTTCATGGAAATGTGCTTTCAAATATTAGGACTTCATGTTTCCAGAATTCAGAATTTGTGTACAAAGCCTCGGAATGAAGAGAATAGTGTTTATGTTACCAATTATGGCTGATTGGATAGGCTTTTTCTTTGTCAATCAGTTAAAATGCTGACGATTCCAGTATATACATCTAAGAAAACTCTCCAATAGGATAAAACTGTTAAAATACACAATGAAATTTCCCAGAAATAATGAAGAACGTGTGAGAAAAACTTCATGTACACGTAATAAGATTGTGACTAAACTTACTGCCGTAGTCAATCAAGGAGGTTTGCAGTCGAAAGCTGTGAAATGATGAAAATACTGGTAATATTGACCATTCCGTGTACTTCTGGTGGCCTTTTCACGGAAATGTGCTTTCCAGTATTAGGAATTCATGTTTCCAGAACTCAGAATTTGGGTACAAAGCCTTGGAATGAAGAGAATAGTGTTTACGTTTTCCAATTAAGGCTAATTGGATTGGTTTTTCTGTGTCAATCAGTTAAAATGCTGAGGATTCCAGTATATACATCTAAGAAACTCTCTAATTTGGCTAAAACTGTTAAAAAATGTCCTTTCAAATATTCGGAATTCATGTTTAAAGAACTCAGAATATGTGTATAATGCCTTGGAAAGAAGAGAAGAGTGTTTATGTTTCCAATTAAGGCTGATTGGCTTTGGTGTTTTCTGTGTCAATCAGTTAAAATGCTGACGATTACAGTATATACTCCTACGAAAACTGTCTAATTTGCCTAAAATGTTAAAATACACAATGATAGTTGCCAGAAATGATGAAGAACGTGGAAGAAACACTTCTTGTACACGTAAAAAGATTCTGATTAAACTTACTGCCATATTCAATCAAAGAGGTTACCAGTAGAAAGCTGTGAAATGATGAAAACACTGGTAATATTGACAATTCCGGCTACTTCCGGTGGAGTTTTCACGGAAATGTGCTTTCAAATATTAGGACTTCATGTTTCCAGAACTCAGAATTTGTGTACAAAGCCGTGGAATGAAGAGAATAGTGTATATGTTTCCAATTAAGGCTGATTGGATTGACTTTTTCTGTGTCAATCTCTAAAACGGTGATGATTCCAGTATATACTTCTAAGAAAACTGTGTACTTGGCCTAAACTCTTAAAATACACAGTGATAGTTCCCAGAAATGATGAAGAACGTGTAAGAAACACTTCATGTACACGTAAAAAGATTCTGACTAAACTTACTGCCATATTCAATCAAGGGGGTTTCCACTGGAAATCTGTGAAATGATGAAAATACTGGTAATATTGACAATTCCGGCTACTTCCGGTGGCGTTTTCACGGAAATGTGCTATATAGTATTAGATATTCATGTTTCTAGAACTCAGAATTTGAGTACAAAGCCTTGGAATGAAGAGAATAGTGTTTATGTTTCCAATTAAGGCTGATTGGATAGGCTTTTTCTGTGTCAATCAGTTAAAATGCTGACGATTCATGTATATACTCCTAAGAAAACTGTCTAATTTGCCTAAAACTGTTAAAATACACAATGATAGTTCCCAGAAATGATGAAGACCGTGTAAGAAACACTTCATGTACACGTAAAAAGATTCTCACTAAACTTACTGCCATATTCAATCAAGGGGGTTTCCACTGGAAAGCTGTGAAATGATGAAAATACTGGTAATATTGACAATTCCGGCTACTTCCGGTGGCGTTTTCATGGAAAAGTGCT
The DNA here is from genome assembly GCA_036010255.1 of Myotis pilosus. Taxonomy (NCBI): domain Eukaryota; kingdom Metazoa; phylum Chordata; class Mammalia; order Chiroptera; family Vespertilionidae; genus Myotis; species Myotis pilosus. Next base: position 60,993,370 of record JASKON010000014.1, read on the forward strand.
TTCAAATATTAGGACTTCATGTTTCCAGAACTCAGAATTTGTGTACAAAGCCTTGGAATGAAGAGAACAGTGTTTATGTTTCCAAATAAGCCTGATTGGATAGGCTTTTTCTGTGTCAATCAGTTAAAATGCTGACGATTCCAGTATATACATCTAAGAAAACTCTCCAATAGGCTAAAACTGTTAAAATACACAATGATAGTTCCCAGATATAATGAAGAACGTGTGAGAAAAACTTCATGTACACGTAATAAGATTGTGACTAAACTTACTGCCATAGTCAATCTAGGAGGTTTGCAGTCGAAAGCTGTGAAATGATGAAAATACTGGTAATATTGACAATTCCAGCTACTTCTGGTGGCGTTTTCACGGAAATGTGCTTTCCAGTATTAGGAATTCATGTTTCCAGAACTCAGAATTTGTGTACAAAGCCTTGGAATGAAGAGAATAGTGTTTACGTTTTCCAATTAAGGCTAATTGGAATGGCTTTTTCTGTGTCAATCAGTTAAAATGCTTAGGATTCCAGTATATACTTCTAAGAAAACTCTCTAATTTGGCTAAAACTGTTAAAAAATGTGCTTTCAAATATTCGGAATTCATGTTTAAAGAACTCAGAATTTGTGTATAATGCCTTGGAAAGTAGAGAAGAGTGTTTATGTTTCCAATTAAGGCTGATTGGCTTTGGTGTTTTCTGTGTCAATCAGTTAAAATGCTGATGATTACAGTATATACTCCTAAGAAAACTGTCTAATTTGCCAAAAATGTTAAAATACACATTGATAGTTGCCAGAAATGATGAAGAACATGGAAGAAACACTTCTTATACACGTAAAAAGATTTTGATTAAACTTACTGCCGTATTCAATCAAGGAGGTTACCAGTAGAAAGCTGTGAAATGATGAAAACACTGGTAATATTGGCAATTCCGGCTACTTCCAGTGGAGTTTTCACAGAAATGTGCTTTCAAATATTAGGACTTCATGTTTCCAGAACGCAGAATTTGTGTACAAAGCCGTGGAATAAAGAGAATAGTGTTTATGTTTCCAATTAAGGCTGATTGGATTGACTTTTTCTGTGTCAATCTCTTAAATGGTGATGATTCCAGTACATACTTCTAAGAAAACTGTGTAATTGGCCTAAACACTTAAAATACACAATGATAGTTCCCAGAAATGATGAAGAACGTGTAAGAAACACTTCATGTACACGTAAAAAGATTCTCACTAAACTTACTGCCATATTCAATCAAGGGCGTTTCCACTGGAAAGCTGTGAAATGATGAAAATAGTGGTAATATGGACAATTCCGGCTACTTCCGGTGGCGTTTTCATGGAAATGTGCTTTCAAATATTAGGACTTCATGTTTCCAGAACTCAGAATTTGTGTACAAAGCCTTGGAATGAAGAGAACAGTGTTTATGTTTCCAATTAAGGCTGATTGGATAGGCTTTTTCTGTGTCAATCAGTTAAAATGCTGACGATTCCAGTATATACATCTAAGAAAACTCTCCAATAGGCTAAAACTGTTAAAATACACAATGATAGTTCCCAGATATAATGAAGAACGTGTGAGAAAAACTTCATGTACACGTAATAAGATTGTGACTAAACTTACTGCCATAGTCAATCTAGGAGGTTTGCAGTCAAAAGCTGTGAAATGATGAAAATACTGGTAATATTGACAATTCCGGCTACTTCCGGTAGGGTTTTCACAGAAATGTGCTTTATAGCATTAGATATTCATGTTTCCAGAACTCAGAATTTGAGTACAAAGCCTTGGAATGAAGAGAATAGTGTTTACGTTTCCAATTAAGGCTCATTGGATAGGCTTTTTCTGTGTCAATCAGTTAAAATGCTGACGATTTCAGGATATACTCCTGAGAAAACTGTCTAATTGGCCGAAACTTTCAAAATACAGGATAGTTCCCAGAAATGATGAAGAACGTGTAAGAAACACTTCTTGTACACGTAAAAAGATTCTGACTAAACTTAGTGCCGTATTCAATCAAGGAGGTTTCAAGTGGAAAACTGAGAGTTGATGAAAATACTGGTAATATCGACAATTCCGGCTACTTCCGGTGGCATTTTCACGGAAATGTGCTTTCAAATATTAGGAATTCATGTTTGCAGACCTCAGAATTTGTGTACAAAGCCCTGGAATGAAGAGAATAGTGTTCATGTTTCCAAATAAGGGTGATTGGCTTTGGCATTTTCAGTGTCAGTCAGTTAAAATGCTGACCATTCCAGTATATACTCCTGAGAAAACTGTCTAATTGGCCTGAAACTGTTAAAATACACAATGATAGTTCCCAGAAATGATGAAGAACGTCTAAGAAACACTTCATGTACATGTAAAATGATTCTGACTAAATTTACTGCCGTATTCAATCAAGGGGGTTTCGCCTGCAAAGCTGTGAAATGATTAAAATACTGGTAATATTGACAATTCCGGCTACTTCCGGTGGGGTTTTCAGGGAAATGTGCTTTCAAATATTGGGAATTCATGTTTCCAGAACTCAGAATTTGTGTACAAAGCCTTGGAATGAAGAGAATAATGTTTATGTTTCCAATTAAGACTGATTGGTTTTGGTGTTTTCAGTGTCAATCAGTTAAAATGCTGATGATTCCAGTATATACTTCTAAGAAAATTGTGTAATTGGCCTAAAACTGTTAAAATACACAATGATAGTTCCCGTAAATGATGAAGAAGGTGTAAGAAACACTTCATGTACACGTAAAAAGATTCTGACTAAACTTACTGCCGTATTCAATCAAGGGGGTTTCCCCTGGAAAGCTGTGAAATGATGAAAATACTGGTAATATTGACAATTCCGGCTACTTCCGGTGGCGTTTTCACGGAAATGTGCTTTCCAGTATTAGGAATTCATGTTTCCAGAACTCAGAATTTGTGTACAAAGCTTTGGAATGAAGAGAACAGTGTTTATGTTTCCAATTAAGGCTGATTGGATAGGCTTTTTCTGTGTCAATCAGTTAAAATGCTGACGATTCCAGTATATACATCTAAGAAAACTCTCCAATAGGCTAAAACTGTTAAAATACACAATGATAGTTCCCAGATATAATGAAGAACGTGTGAGAAAAACTTCATGTACACGTAATAAGATTGTGACTAAACTTACTGCCATAGTCAATCTAGGAGGTTTGCAGTCAAAAGCTGTGAAATGATGAAAATACTGGTAATATTGACAATTCCGGCTACTTCCGGTAGGGTTTTCACAGAAATGTGCTTTATAGCATTAGATATTCATGTTTCCAGAACTCAGAATTTGAGTACAAAGCCTTGGAATGAAGAGAATAGTGTTTATGTTTCCAATTAAGGCTGATTGGATAGGCTTTTTCTGTGTCAATCAGTTAAAATGCTGACGATTCATGTATATACTCCTAAGAAAACTGTCTAATTTGCCTAAAACTGTTAAAATACACAATGATAGTTCCCAGAAATGATGAAGACCGTGTAAGAAACACTTCATGTACACGTAAAAAGATTCTCACTAAACTTACTGCCATATTCAATCAAGGGGGTTTCCACTGGAAAGCTGTGAAATGATGAAAATACTGGTAATATTGACAATTCCGGCTACTTCCGGTGGCGTTTTCATGGAAAAGTGCTTTCAAATATTAGGACTTCATGTTTCCAGAACTCAGAATTTGTGTACAAAGCCTTGGAATGAAGAGAACAGTGTTTATGTTTCCAAATAAGGCTGATTGGATAGGCTTTTTCTGTGTCAATCAGTTAAAATGCTGACGATTCCAGTATATACATCTAAGAAAACTCTCCAATAGGCTAAAACTGTTAAAATACACAATGATAGTTCCCAGATATAATGAAGAACGTGTGAGAAAAACTTCATGTACACGTAATAAGATTGTGACTAAACTTACTGCCGTAGTCAATCTAGGAGGTTTGCAGTCGAAAGCTGTGAAATGATGAAAATACTGGTAATATTGACAATTCCAGCTACTTCTGGTGGCGTTTTCACGGAAATGTGCTTTCCAGTATTAGGAATTCATGTTTCCAGAACTCAGAATTTGTGTACAAAGCCTTGGAATGAAGAGAATAGTGTTTACGTTTTCCAATTAAGGCTAATTGGAATGGCTTTTTCTGTGTCAATCAGTTAAAATGCTGAGGATTCCAGTATATACTTCTAAGAAAACTCTCTAATTTGGCTAAAACTGTTAAAAAATGTGCTTTCAAATATTCGGAATTCATGTTTAAAGAACTCAGAATTTGTGTATAATGCCTTGGAAAGTAGAGAAGAGTGTTTATGTTTCCAATTAAGGCTGATTGGCTTTGGTGTTTTCTGTGTCAATCAGTTAAAATGCTGATGATTACAGTATATACTCCTAAGAAAACTGTCTAATTTGCCAAAAATGTTAAAATACACATTGATAGTTGCCAGAAATGATGAAGAACATGGAAGAAACACTTCTTATACACGTAAAAAGATTTTGATTAAACTTACTGCCGTATTCAATCAAGGAGGTTACCAGTAGAAAGCTGTGAAATGATGAAAACACTGGTAATATTGGCAATTCCGGCTACTTCCAGTGGAGTTTTCACAGAAATGTGCTTTCAAATATTAGGACTTCATGTTTCCAGAACGCAGAATTTGTGTACAAAGCCGTGGAATGAAGAGAATAGTGTTTATGTTTCCGATTAAGGCTGATTGGATTGACTTTTTCTGTGTCAATCTCTTAAATGGTGATGATTCCAGTACATACTTCTAAGAAAACTGTGTAATTGGCCTAAACACTTAAAATACACAATGATAGTTCCCAGAAATGATGAAGAACGTGTAAGAAACACTTCATGTACACGTAAAAAGATTCTCACTAAACTTACTGCCATATTCAATCAAGGGCGTTTCCACTGGAAAGCTGTGAAATGATGAAAATAGTGGTAATATGGACAATTCCGGCTACTTCCGGTGGCGTTTTCATGGAAATGTGCTTTCAAATATTAGGACTTCATGTTTCCAGAACTCAGAATTTGTGTACAAAGCCTTGGAATGAAGAGAACAGTGTTTATGTTTCCAATTAAGGCTGATTGGATAGGCTTTTTCTGTGTCAATCAGTTAAAATGCTGACGATTCCAGTATATACATCTAAGAAAACTCTCCAATAGGCTAAAACTGTTAAAATACACAATGATAGTTCCCAGATATAATGAAGAACGTGTGAGAAAAACTTCATGTACACGTAATAAGATTGTGACTAAACTTACTGCCATAGTCAATCTAGGAGGTTTGCAGTCAAAAGCTGTGAAATGATGAAAATACTGGTAATATTGACAATTCCGGCTACTTCCGGTAGGGTTTTCACAGAAATGTGCTTTATAGCATTAGATATTCATGTTTCCAGAACTCAGAATTTGAGTACAAAGCCTTGGAATGAAGAGAATAGTGTTTACGTTTCCAATTAAGGCTCATTGGATAGGCTTTTTCAGTGTCAATCAGTTAAAATGCTGACGATTCCAGTATATACTCCTGAGAAAACTGTCTAATTGGCCGAAACTGTTAAAATACAGGATAGTTCCCAGAAATGATGAAGAACGTGTAAGAAACACTTCTTGTACACGTAAAAAGATTCTGACTAAACTTACTGCCGTATTCAATCAAGGAGGTTTCAAGTGGAAAACTGAGAGTTGATGAAAATACTGGTAATATCGACAATTCCGGCTACTTCCGGTGGCATTTTCACGGAAATGTGCTTTCAAATATTAGGAATTCATGTTTCCAGACCTCAGAATTTGTGTACAAAGCCCTGGAATGAAGAGAATAGTGTTCATGTTTCCAAATAAGGGTGATTGGCTTTGGCATTTTCAGTGTCAGTCAGTTAAAATGCTGACCATTCCAGTATATACTCCTGAGAAAACTGTCTAATTGGCCTGAAACTGTTAAAATACACAATGATAGTTCCCAGAAATGATGAAGAACGTCTAAGAAACACTTCATGTACATGTAAAATGATTCTGACTAAATTTACTGCCGTATTCAATCAAGGGGGTTTCGCCTGCAAAGCTGTGAAATGATTAAAATACTGGTAATATTGACAATTCCGGCTACTTCCAGTGGGGTTTTCAGGGTAATGTGCTTTCAAATATTGGGAATTCATGTTTCCAGAACTCAGAATTTGTGTACAAACCCTTGGAATGAAGAGAATAATGTTTATGTTTCCAATTAAGACTGATTGGCTTTGGTGTTTTCAGTGTCAATCAGTTAAAATGCTGATGATTCCAGTATATACATCTAAGAAAATTGTCTAATTGGCCTAAAACTGTTAAAATACACAATGATAGTTCCCGTAAATGATGAAGAACGTGTAAGAAACACTTCATGTACACGTAAAAAGTTTCTGACTAAACTTACTGCCCTATTCAATCAAGGGGGTTTCCCCTGGAAAGCTGTGAAATGATGAAAATACTGGTAATATTGACAATTCCAGCTACTTCTGGTGGCGTTTTCACGGAAATGTGCTTTCCAGTATTAGGAATTCATGTTTCCAGAACTCAGAATTTGTGTACAAAGCTTTGGAATGAAGAGAATAGTGTTTACATTTTCCAATTAAGGCTAATTGGATTGGCTTTTTCTGTGTCAATCAGTTAAAATGCTGAGGATTCCAGTATATACTTCTAAGAAAACTCTCTAATTTGGCTAAAACTGTTAAAATACACAATGATAGTTCCCAGAAATGATGACGAACGTAAGAAACACTTAATGTACACGTAAAAAATATACTGACTATACTTACTGCCATATTCAATCTAGGGGGTTTCCAGGGGAAAGGTGTAAAATGATGAAAATAGTGGTAATATTGACAATTCGGCTAATTCTGGTGGGGTTTTCACGGAACTGTGCTTTCAAATTTTCGGAATTCATGTTTAAAGAACTCAGAATTTGTGTATAATGCCTTGGAAAGTAGAGAAGAGTGTTTATGTTTCCAATTAAGGCTGATTGGCTTTGGTGTTTTCTGTGTCAATCAGTTAAAATGCTGACGATTACAGTATATACTCCTAAGAAAACTGTCTAATTTGCCAAAAATGTTAAAATACACAATGATAGTTGCCAGAAATGATGAAGAACATGGAAGAAACACTTCATGTACACGTAAAAAGATTCTGATTAAACTTACTGCCGTATTCAATCAAGGAGGTTACCAGTAGAAAGCTGTGAAATGATGAAAACACTGGTAATATTGGCAATTCCGGCTACTTCCGGTGGAGTTTACACAGAAATGTGCTTTCAAATATTAGGACTTCATGTTTCCAGAACGCAGAATTTGTGTACAAAGCCGTGGAATGAGGAGAATAGTGTTTATGTTTCCAATTAAGGCTGATTGGATTGACTTTTTCTGTGTCAATCTCTTAAATGGTGATGATTCCAGTATATACTTCTAAGAAAACTGTGTAATTGGCCTAAACTCTTAAAATACACAGTGATAGTTCCCAGATATAATGAAGAACGTGTAAGAAACACTTCATGTACACGTAAAAAGATTCTGACTAAACTTACTGCTGTATTCAATCAAGGGGTTTCCACTCTAAAGCTGTGAAATGATGAAAATACTGGTAATATTGACACTTCCGGCTACTTCCGGTGGCGTTTTCATGGAAATGTGCTTTCAAATATTAGGACTTCATGTTTCCAGAACTCAGAATTTGTGTACAAACCCTCGGAATGAAGAGAATAGTGTTTATGTTACCAATTATGGCTGATTGGATAGGCTTTTTCTTTGTCAATCAGTTAAAATGCTGACGATTCCAGTATATACATCTAAGAAAACTCTCCAATAGGATAAAACTGTTAAAATACACAATGATAGTTCCCAGAAATAATGAAGAACGTGTGAGAAAAACTTCATGTACACGTAATAAGATTGTGACTAAACTTACTGCCATAGTCAATCAAGGAGGTTTGCAGTCGAAAGCTGTGAAATGATGAAAATACTGTATATGGACCATTCCGGGTACTTCTGGTGGCGTTTTCACGGAAATGTGCTTTCCAGTATTAGGAATTCATGTTTCCAGAACTAAGAATTTGGGTACAAAGCCTTGGAATGAAGAGAATAGTGTTTACGTTTTCCAATTAAGGCTAATTGGATTGGCTTTTTCTGTGTCAATCACTTAAAATGCTGAGGATTCCGGTATATTCATCTAAGAAAACTCTCTAATTTGCCTAAAACTGTTAAAATCACAATGATAGTTCCCAGAAATGATAAAGAAAGTGTATAAAACACTTCATGTACACGTAAAATATTCTGACTAAACTTACTGCCATATTCAATCAAGGGGGTTTCCAGTGGAAAGGTGTGAAATGATGAAAATAGTGGTAATATTGAGAATTCTGGCTACTTCCCGGGGAGTTTTCAGGGAAATGTGCTTTCAAATACTAGGAATTCATGTTTAAAGAACTCAGAATTTGTGTATAATGCCTTGGAAAGTAGAATAGAGTGTTTATGTTTCCAATTAAGGCTGATTGGCTTTGGTGTTTTCTGTGTCAATCAGTTAAAATGCTGACGATTACAGTATATACTCCTACAAAAACTGTCTAATTTGCCTAAAATGTTAAAATACACAATGATAGTTGCCAGAAATGATGAAGAACGTGGAAGAAACACTTCATGTACACGTAAAAAGATTCTGATTAAACTTACTGCCATATTCAATCAAGGAGGTTACCAGTAGAAAGCTGTTAAATGATGAAAACACTGGTAATATTGACAATTCCGGCTACTTCCGGTGGAGTTTTCACTGAAATGTGCTTTCAAATATTAGGACTTCATGTTTCCAGAACTCAGAATTTGTGTACAAAGCCGTGGAATGAAGAGAATAGTGTTTATGTTTCCAATTAAGGCTGATTGGATTGACTTTTTCTGTGTCAATCTCTTAAATGGTGATGATTCCAGTATATACTTCTAAGAAAACTGTGTAATTGGCCTAAACTCTTAAAATACACAGTGATAGTTCCCAGAAATGATGAAGAACGTGTAAGAAACACTTCATGTACACGTAAAAAGATTCTGACTAAACTTACTGCCATATTCAATCAAGGGGGTTTCCACTGGAAATCTGTGAAATGATGAAAATACTGGTAATATTGACAATTCCGGCTACTTCCGGTAGGGTTTTCACAGAAATGTGCTTTATAGTATTAGATATTCATGTTTCCAGAACTCAGAATTTGAGTACAAAGCCTTGGAATGAAGAGAATAGTGTTTATGTTTCCAATTAAGGCTCATTGGATAGGCTTTTTCTGTGTCAATCAGTTAAAATGCTGACGATTTCAGGATATACTTCTAAGAAAACTCTCTAATAGGCTAAAACTGTTAAAATACACAATAATAGTTCCCAGAAATAATGAAGAACGTGTAAGAAACACTTCATGTACACGTAAAAAGATTCTGAATAAAAATTTGCCGTATTCAATCAAGGAAGTTTCCAGTGTAAAGCTGTGAAATGATGAAAATACTGGTAATATTGACAATTCCGGCTATTTCCGGTGGAGTTTTCCCGGAAATGTGTTTTCCAATATTAGGAATTCATGTTTCCAGAACTCAGAATTTGTGTACAAAGCCTTGGAATGAAGAGAATAGTGTTTATGTTTCCAAATAAGGCTGATTGGCTTTGGCATTTTCAGTGTCAGTCAGTTATAATGCTGACCATTCCAGTATATACTCCTGAGAAAACTGTCTAATTGGCCTGAAACTGTTAAAATACACAATGATAGTTCCCAGAAATGATGAAGAACGTCTAAGAAACACTTCATGTACATGTAAAATGATTCTGACTAAATTTACTGCCGTATTCAATCAAGGAGGTTTCCAGTGGAAAGCTGTGAAATGATGAAAATAGTGGTAATATTCACGATTCTGGGTACTTCCGGTGGCATTTTCACGGAAATGTGCTTTCAAATATTAGGAATTAATGTTACCAGAATTCAGAATTTGTGTCCAAAGCCTTTGAATGAAGAGAATAGTGTTTATGTTTCCAATTAAGGCTGATTGGATTGGCTTTTTCTGTGTCAAGCAGTTAAAATGCTGTAGATTCCAGTATATACTTCTAAGAAAACTCTCTTATTGGCTGAAACTGTTAAAATACACAATGATAGTTCCCAGATATAATGAAGAACGTGTAAGAAACACTTCATGTATATGTAAAAAGATTCTGACTAAACTTACTGCCGTATTCAATCAAGGGGGTTTCGCCTGCAAAGCTGTGAAATGATTAAAATACTGGTAATATTGACAATTCCGGCTACTTCCGGTGGGGTTTTCAGGGAAATGTGCTTTCAAATATTGGGAATTCATTTTTCCAGAACTCAGAATTTGTGTACAAAGCCTTGGAATGAAGAGAATAATGTTTATGTTTCCAATTAGACTGATTGGCTTTCGTGTTTTCAGTGTCAATCAGTTAAAATGCTGATGATTCCAGTATATACTTCTAAGAAAATTGTCTAATTGGCCTAAAACTGTTAAAATACACAATGATAGTTCCCAGAAATGATGAAGAACGTGTAAGAAACACTTCATGTACACGTAAAAAGATTCTGACTAAACTTACTGCCATATTCAATCAAGGGGGTTTCCACTGGAAAGCTGTGAAATGATGAAAATACTGGTAATATTGACAATTCAGGCTACTTCCGGTGGCGTTTTCATGGAAATGTGCTTTATAATATTAGATATTCATGGTTCCAGAACTCAGAATTTGTGTACAAAGCCTTGGAATGAAGAGAATAGTGTTTATGTTTCCAATTAAGGCTGATTGAATAGGTTTATTCTGTGTCAATCAGTTAAAGTGCTGAGGTTTCCAGTATATACTTCTAAGAAAACTCTCTAATAGGCTAAAACTGTTAAAATGCACAATGATAGTTGCCAGATATAATGAAGAACGTGTAAGAAACACTTCATGTACACGTAAAAAGATTCTGACTAAACTTACTGCCGTATTCTATCAAGGGGTTTTTCATTGGAAAGCTGTGAAATCATGAAAATACTGGTAATATTGACAATTCCGGCAACTTCCGGTGTCGTTTTCACGGAAATGTGCTTTCAAATATTGGGAATTCATGTTACCAGAACTCAGAATTTGTGTACAAAGCATTGGAATGAAGAGAATAATGTTTATGTTTCCAATTAAACTGATAAGAACAGATACTACACTTGATCTTAGCCAAAAGGCCGTGAAGCGATATATGTTTCCAATTAAGACTGATTGGCTTTGGTGTTTTCAGTGTCAATCAGTTAAAATGTTGATGATTCCAGTATATACTTCTTAGAAAATTGTCTAATTGGCCTAAAACTGTTAAAATACACAATGATAGTTCCCGGAAATGATGAAGAACGTGTAGGAAACAGTTCATGTACACGACAAAGTTTCTGACTAAACTTACTGCCGTGTTCAATCAAGGGGGTTTCCCCTGGAAAGCTGTGATATGATGAAAATACTGGTAATATTGACAATTCCGGCTACTTCCGGTGGCGTATTCATGGAAATGTGCTTTCAAATATTAGGAATTCATGTTTCCAGAACTCAGAATTTGTGTACAAAGCCTTGGAATGAAGAGAATAGTGTTTATTTTTCCAATTAAGGCTGATTGGCTTTGGTGTTTTCAGTGTCAATCAGTTAAAATGCTGATGATTCCAGTATATAGTTCTAGAAAACTGTCTAATTGGCCTAAAACTGTTATAATACACAATGATAGTTCCCGGAAATGATGAGGAACGTGTAAGAAACACTTCATGTACACGTAAAAAGATTCTGACTAAACTTACCGCCATATTCAATCAAGGGGGTTTCCAGCGGAAAGCTGTGAAATGATGAAAATAGTGGTAATATTGACAATTGCGGCTACTTCAGGTGGCCATTTCCAAGAAATGTGCTTTCAAATATTAGGAATTCATGTTACCAGAATTCAAAATTTGTTTCCAAAGCCTTGGAATGAAGAGAATAGTGTTTATGTTTCCAATTAAGGCTGATTGGCTTTGGCATTTTCAGTGTCAATTAATTAAATGCTGACGATTCCAGTATATACTCCTGAGAAAACTGTCTAATTGGCCTGAAACTGTTTAAATACAGGATAGTTGCCAGAAATGATGAAGAACGTGTAAGAAACACTTCAGGTAAACGTAAAAAGATTCTGACTAACCTTACTGCCGTATTTAATCAAAGAGGTTTCCAGTGGAAAGCTGAGAAATGATGAAAATACTGGTAATACCGACAATTCCGGCTACTTCTGGTGGCATTTTCACAGAAATGTGCTTACAAATATTAGGAATTCATGTTTCCAGAACTCAGAATTTGTGTCCAAAGCCTTGGAATGAATAGAATAGTGTTTATATTTCCAATTAAGGCAGATTGGATAGGTTTTTTCTGTGTCAATCAGTTAAAGAGCTGAGGATTCCAGTATATACTTCTAAGAAAACTCTCTAATTGGGCTAAAACTGTTAAAATACACAAAGATAGTTCCCAGATATAATGAAGAACGTGTAAGAAACACTTCATGTACACGTAAAAAGATTCTGACTAAACTTAATGCCGTATTCTATCAAGGGGTTTTTCAGTGCAAAGCTGTGAAATCATGAAAATACTGGTAATATTGACAATTCCGGATACTTCTGGTGGCATTTTCATGGGAATGTGCTTTCAAATATTAGGAATTCATGTTTCCAGACCTCAGAATTTGTGTACAAACCCTGGAATGAAGGGAATAGTGTTCATGTTTCCAAATAAGGGTGATTGGCTTTGGCATTTTCAGTGTCAATCAGTTAAAATGCTGACGATTCCAGTATATACATCTAAGAAAACTCTCCAATAGGATAAAACTGTTAAAATACACAATGATAGTTCCCAGAAATGATGATAACGTGTAAGAAACACTTCATGTACACGTAAAAAGATTCTGACTAAACTTACTGCCCTATTCAATCAAGAAGGTTTCCATTGGAAAGCTGTGAAATGATGAATATACTGGTAATATTGACAATTCCGGCTACTTCCGGTGGCGTTTTCACGGAAATGTGCTTTTAAATATTAGGAATTCATGTTTCCAGGACTCAAATTTGTGTACAAAGCCTAGGAATGAAGAGAATAGTGTTTATGTTTCCAATTAAGGCTGATTGTATTGACTTTTTCTGTGTCAATCAGTTAAAATGCTGACGATTACAGTATATACTTCTAAGAAAACTGTCTAATTGGCCTAAAACTGTTAAAATACACAATGATAGTTCCCGGAAATGATGAAGAACGTGTAAGAAACACTTCATGTACACGTAAAAAGATTCTGACTAAATTTACTGCCGTATTCAATCAAGGGGGTTTCCAGTGGAAAGCTGTGAAATGATGAAAATACTGGTAATATTGACAATTCCGGCTACTTCCGGGGGCGTTTTCATGGAAATGTGCTTTCAAATATAAGGAATTCATGATTAAAGAACTCAGAATTTGTGTATAATGCCTTGGAAGAAGTGAAGAGTGTTTATGTTTCCAATTAAGTCTTATTGGCTTTGACGTTTTCTGTGTCAATCAGTTAAAATGCTGACGATTACAGTATATACTCAGAAGAAAATTGTCTAATTTGCCTAAAACTGTTAAAATACACAATGATAGTTCCCAGAAATGATGAAGAACGTGTAAGAAACACTTCATGTACACGTAAAAAGATTCTGACTAAACTTACTGCCATATTCAATCAACCACCTTTACTTTAGAAATCTCTTAAATGATGAAAATACTGGTAATATTGACAATTCCGGCTACTTCCGGTGGCGTTTTCACGGAAATGTGCTTTTAAATATTAGGAATTCATGTTTCCAGGACTCAGAATTTGTGTACAAACCTAGGAATGAAGAGAATAGTGTTTATGTTTCCAATTAAGGCTCATTGGATTGACTTTTTCTGTGTCAATCAGTTAAAATGCTGACGATTCCAGTATATACTTCTAAGAAAACTATCTAATTGGCCTAAAACTGTTAAAATACACAATGATAGTTCCCGGAAATGATGAAGAACGTGTAAGAAACACTTCATGTACACGTAAAAAGATTGTGACTAAACTTACTGCCTTATTCAATCAAGGGGTTTCCACTGGAAAGCTGTGAAATGATGAAAATTCTGGTAATATTGACAATTCCGGCTACTTCCGGTTGCGTTTTCACAGAAATGTGCTTTATAGTATTAGGAATTCATGTTTCCAGAACTCAGAATTTGTGTACAAAGCCTTGGAATGAAGAGAATAGTGTTTATGTTTCCAATTAAGGCTGATTGGATAGGCTTTTTCTTTGTCAATCAGTTAAAATGCTGACGATTACTGTATATACTTCTAAGAAAACTACCTAATTGTGCTAAGACTGTTAAAAAACGCAATGATAGTTCCCAGAAATGATGAAGAACGTCTAAGAAACACTTCATGTACACGTTAAATGATTCTGACTAAACTTACTGCCGAATTCAATCAAGGAGGTTTCCAGTGGAAAGCTGTGAAATGATGAAAATACTGGTAATGTTGACAATTCCAGCTACTTCCGGTGGCGTTATCACGGAAATTTGCTTTCCAATATTAGGAATTCATGTTTCCAGAACTCAGAATTTGTGTACAAAGCCTTGGAATGAAGAGAATAGTGTTTATGTTTCCAATTAAGGCTGATTGGCTTTGGTGTTTTCAGTGTCAATCAGTTAAAATGCTGACGATTACAGTATATACTCCTGAGAAAACTGTCTAATTGGCCTGAAACTGTTAAAATACACAATGATAGTTCCCGGAAATGATGAAGAAAGTGTAAGAAACACTTCATGTACATGAAAAATATTCTGACTAAACTTACTGCCGTATTCAATCAAGGAGGTTTCCAGTGGAAAGCTGTGAAATGATGAAAATAGTGGTAATATTCACAATTCTGGCTACTTCGGTGGCATTTTCACGGAAATGTGCTTTCAAATATTAGGAATTCATGTTTCCAGAACTCAGAATTTGTGTACAAAGCCTTGGAATGAAGACAAGAGTGTTTATGTTTCCAATTAACGCTGATTGGCTTTGGCATTTTCAGTGTCAATCAGTTAAAATGCTGACGATTCCAGTATATACTCCTGAGAAAACTGTCTAATTGGCCGAAACTGTTAAAATACAGGATAGTTCCCAGAAATGATGAAGAACGTGTAAGAAACACTTCTTGTACACGTAAAAAGATTCTGACTAAACTTACTGCCGTATTCAATCAAGGAGGTTTCAAGTGGAAAACTGAGAGTTGATGAAAATACTGGTAATATCGACAATTCCGGCTACTTCCGGTGGCATTTTCACGGAAATGTGCTTTCAAATATTAGGAATTCATGTTTCCAGACCTCAGAATTTGTGTACAAAGCCCTGGAATGAAGAGAATAGTGTTCATGTTTCCAAATAAGGGTGATTGGCTTTGGCATTTTCAGTGTCAGTCAGTTAAAATGCTGACCATTCCAGCTTATACTTCTAAGAAAACTGCCTAATTGTGCCAAAACTGTTAAAATACACAATGAAAGTTCCCAGACATGATGATAACATCAAAGAAACACTTCATGTACAAGTAAAACGATTCTGACTAAACTTACTGCCGTATTCAATCAAGAAGGTTTCCAGTGGAAAGCTGTGAAATGATGAAAATACTGGTAATATTGACAATTCCGGCTACTTCCGGTGGCTTTTTCACGAAAATGTGCTTTATAATATTATATATTCATGTTTCCAGAATTCAGAATTCGTGTACAAAGCCTTGGAATGAAGAGAATAGTGTTTATGTTTCCAATTAAGGCTGATTGGCTTTGGCGTTTTCTTTGTGAATCTGTTAAAAGGCTGAGGATTCCAGCTTATACTTCTAAGAAAACTGCCTAATTGTGCCAAAACTGTTAAAATACACAATGAAAGTTCGCCGAAATGATGCTAGCGTGTAGGAAACACTTCATGTACACGTAAAAAGATTCTGACTAAACTTACTGCCGTATTCAATCAAGAAAGTTTCCAGTGGAAAGCTGGGAAATGATGAAAATACTGGTAATATTGACAATTCCGGCTACTTCCGGTGGCGTTTTCACGGAAATGTGTTTTCAAATATTAGGAATTCATGTTTACAGAACTCAGAAATTGTGTATAAAGCCTTGGAATGAAGAGAATAGTGTTTCTGTTTCCAATTAAGGCTGATTGGCTTTGGCGTTTTCTTTGTGAATCTGTTAAAATGCTGACGATTCCAGTATATACTCCTGAGAAAACTGTCTAATTGGCATGAAACTGTTAAAATACACAATGATAGTTCCCAGAAATGATGAAGAAAGTACATGAAACACTTCATGTACATGAAAAAGATTCTGACTAAACTTACTGATGTATTCAATCAAGGGGGTTTCCAGTGGAAAGGTGTGAAATGATGAAAATAGTGGTAATATTGACAATTCCGGCTACTTCCGGTGGCGTTTTCACGGAAATGTGCTTTCAAATACTAGGAATTCATGTTTAAAGAACTCAGAATTTGTGTATAATGCCTTGGAATGAAGAGAAGATTATTTGTGTTTCCAATTAAGGCTGATTGGCTTTGGCATTTTCAGTGTCAATCAGTTAAAATGCTGACGATTCCAGTATATACTCCTAAGAAAACTGTCTAATTGGCCTAAAACTGTTAAAATACACAATGATAGTTCCCAGAAATGATGAAGAACGTGTAAGAAACACTTCATGTACACGTAAAAAGATTCTGACTAAACTTACTGCCGTATTCAATCAAAGAGGTTTCCAGTGGAAAGCTGTGAAATGATGAAAATACTGGTAATATTAACAATTCCGGGTACTTCCGGTGGCGTTTTCATGGAAATGTGCTTTCAAATATTAGGAATTCATGTTTCCAGAACTCAGAATTTGTGTACAAAGCCTTGGAATGAAGAGAATAGTGTTTATGTTTCCAATTAAGGCTGATTGGCTTTGGCATTTTCAGTGTCAATCAGTTAAAATGCTGACGATTCCAGTGTATACTCCTGAGAAAACTGTCTAATTGGCCTGAACCTGTTAAAATACACAATGATAGTTCCCAGAAATGATGAAGAAAGTGTAAGAAACACTTCATGTACATGTAAAAAGATTCTGACTAAACTTACTGCCATATTCAATCAAGGGGGTTTCCAGTGGAAAGGTGTGAAATGATGAAAATACTGGTAATATTGAAATTCCGGCTACTTCCGGTGGCGTTTTCATGGAAATGTGCTTTATAATATTAGATATTCATGGTTCCAGAACTCAGAATTTGTGTACAAAGCCTTGGAATGAAGAGAATAGTGTTTATGTTTCCAATTAAGGCTGATTGAATAGGTTTATTCTGTGTCAATCAGTTAAAGTGCTGAGGTTTCCAGTATATACTTCTAAGAAAACTCTCTAATAGGCTAAAACTGTTAAAATACACAATGATAGTTCCCAGATATAATGAAGTACGTGTAAGAAACACTTCATATACACGGAAAAAGATTCTGACTAAACTTACTGCCGTATTCTACCAAGGGGTTTTTCAGTGGAAAGCTGTGAAATCATGAAAATACTGGTAATATTGAAATTCCGGAAACTTCCGGTGGCGTTTTCACGGAAATGTGCTTTCAAATATTGGGAATTCATTTTTCCAGAACTCAGAATTTGTGTACAAAGCCTTGGAATGAAGAGAATAATGTTTATGTTTCCAATTAGACTGATAAGAACAGATACTATACTTGATCTTAGCCAAAAGGCCGAGAAGCGATATATGTTTCCAATTAGACTGATTGGCTTTCGTGTTTTCAGTGTCAATCAGTTAAAATGCTGATGATTCCAGTATATACTTCTAAGAAAATTGTCTAATTGGCCTAAAACTGTTAAAATACACAATGATAGTTTCCGGAAATGATGAAGAACGTGTAAGAAACACTTCATGTACACGTAAAAAGATTCTGACTAAACTTACTGCCGTATTCAATCAAGGGGGTTTCCACTGGAAAGCTGTGAAATGATGAAAATACTGGTAATATTGACAATTCCGGCTACTTCCGGTGGCGTTTTCACTGAAATGTGCTTTCAAATATTAGGAATTCATGTTTCCAGAACTCAGAATTTGTGTACAAAGCCTTGGAATGAAGAGAATAGTGTTTATGTTTCCAATTAAGACTGATTGGCTTTTGTGTTTTCAGTGTCAATCAGTTAAAATGCTGATGATTCCAGTATATACTTCTAAAAAAATTGTCTAATTGGCCTAAAACTGTTAAAATACACAATGATAGTTCCCGGAAATGATGAAGAACGTGTAAGAAACAGTTCATGTACACGACAAAGTTTCTGACTAAACTTACTGCCATATTCAATCAAGGGGGTTCCAGTGGAAAGCTGTGAAATGATGAAAATACTGGTAATATTGACAATTCCGGCTACTTCAGGTGGCGTTTTCACAGAAATGTGCTTTCAAATATTAGGAATTCATGTTAAAAGAACTCAGAATTTGTGTACAAAGCCTTGGAATGAAGAGAAGAGTGGTTATGTTTACAATTAAGGCTGAATGGCTTTGGCGTTTTCTGTGTCAATCAGTTAAAATGATGACGATTACAGTATATACTTCTATGAAAACTGTCTAATTGGCCTAAAACTGTTAAAATAAATAAACAATGATAGTTCCCAGAAATGATGAAGAACGTGTAAGAAACACTTCATGTACACGTAAAAAGAGTCTGACTAAACTTACTGCCATATTCAATCAAGGAGGTTTCCAGTGAAAGCTGTGAAATGATGAAAATACTGGTAATATTGACAATTCGAGCTACTTCCGGTGGCGTTTTCACAAAAATTTGCTTTCCAATATTAGGAATTCACGTTTCCAGAACTCAGAATTTGTGTACAAAGCCTTGGAATGAAGAGAATAGTGTTTATGTTTCCAATTAAGGCTGATTTGCTTTGGTGTTTTCAGTGTCAGTCAGTTAAAAAGCTGATGTTTCCAGTATATACTTCTATGAAAACTGTCTAATTGACCTAAAACTGTTAAAATACACAATGATAGTTCCCAGAAATGATGAAGAACGTGTAAGAAACACTTCATGTACACGTAAAAAGATTCTGACTAAACTTACTGCCATATTCAATCAAGGGGGTTTCCATTGGAAAGCTGTGAAATGATGAAAATACTGGTAATATTGACAATTCCGGCTACTTCCGGTGGCGTTTTCACTGAAATGTGTTTTCAAATATTTGGAATTCATGTTTCCAGAACTCAGAATTTGTGTACAAAGCCTTGGAATGAAGAGAATAGTGTTTATGTTTCCAATTAAGGCTGATTGGATTGGCTTTTTCTGTGTCAATCAGTTAAAATGCTGACGATTCCAGTATATACTTCTAAGAAAACTGTCTAATTGGCCTAAAACTGTTAAAATACACAATGATAGTTCCCAGAAATGATGAAGAACGTGTAAGAAACACCTCATGTACAAGTAAAAAGATTCTGACTAAACTTACTGCCAATTCAATCTAGGAGGTTTCCAGTGGAATGCTGAGAAATGATGAAAATACTGGTTATTTCGACAATTCCGGCAAATTCCGGTGGCGATTTCACAGAAATGTGCTTTCAAATATTAGGAATTCATGTTTCCAGAACTCAGAATTTGTGTACAAAGCCTTGGAATGAAGAGAATAGTATTTATGTTTCCAATTAAGGCTGATTGGATAGGCTTTTCCTGTGTCGATCAGTTAAACTGCTGACGATTCCAGTATATACTTCTAAGAAAACTCTCTAATTGGCCTAAAACTGTTAAAATACACAATGATAGTTCCCAGATATGATGAATAACGTGTAAGAAACACTTCATGTACACGTAAAAAGATTCTGACTAAACTTATTGCCGTATTCAATCAAGGTGGTTTCCAGTGGAAAGCTGTGAGATGATGAAAATACTGGTTATATTGACAATTCCGGCTACTTCCGGTGGTTTTTCACGGAAATGTGCTTTCAAATATTAGGAATTCATGCTTCCAGAAATCAGAATTTGTGTACAAAGCCTTGGAATGAAGAGAATAGTGTTCATGTTTCCAATTAAGGCTGATTGGCTTTGGCATTTTCAGTGTCAATCAGTTAAAATGGTGACGATTCCAGTGTATACTGCTGAGAAAACTGTCTAATTGGCCTGAAACTGTTAAAATACACAATGATAGTTCCCAGAAATGATGAAGAAAGTGTATGAAATACTTCATGTACACGTAAAATATTCTGACTAAACTTACTGCCATATTCAATCAAGGGGGTTTCCAGTGGAAAGGTGTGAAATGATGAAAATAGTGGTAATATTGACAATTCTGGCTACTTCCCGGGGCGTTTTCACGGAAATGTGCTTTTAAATACTAGGAATTCATGTTTAAAGAACTCAGAATTTGTGTACAAAGCCTTGGAATGAAGAGAATAGTGTTTATGTTTCCAATTAAGGCTGATTGGCTTTGGCATTTTCAGTGTCAATCAGTTAAAATGCTGACGATTCCAGTATATACTCCTGAGAAAACTGTCTAATTGGCCTGAAACTGTTAAAATACACAATGATAGTTCCCAGAAATGATGAAGAAAGTGTAAGAAACACTTCATGTACACGTAAAAAGATTCTGACTAAACTTACTGCCATATTCAATCAAGGGGGTTTCCAGTGGAAAGCTGTGAAATGATGAAAATACTGGTAATATTGACAATTCCGGCTACTTCCGGTGGCGTTTTCACGGAAATGTGCTTTCAAATATTAGGAATTCATGTTTCCAGAACTCAGAATTTGTGTACAAAGCCTTGGAATGAAGAGAATAGTGTTTATGTTTCCAATTAAGGCTGATTGGCTTTGGCATTTTCAGTGTCAATCAGTTAAAATGCTGACGATTCCAGTATATACTCCTGAGAAAACTGTCTAATTGGCCTGAAACTGTTAAAATACACAATGATAGTTCCCAGAAATGATGAAGAAAGTGTAAGAAACACTTCATGTACACGTAAAAAGATTCTGACTAAACTTACTGCCATATTCAATCAAGGGGGTTTCCAGTGGAAAGCTGTGAAATGATGAAAATACTGGTAATATTGACAATTCTGGCTACTTCCGGTGGCATTTTCACGGAAATATGCTTTCAAATATTAGGAATTCATGTTTCCAGAACTCAGAATTTGTGTCCAAAGACTTGGAATGAATAGAATAGTGTTTATATTTCCAATTAAGGCGGATTGGATAGGTTTTTTCTGTGTCAATCAGTTAAAGTACTGAGGATTCCAGTATATACTTCTAAGAAAACTCTCTAATTAGGCTAAAACTGTTAAAATACACAATGATAGTTCCCAGATATAATGAAGAACGTGTAAGAAACACTTCATGTACACGTAAAAAGATTCTGACTAAACTTAATGCCGTATTCTATCAAGGGGTTTTTCAGTGGAAAGCTGTGATATCATGAAAATACTGGTAATATTGACAATTCCGGATACTTCTGGTGGCGTTTTCATGGGAATGTGCTTTCAAATATTAGGAATTCATGTTTCCAGAACTCAGAATTTGTGTACAAAGCCTTGGAATGAAGACAAGAGTGTTTATGTTTCCAATTAAACTGATAAGAACAGATACTACACTTGATCTTAGCCAAAAGGCCGTGAAGCGAGATATGTTTCCAATTAAGACTGATTGGTTTTGGTGTTTTCAGTGTCAATCAGTTAAAATGCTGATGATTCCAGTATATACTTCTAAGAAAATTGTGTAATTGGCCTAAAACTGTTAAAATACACAATGATAGTTCCCGTAAATGATGAAGAAGGTGTAAGAAACACTTCATGTACACGTAAAAAGATTCTGACTAAACTTACTGCCGTATTCAATCAAGGGGGTTTCCCCTGGAAAGCTGTGAAATGATGAAAATACTGGTAATATTGACAATTCCGGCTACTTCCGGTGGCGTATTCATGGAAATGTGCTTTCAAATATTAGGAATTCATGTTTCCAGAACTCAGAATTTGTGTACAAAGGCTTGGAATGAAGAGAATAGTGTTTATGTTTCCAATTAAGGCTGATTGGCTTTTGTCTTTTCAGTGTCAATCAGTAAAAATGCTGACGATTCCAGTATATACTTCTAGAAAACTGTCTAATTGGCCTAAAACTGTTAAAATACACAATGACAGTTCCCGGAAATGATGAGGAACGTGTAAGAAACACTTCATGTACACGTAAAAAGATTCTGACTAAACTTACTGCCATATTCAAACAAGGGGGTTTCCAGTGGAAAGCTGTGAAATGATGAAAATAGTGGTAATCTTGACAATTGCGGCTACTTCCGGTGGCGTTTTCACGGAAATGTGCTTTCAAATATTAGGAATTGATGTTTCCAGAACTCAGAATTTGTGTATAAAGCTTTGGAATGAATAGGATAGTGTTTATGTTTCCAATTAAGGCTGATTGCCTTTGGTGGTTTCTGTGTGAATCAGTTAAAATGCTGACGATTCCAGTATATACTTCTAAGAAAACTATCTAATTGGCCTAAAACTGTTAAAATACACAATGATCATTCCCGGAAATGATGAAGAACGTGTAAGAAACACTTCATGTACACGTAAAATATTCTGACTAAACTTACTGCCGTATTCAATCAAAGAGGTTTCCAGTGGAAAGCTGTGAAATGATGAAATTAGTGGTAATATTGACAATTCCGGCTACTTCTGGTGGCATTTTCATGGCAATGTGCTTTCAAATATTAGGAATTCATGTTACCAGAACTCAGAATTTGTGTACAAAGCCTTGGAATGAAGAGAATAGTGTTTATGTTTCCAATTAAGGCTGATTGGATTGGCTTTTTCTGTGTCAGTCAGTTAAAATGCTGACGATTCCAGTATATACTTCTAAGAAAACTCCCTAATTAGGCTAAAACTGTTAAAATACACAATGATAGTTCCCAGAAATGATGAAGAAAGTGTAAGAAACACTTCATGTACACGTAAAAAGATTCTTACTAAACTTATTGCCATATTCAATCAAGGGGGTTTCCAGTGGAAAGCTGTGAAATGATGAAAATAGTGGTAATATTGACAATTCCGGCTACTTCTGGTGGCGTTTTCACGGAAATTTGGTTTCAAATATTAAGAATTCATGTTTAAAGAACTCATAATTTGTGTATAATGCCTTGGAATGAAGAGAATAGTGTTTATGTTACCAATTAAGGCTGATTGGATTGGCTTTTTCTGTGTCAATCTGTTAAAATGCTGACGATTCCAGTATATACTTCTAAGAAAACTCTCTAATTAGGCTAAAACTGTTAAAATACACAATGATAGTTCCCAGAAATGATGAAGAACGTGTAAGAAACACTTCATGTACACGTAAAAAGATTCTGACTAAACTTACTGCCGTATTCAATCAAGGGGGTATCCAGTGGAAAGCTGAGAAATGATGAAAATACTGGTAATATTGACAATTCCGGCTAATTCCGGTGGCGTTTTCACGGAAATGTGCTTTCCAATATTAGGAATTCATGTTTCCAGAACTCAGAATTTGTGTACAAAGCCTTGGAATGAACAGAATAGTGTTTATGTTTCCAATTAAGGCTGATTGGCTTTGGCATTTTCAGTGTCAATCAGTTAAACTGTTGATGATTCCAGTATATACTTCTAAGAAAACTGTCTAATTGGCCTAAAACTGTTAAAATACACAATGTTAGTTCCCGGAAATAATGAAGAACGTGTAAGAAACACTTCATGTACACGTAAAAAGATTCTGACTAAACTTACCGCCGCATTCAATCAAGGAGGTTTCCAGTGGAAAGCTGTGAAACGATGAAAATACTGGTAATATTGACAATTCCGGCTACTTCCGGTGGCGTTTTCATGGAAATGTGCTTTCACATATTAGGAATTCATGTTTAAAGAACTCAATTTGTGTAGAAAGCCTTGGAAATAAGAGAATAGTTTTTATGTTTCCAATAAAGGCTGATTTGCTTTGGCGTTTTCCGTTTGAATCAGTTAAAATGCTAACGATTCCAGTACATACTTTTAAGAAAACTGTCTCCTTGGACTAATAGTGTTAAAATACACATTGATAGTTCCCAGAAATGATAAAGAACGTGTAAGAAGCACTTCATGTACAGGTAAAAAGATTATGACTAAACTTATCGCCGCATTCAATCAAGGAGGTTTCCAGTGGAAAGCTGTGAAACGATGAAAATACTGGTAATATTGTCAATTCCGGCTACTTCCGGTGGGGTTTTCATGGAAATGTGCTTTCACACCTTAGGAATTCATGTTTAAAGATCTCAATTTGTGTATAAAGCCTTGGAAATAGGAGAATCGTGTTTATGTTTCCAATTAAAGCTGATTGGATTGGCTTTTTCTGTGTAAATCAGTTAAAATGCTGACGATTCCTGTATATACTCCTAAGAAAACTGTCTAATTTGCCTAAAACTGTTAAAATACACAATGATAGTTCCCACAAATGATGAAGAAAGTGTAAGAAACACTTCATGTACACGTAAAAAGATTCTGACTAAACTTACTGCCATATTCAATCAAGGGGGTTTCCAGTGGAAAGCTGTGAAATGATGAAAATACTGGTAATATTGACAATTCCGGCTACTTCCGGTGGCGTTTTCATGGAAATGTGCTTTCAAATATTAGGAATTCATGTTTCCAGAACTCAGAATTTGTGTACAAAGCCTTGGAATGAAGAGAATAGTGTTTATGTTTCCAATTAAGGCTGATTGGATAGGCTTTTTCTCTGTCAATCAGTTAAAATGCTGACGATTCCAGTATATACTTCTAAGAAAACTCTCTAATAGGCTAAAACTGTTAAAATACACAATGATAGTTCCCAGAAATGATGAAGAACGTGTAAGAAACACTTCATGTACACGTAAAAAGATTCTGACTAAACTTACTGCCGTATTCAATCAAGGAGGTTTCCAGTGGAAAGCTGTGAAATGATGAAAATACTGGTAATATTGACAATTCCGGGTACTTCCGGTGGCGTTTTCATGGAAATGTGCTTTCAAATATTAGGAATTCATGTTTCCAGAACTCAGAATTTGTGTACAAAGCCTTGGAATGAAGAGAATAGTGTTTATGTTTCCAATTAAGGCTGATTGGCTTTGGCATTTTCAGTGTCAATCAGTTAAAATGCTGACGATTCCAGTATATACTCCTGAGAAAACTGTCTAATTGGCCTGAAACTGTTAAAATACACAATGATAGTTCCCAGAAATGATGAAGAACGTGTAAGAAACACTTCATGTACACGTAAAAAGATTCTGACTAAACTTACTGCCATATTCAATCAGGAAGTTTCCAGTGGAAAGGTGTGAAATGATGAAAATAGTGGTAATATTGACAATTCCGGCTACTTCCGGTGGCGTTTTCACGGAAATGTGCTTTCAAATATTAGGAATTCATGTTTCCAGAACTCAGAATTTGTGTACAAAGCCTTGGAATGAAGAGAATAGTGTTTATGTTTCCAATTAAGGCTGATTGGCTTTGGCATTTTCTTTGTGAATCAGTTAAAAGGCTGAGGATTCCAGTATATACTTCTTAGAAAACTGTCTAATTGGACTAAAACTGTTAAAATACACAATGATAGTTCCCAGAAATGATGAAGAACGTGTAAGAAACACTTCATGTACACGTAAAAAGATTCTGACTAAACTTACTGCCGTATTCAATCAAGGAGGTTTCCAGTGGAAAGCTGTGAAATGATGAAAATACTGGTAATATTGACAATTCCGGCTACTTCCGGTGGCGTTTTCATGGAAATGTGCTTTCAAATATTAGGAATTCATGTTTCCAGAACTCAGAATTTGTGTACAAAGCCTTGGAATGAAGAGAATAGTGTTTATGTTTCCAATTAAGGCTGATTGGCTTTGGCGTTTTCTGTGTCAATCAGTTAAAATGCTGACGATTACAGTATATACTTCTAAGAAAACTGTCTAATTGTCCTAAAACTGTTAAAATACACAATGATAGTTCCTGGAAATGATGAAGAATGTGTAAGAAACACTTCATGTACATGAAAAAGATTCTGACTAAACTTACTGCCGTATTCAATCAAAGAGGTTTCCAGTGGAAAGCTGTGAAATGATGAAATTAGTGGTAATATTGACAATTCCGGCTACTTCCGGTGGCATTTTCATGGAAATGTGCTTTCAAATATTAGGAATTCATTTTACCAGAACTCATAATTTGTGTACAAAGCCTTGGAATGAAGAGAATAGTGTTTATATTTCCAACTAAGGCTGATTGGATTGGCTTTTTCTGTGTCAGTCAGTTAAAATGCTGACGATTCCAGTATATACTTCTAAGAAAACTCTCTAATTAGGCTAAAACTGTTAAAATACACAATGATAGTTCCTGGAAATGATGAGGAAAGTGTAAGAAACACTTCATGTACACGTAAAAAGATTCTTACTAAACTTACTGCCATATTCAATCAAGGGGGTTTCCAGTGGAAAGCTGTGAAATGATGAAAATACTGGTAATATTGACAATTCCGGCTACTTCCGGTGGCGTTTTCACGGAAATGTGTTTTCAAATATTAGGAATTCATGTTTACAGAGCTCAGAATTTGTGTACAAAGCCTTGGAATGAAGAGAATAGTGTTTCTGTTTCCAATTAAGGCTGAATGGCTTTGGCATTTTCCTTGTGAATCAGTTAAAAGGCTGAGGATTCCAGCTTATACTTCTAAGAAAACAGCCTGATTGTGCCAAAACTGTTAAAATACACAATGAAAGTTCCCAGAAATGATGATAACGTGTAAGAAACACTTCATGTACACGTAAAAAGATTCTGACTAAACTTACTGCCGTATTCAATCAAGAAGTTTCCAGTGGAAAGCTGTGAAATGATGAAAATACTGGTAATATTGACAATTCTGGCTACTTCCGGTGGCGTTTTCACGGAAATGTGTTTTCAAATATTAGGAATTCATGTTTACAGAACTCAGAATTTGTGTATAAACCCTTGGAATGAAGAGAATAGTGTTTCTGTTTCCAATTAAGGCTGATTGGCTTTGGCGTTTTCCATGTGAATCAGGTAAAAGGCTGAGGATTCCAGCTTATACTTCTAAGAAAACTGTCTAATTGGGTCAAAACTGTTAAAATACACAATGATAGTTCCCAGAAATGATGAAGAACGTGTAAGAAACACTTCATGTACACGTAAAAAGATTCTGACTAAACTTACTGCCGTATTCAATCATAGAGGTTTCGAGAGGAGAGCTGTGAAATGATGAAAATACTGGTAATATTGACTATTCCGGCTACTTCCGGTGCGATTTCACGGAAATGTGTTTTCAAATATTAGGAATTCATGTTTACAGACTCAGAATTTGTGTATAAAGCCTTGGAAGGAAGAGAATAGTGTTTCTGTTTCCAATTAAGGCTGATTGGCTTTGGCGTTTTCTTTGTGAATCAGTTAAAATGCTGACGATTACACTATATACTTCTAAGAAAACTGTCTTATTGTCCTAAAACTGTTAAAATACACAATGATAGTTCCCGGAAATGATGAAGAATGTGTAAGAAACACTTCATTTACACGGAAAAAGATTCTGACTAAACTTACTGCCGTATTCAATCAAAGAGGTTTCCAGTGGAAAGCTGTGAAATGATGAAACTACTGGTAATATTGACAATTCCGGCTACTTCCGGTGGCATTTTCATGGAAATGTGCTTTCAAATATTAGGAATTCATTTTACCAGAACTCAGAATTTGTGTACAAAGCCTTGGAATGAACAGAATAGTGTTTATATTTCCAATTAAGGCTGATTGGATTGGCTTTTTCTGTGTCAGTCAGTTAAAATGCTGACGATTCCAGTATATACTTCTAAGAAAACTCTCTAATTAGGCTAAAACTGTTAAAATACACAATGATAGTTCCCGGAAATGATGAAGAAAGCGTAAGAAACACTTCATGTACACGTAAAAAGATTCTTACTAAACTTACTGCCATATTCAATCAAGGGGGTTTCCAGTGGAAAGCTGTGAAATGATGAAAATAGTGGTAATATTGACAATTCCGGCTACTTCTGGTGGCGTTTTCACGGAAATGTGCTTTCAAATATTGGGAATTCATGTTACCAGAACTCAGAATTTGTGTACAAAGCATTGGAATGAAGAGAATAATGTTTATGTTTCCAATTATACTGATAAGAACAGATACTATACTTGATCTTAGCCAAAAGGCCGAGAAGCGATATATGTTTCCAATTAAGACTGATTGGCTTTGGTGTTTTCAGTGTCAGTCAGTTAAAATGCTGACCATTCCAGTATATACTCCTGAGAAAACTGTCTAATTGGCCTGAAACTGTTAAAATACACAATGATAGTTCCCAGAAATGATGAAGAACGTGTAAGAAACACTTCATGTACACGTAAAAAGATTCTGACTAAACTTACTGCCGTATTCAATCAAGGAGGTTTCCAGTGGAAAGCTGTGAAATGATGAAAA
Source organism: Myotis pilosus (assembly GCA_036010255.1). NCBI lineage: Eukaryota > Metazoa > Chordata > Mammalia > Chiroptera > Vespertilionidae > Myotis > Myotis pilosus. The sequence continues at coordinate 61,021,837 of JASKON010000014.1, forward strand.
TACTGGTAATATTGACAATTCCGGCTACTTCCGGTGGCGTTTTCACGGAAATGTGCTTTCAAATATTAGGAATTCATGTTTCCAGAACTCAGAATTTGTGTACAAAGCCTTGGAATGAAGAGAATAGTGTTTATGTTTCCAATTAAGGCTGATTGGCTTTGGCGTTTTCTGTGTCAATCAGTTAAAATGATGACGATTACAGTATATACTTCTAAGAAAACTGTCTAATTGGCCTAAAACTATTAAAATACACAATGATAGTTCCCGGTAATGATTAAGAACGCATAAGAAACACTTCATGTACATGAAAAAGATTCTGACTAAACTTACTGCCGTATTCAATCAAGAAGGTTTCCAGTGGAAAGCTGTGAAATGATGAAAATACTGGTAATATTGACAATTCCGGCTACTTCCGGTGGCGTTTTCACGGAAATGTGTTTTCAAATATTAGGAATTCATGTTTACAGATCTCAGAATTTGTGTATAAAGCCTTAGAATGAACAGAATAATGTTTCTGTTTCCAATTAAGGCTGATTGGCTTTGGCGTTTTCTTCGTGAATCAGTTAAAATCCTGAGGATTCCATTATATATTAATAAGAAAACTGTCTAATTGGGTCAAAACTGTTAAAATACACAATGATAGTTCCCAGAAATGATGAAGAACGTGTAAGAAACACTTCATGTACACGTAAAAAGATTCTGACTAAACTTACTGCCGTATTCAATCATAGAGGTTTCGAGAGGAGAGCTGTGAAATGATGAAAATACTGGTAATATTGACTATTCCGGCTACTTCCGGTGCGATTTCACGGAAATGTGTTTTCAAATATTAGGAATTCATGTTTACAGACTCAGAATTTGTGTATAAAGCCTTGGAAGGAAGAGAATAGTGTTTCTGTTTCCAATTAAGGCTGATTGGCTTTGGCGTTTTCAGTGTCAATCAGTTAAAATGCTGACGATTCCAGTACATACTTTTAAGAAAACTGTCTACTTGGACTAATAGTGTTAAAATACACATGGATAGTTCCCAGAAATGATGAAGAACGTGTAAGAAGCACTTCATGTACACGTAAAAAGATTATGACTAAACTCACTTCCAATTCAATCAAGGAGGTTTCCCGTGGAAAGCTGTGAAATGATGAAAATACTGGTAATATTGTCAATTCCGGCTACTTCCGGTGGCGTTTTCATGGATATGGGCTTTCACATATTAGGGATTAGTGTGTAAAGAACTGAGAATTTGTGTATAAAGCCTTGGAATGAAGAGAATAGTGTTTATGTTTCCAATTAAGGCTGATTGGCTTTGGCGTTTTCCGTTTGAATCAGTTAAATGCTGACGATTCCACTATATACTTCTAAGAAAACTGTCTAATTGGACTAAAAGTGCTAAAATACGCAATGATAGTTCTCAGAAATGATGAAGAACATGTAAGAAACACTTCATGTACACGTAAAAAGATTCTGACTAAACTTACCGCCGCATTCAATCAAGGAGGTTTCCAGTGGAAAGCTGTGAAATGATGAAAATACTTGTAATATTAACAATTCCGGGTACTTCTGGTGGCGTTTTCATGGAAATGTGCTTTCAAATATTAGGAATTCATGTTTTAAGAACTCAGAATTTGTGTATAATGCCTTGGAAAGAAGAGAAGAGTGTTTATGTTTCCAATTAAGGATGATTGGCTTTGGCGTTTTCTGTGTCAATCAGTTAAAATACTGAGGATTACAGTATATACTTCTAAGAAAACTGTCTAATTGGCCTAAAACTGTTATAATACACAATGATAGTTCCCAGAAATGATGAAGAACGTGTAAGAAACACTTCATGTACATGAAAAAGATTCTGACTAAACTTACTGCCGTATTCAATCAAGGGGGTTTCCAGTGGAAAGCTGTGAAATGATGAAAATAGTGGTAATGTTGACAATTCCGGGTACTTCTGGTGGCGTTTTCATGAAAATCTGCTTTCAAATATTAGGAATTCATGTTTCCAGAACTCAGAATTTGTGTACAACGCCTTGGAATGAAGAGAATAGTGTTTATGTTTCCAATTAAGGCTGATTGGCTTTGGCATTTTCGGTGTCAATCAGTTAAAATGCTGACGATTCCAGGATATACAACTGAGAAAACTGTCTAATTGGCCTGAAACTGTTAAAATCACAATGATAGTTCCCAGAAATGATGAAGAAAGTGTATAAAACACTTCATGTACACGTAAAATATTCTGACTAAACTTACTGCCATATTCAATCAAGGGGGTTTCCAGTGGAAAGGTGTGAAATGATGAAAATAGTGGTAATATTGAGAATTCCGGCTACTTCCGGTGGCGTTTTCATGGATATGTGCTTTCAAATATTAGGAATTCATGTTTCCAGAACTCAGAATTTGTGTACAAAGCCTTGGAATGAAGAGAATAGTGTTTATGTTTCCAATTAAGGCTGATTGGCTTTGGAATTTTCAGTGTCAATCAGTTAAAATGCTGACGATTCCAGTGTATACTCCTGAGAAAACTGTCTAATGGCATTAAACTGTTAAAATACACAATAATAGTTCCCCGAAATGAGGAAGAACGTGTAAGAAACATTTCATGTACATGAAAAAGATTCTGACTAAACTTACTGCCGTATCAATCAAAGAGGTTTCCAGTGGAAAGCTGTGAAATGATGAAAATACTTGTAATATTAACATCCGGCTACTTCCGGTGGCGTTTTCATGGAAATGTGCTTTCAAATATTAGGAATTCATGTTACCAGAACTCAGAATTTGTGTACAAAGCCTTGGAATGAAGAGAATAGTGTTTATGTTTCCAATTAAGGCTGATTGGATTGGCTTTTTCTGTGTCAGTCAGTTAAAATGCTGACGATTCCAGTATATACTTCTAAGAAAACTCTCTAATTAGGCTAAAACTGTTAAAATACACAATGATAGTTCCCGGAAATGATGAAGAAAGTGTAAGAAACACTTCATGTACACGTAAAAAGATTCTTACTAAACTTACTGCCATATTCAATCAAGGGGGTTTCCAGTGGAAAGCTGTGAAATGATGAAAATAGTGGTAATATTGACAATTCCGGCTACTTCTGGTGGCGTTTTCACGGAAATGTGCTTTCAAATATTAGGAATTCATGTTTCCAGGACTCAGAATTTGTGTACAAAGCCTAGGAATGAAGAGAAGAGTGTTTATGTTTCCAATTAAGGCTGATTGGCTTTGGCGTTTTCTGTGTCAATCAGTTAAAATGCTGACGATTACAGTATATACTTCTAAGAAAACTGTCTAATTGTCCTAAAACTTTTAAAATACACAATGATAGTTCCCAGAATTGATGAAGAACGTGTAAGATACACTTCATGTACACGTAAAAAATTCTGATTAATCTTACTGCCAATTCAATCAAGGTTTCTAGTGGAAAGCTGGGAAATGATGAAAATACTCATAATATTGAAAATTCCGGCTACTTCCGGTGGCGTTTTCATGGAAATGTGCTTTCAAATATTAGAAATTCATGTTTCCAGAACTCAGAATTAGTGTACAAAGCATTGAAATGAAGAGAATAGCCTTTATGTTTCCAATTAAGGCTGATTGGCTTTGGCGTTTTCAGTGTCAATCAGTTTAAAGGCTGATGATTCCAGTACATACTTCTAAGAAAACTGTCTAATTAGGTGAAAACTGTTAAAATACACAATGATAGTTGCCAGAAATGATGAAGAATGTGTAAGAAACACTTCATGTACACGTAAAAAGATTCTGACTAAACTTACTGCCATATTCAATCAAGGAGGTTTCCAGTGGAAAGCTGTGAAATGATGAAAATACTTTTAATATTGACAATTCCGGCTACATCCGGTGGCGTTTTCACGGAAATGTGCTTTCCAATATTAGGAATTCATGTTACCAGAACTCAGAATTTGTGTACAAAGCCTTGGAATGAAGAGAATAGTGTTTATGTTTCCAATTAAGGCTGATTGGATTGGCTTTTTCTGTGTCAATCAGTTAAAATGCTGACGATTCCAGTATATACTTCTAAGAAAACTCTCTAATTAGGCTAAAACTGTTAAAATACACAATGATAGTTCCCAGAAATGATGAAGAACGTGTAAGAAACACTTCATGTACACGTAAAAAGATTCTGACTAAACTTACGGCCATATTCAATTAAGGTTTCCAGTGGAAAGCTGTGAAATGATGAAGATAGTGGTAATGTTGACAATTCGTGCTACTTCCGGTGGCGTTTTCACGGTAATGTGCTTTCAAATATTAGGAATTCATGTTTCCAGAACTCAGAATTTGTGTACAAAGCCTTGGAATGAAGAGAATAGTGTTTATGTTTCCAATTAAGGCAGATTGGCTTTGGCATTTTCTGTGTCAATCAGTTAAAATGCTGACGATTCCAGTATATACTTCTAAGAAAACTGTCTAATTGGCCTAAAACTGTTAAAATACACAATGATAGTTCCCAGAAATGATGAAGAACTTGTAAGAAACACTTCATGTCCACGCAAAAATATTCTGACTAAACTTACTGCCTTATTCAATCAAAGAGGTTTCCAGTGGAAAGCTGTGAAATGAGGAAAATACTGGTAATATTGACAATTCCGGCTACTTCTGGTGGCGTTTTCACGGAAATGTGCTTCCAAATATTAGGAATTCATGGTTCCAGAACTCAGAATTTGTGAACAAAGCCTTGGAATGAAGAGAATAGTGTTTATGATTCCAATTAAGGCTGATTGGATTGGCTTTTTCTGTGTCAATCTATAAAATGCTGACGATTCCAGTATATACTTCTAAGAAAACTCTCTAATTAGGCTAACACTGTTAAAATACACAATTATAGTTCCCAGAAATGATGAAGAACGTGTAAGAAACACTTCATGTACACGTAAAAATATTCTGTTTAAACTTACTGCCATATTCACACAATGGGGTTTCCAGTGGAAAGCTGTGAAATGATGAAAATACTTGTAATATTGACAATTCCGGCTACTTCCCGTGGCGTTTTCACGGAAGTGTGCTTTCAAATATGAGGAATTCATGTTTCCAGAACTCAGAATTTGTGTACAAAGCCTTGGAATGAAGAGAATAGTGTTTATGTTTCCAATTAAGGCTGATTGGCTTTGGCGTTTTCTGTGTCAATCAGTTAAAATGCTGACGATTACACTATATACTTCTAAGAAAACTGTCTTATTGTCCTAAAACTGTTAAAATACACAATGATAGTTCCCGGAAATGATGAAGAATGTGTAAGAAACACTTCATGTACACGGAAAAAGATTCTGACTAAACTTACTGCCGTATTCAATCAAAGAGGTTTCCAGTGGAAAGCTGTGAAATGATAAAAACGCTTGTAATATTAACAATTCTGGCTACTTCCGGTGGCGTTTTCACGGAAATGTTCTTTTAAATATTAGGAATTCATGTTTCCAGGACTCAGAATTTGTGTACAAACCTAGGAATGAAGAGAATAGTGTTTATGTTTCCAATTAAGGCTGATTGGATTGACTTTTTCTGTGTCAATCAGTTAAAATGCTGACGATTACAGTATATACTTCTAAGAAAACTATCTAATTGGCCTAAAACTGTTAAAATACACAATGATAGTTCCCGGAAATGATGAAGAACGTGTAAGAAACACTTCATGTACACGTAAAATGTTCTGACTAAAGTTACTGCCATATTCAATCAAGGGGGTTTCCATGGGAAAGCTGTGAAATAATGAAAATAGTGGTAATATTGACACTTTCTGCTACTTTGAGTGGGGTTTTCACGGAAATGTGCTTTCAAATATTAGGAATTCATGTTTAAAGAACTCAGAATTTGTGTACAAAGCTTTGGAATGAAGAGAATAGTGTTTATGTTTCCAATTAAGGCTGATTGGCATTGGCGTTTTTTGTGTCAATCAGTGAAAATGCTGACGATTCCAATATATACTCCTAAGAAAACTGTCTAATTTGCCTAAAACTGTTAAAATACACAATGATAGTTCGCAGAAATGATGAAGAACGTGTAAGAAACACTTCATGTACACGTAAAAAGAGTCTGACTAAACTTACTGCCATATTCAATCAAGGGGGTTTCCAGTGGAAAGCTGTGAAATGATGAAAATAGTGGTAATATTGACAATTCCGGCTACTTCCGGTGGCGTTTTCACGGAAATGTGCTTTCAAATATTAGGAATTCATGTTTAAAGAACTCAGAATTTGTGTACAAAGCCTTGGAATGAAGAGAATAGTGTTTATGTTTCCAATTAAGGCTGATTGGATTGGCTTTTTCTGTGTCAATCAGTTAAAATGCTGACGATTCCAGTATATACTTCTAAGAAAACTGTCTAATTGGCCTAAAACTGTTAAAATACACAATGATAGTTCCCAGAAATGATGAAGAACGTGTAAGAAACACTTCATGTACACGTAAAAAGATTCTGACTAAACTTACTGCCGTATTCAATCAAAGAGGTTTCCAGTGGAAAGCTGTGAAATGATGAAAATACTTGTAATATTAACAATTCCGGCTACTTCCGGTGGCGTTTTCATGGAAATGTGCTTTCAAATATTAAGAATTCATGTTTAAAGAACTCATAATTTGTGTATAATGCCTTGGAAAGAAGACAAGAGTGTTTATGTTTCCAATTAAGGCCGGTTGGCTTTGGCGTTTTCTTTGTCAATCAGTTAAAATGCTGACGATTACAGTATATACTTCAGAGAAAACTGTCTAATTGGCCTGAAACTGTTAAAATACACAATGATAGTTCCCGGAAATGATGAAGAACATGTAAGAAACACTTCATGTACACGGAAAAAGATTCTGACTAAACTTACTGCCATATTCAATCAAAGAGGTTTCCAGTGGAAAGCTGTGAAATGATGAAAATACTTGTAATATTGACAATTCCGGCTACTTCCCGTGGCGTTTTCATGGAAGTGTGCTTTCAAATATGAGGAATTCATGTTTCCAGACCTCAGAATTTGTGTACAAAGCCTTGGAATGAAGAGAATAGTGCTCATGTTTCCAATTAAGGCTGATTGGCTTTGGCGTTTTCTTTGTGAATCAGTTAAAATGCTGAGAATTCCAGTTTACACTTCTAAGAAAACTGCCTAATTGTGCCAAAACTGTTAAAATACACAATGATAGTTCCCAGAAATGATGATAACGTGTAAGAAACACTTCATGTACACGTAAAAAGATTCTGACTAAACTTACTGCCATATTCAATCAAGAAGGGTTCCAGTGGAAAGCTGTGAAATGATGAAAATACTGGTAATATTGACAATTCCGGCTACTTCCGGTGGCGTTTTCACGGAAATGTGTTTTCAAATATTAGGAATTCATGTTTACAGAACTCAGAATTTGTGTATAAAGCCTTGGAATGAAGAGAATAGTGTTTCTGTTTCCAATTAAGGCTGATTGGCTTTGGCGTTTTCTTTGTGAATCAGTTAAAATGCTGACGATTCCAGTATATACTTCTAAGAAAACTGTCTAATTGGGCCAAAACTGTTAAAATACACAATGATAGTTCCCAGAAATGATGAAGAACGTGTAAGAAACACTTCATGTACACGTAAAAAGATTCTGACTAAACTTACTGCCTTATTCAATCAAGAAGCTTTCCAGTGGAAAGCTGGGAAATGATGAAAATACTGGTAATATTGACAATTCCGGCTACTTCCGGTGGAGTTTTCACGGAAATGTGTTTTCAAATATTAGGAATTCATGTTTACAGAACTCAGAATTTGTGTAGAAAGTTTTGGAATTAAGAGAATAGTGTTTATGTTTCCAATTAAGGCTGGTTGGCTTTGGCATTTTCTGTGTCCATATGTTAAAATGCTGACGATTCCAGTATAATCTTCTAAGAAAACTGTCTAATTGGCCTAAAACTGTTAAACTACACAATGATAGTTGCCAGAAATGATGAAGAATGTGTAAGAAACACTTCATGTACACGTAAAAAGATTCTGACCTAACTTACTGCCATATTCAATCAAAGAGGTTTCCAGTGGAAAGCTGTGAAATGATGAAAATACTTGTAATATTAACAATTCCGGGTACTTCCGGTGGCGTTTTCATGGAAATGTGCTTTCAAATATTAGGAATTCATGTTTCCAGAACTCAGAATTTGTGTACAAAGCCTTGGAATGAAGAGAATAGTGTTTATGTTTCCAATTAAGGCTGATTGGTTTTGGCGTTTTCTGTGTCAATCAGTTAAACTGCTGACGATTCCAGTATATACTCCTGAGAAAACTGTCTAATTGGCCTGAAACTGTTAAAATACACAATGATAGTTCCCAGAAATGATGAAGAAAGTGTATGAAACACTTCATGTACACGTAAAATATTCTGACTAAACTTACTGCCATATTCAATCAAGGGGGTTTCCAGTGGAAAGGTGTGAAATGATGAAAATAGTGGTAATATTGACAATTCCGGCTACTTCAGGTGGCGTTGTCACGGAAATGTGCTTTCACCTATTAGGAATTCATGTTTAAAGAACTGAGAATTTGTGTAGAAAGCCTTGGAATGAAGAGAATAGTGTTTATGTTTCCAATTAAGGCTGATTGGCTTTGGCGTTTTCTGTGTTAATCAGTTAAAATGCTGACGATTACAGTATATACGTCTAAGAAAACTGTCTAATTGGCCTAAAACTGTTAAAATACACAATGATAGTTCCCAGAAATGATGAAGAACGTGAAAGAAACACTTCATGTACACGTAAAAAGATTCTGTTTAAACTTACTGCCATATTCAATCAAGGTGGTTTCCAGTGGAAAGCTGTGAAATGATGAAAATACTTGTAATATTGACAATTCCGGCTACTTCCCGTGGCGTTTTTAGGGAAGTGTGCTTTCAAATATTAGGAATTCATGTTTCCAGAACTCAGAATTTGTGTACAAAGCCTTGGAATGAAGAGAATAGTGGTTATGTTTCCAATTAAGGCTGATTGGCTTTGGCATTTTCAGAGTCAACAGTTAAAATGCTGATGATTCCAGTATATACTCCTGAGAAAACTGTCTAATTGGACTGAAACTGTTAAAATACACAATGATAGTTGCCGGAAATGATGAAGAACGTGTAAGAAACATTTCATGTACACATAAAAATATTCTGACTAAACTTACTGCCGTATTCAATCAAAGAGGTTTCCAGTGGAAAGCTGTGAAATGATAAAAATACTGGTAATATTGACAATTCCGGCTACTTCCGGTGGCGTTTTCACGGAAATTTGCTTTCAAATATTAGCAATTCATGTTTCCAGAACGCAGAATTTGTGTACAAAGCCTTGGAATGAAGAGAATAGTGTTTATTTTTCCAATTAAGGCTGATTTGATGGCTTTTTCTGTGTCAATCAGTTAAAATGCTGACGATTCCAGTATATACTCCTGAGAAAACTGTCTAATTAGGCTAAAACTGTTAAAATACATAATGATAGTTCCCAGAAATGATGAAGAACGTGTAAGAAACACTTCATGTACACGTAAAAAGATTCTGAATAAACTTACTGCCATATTGAATAATGGGGGTTCCCAGTGGAAAGCTGTGAAAAAATGAAAGTACTTGTAATATTAACAATTCCGTCTATTTCCGGTGCCGTTTTGATGGAAATGTGCTTTCACATATTAGGAATTCATGTTTCCAGAACTCAGAATTTGTGTACAAAGCCTTGCAATGAAGAGAATAGTGCTTATTTTTCCAATTAAGGCTGATTGGCTTTGGCATTTTCAGTGTCAATCACTTAAAATGCCGACGATTCCAGTATATTCTCCTAAGAAAATTGTCTAATTGGGCTAAAACTGTTAAAATACACAATGATAGTTCCGAGAAATGATGAAGACCGTGTAAGAAACACTTCATGTACACGTAAAAAGATTCTGACTAAACTTACTGCCATATTCAATCAAGGGGGTTTCCAGTGGAAAGCTGTGAAATGATGAAAATACTTGTAATATTAACAATTCCGGGTACTTCCGGTGGCGTTTTCATGGAAATGTGCTTTCAAATACTAGGAATTCATGTTTAAAGAACTCAGAATTTGTGTATAATGCCTTGGAAAGAAGAGAAGAGTGTTATGTTTCCAATTAAGGCTGATTGGATTGGATTTTCTGTGTTAATCAGTTAAAATGCTGATGATTCCAGTGTATACTGCTGAGAAAACTGTCTAATTGGCCTGAAACTGTTAAAATACACAATGATAGTTCCCAGAAATGATGAAGAAAGTGTATGAAATACTTCATGTACACATAAAATATTCTGACTAAACTTACTGCCATATTCAATCAAGGGGGTTTCCAGTGGAAAGGTGTGAAATGATGAAAATAGTGGTAATATTGACAATTCTGGCTACTTCCCGGGGCGTTTTCACGGAAATGTGCTTTTAAATACTAGGAATTCATGTTTAAAGAACTCAGAATTTGTGTATAATGCCTTGGAAAGAAGACAAGAGTGTTTATGTTTCCAATTAAGGCTGATTGGCTTTGGCGTTTTCTGTGTCAATCAGTTAAAATGCTGAGGATTACAGTATATACTTCTAAGAAAACTGTCTAATTGGCCTAAAACTGTTAAAATACACAATGATAGTTCCCAGAAATGATGAAGAACGTGTAAGAAACACTTCATGTACACGTAAAAAGATTCTGACTAAACTTACTGCCATATTCAATCAAGGAGGTTTCCAGTGGAAAGCTGTGAAATGATGAAAATACTGGTAATATTGACAATTCCGGCTATTTCCGGAGGCGTTTTAATGGAAATGTGCTTTCAAATATTAGGAATTCATGTTTCCAGAACTCAGAATTTGTGTACAAAGCCTTGGAATGAAGAGAATAGTGTTTATGTTTCCAATTAAGGCTGGTTGGCTTTGGCGTTTTCTGTGTCAATCAGTTAAAATGCCGACGATTACAGTATATACTTCTTAGAAAACTATCAAATTGGGCTAAAATTGTTGAAATACAGAATTATAGTTCCCAGAAATGATTAAGAACTGTAGGAAACACTTCATGTACACGTAAAAAGATTCTGACTAAACTTACTGCCATATACAGTCAAAGAGGTTTCCTGTGGAAAGCTTTGAAATGATGAAAATACTGGTAATACTTAAAACTTCGGTAATACAGGCGGCATTTTCATGGAAACATGCTTTCAAATATTAGGAATTCATGTTTACAGAACTCAGAACATGTGTATAAAGCCTTGGAATGAAGCGAATAGTGTTTATGTTTCTAATTAAGTCCCATTGGCTTTGGTGTTTTCAGTGTCAATCAGTTAAAATGCTGATGATTCCAGTATATACTTCTAAGAAAACTGTCTAATTGGCCTAAAACTGTTAAAGTACACAATGATAGTTCCCGGAAATGATGAAGAACGTGTAAGAAACACTTCATGTACATGAAAAAGATTCTGACTAAACTTACTGCCGTATTCAATCAAAGAGGTTTCCAGTGGAAAGCTGTGAAATGATGAAAATGCTTGTAATATTAACAATTCCAGCGACTTCCGGTGGCGTTTTCATGGAAAAGTGCTTTCAAATATTAGGAATTCATGTTTCCAGAACTCAGAATTTGTGTACAAAGCCTTGGAATGAAGAGAATAGTGTTTATGTTTCCAATTAAGGCTGATTGGATTGGCTTTTTCTGTGTCAGTCAGTTAAAATGCTGACGATTCCAGTATATACTTCTAAGAAAACTCTCTAATTAGGCTAAAACTGTTAAAATACACAATGATAGTTCCCGGAAATGATGAAGAAAGTGTAAGAAACACTTCATGTACACGTAAAAAGATTCTGACTAAACTTACTGCCGTATTCAATCAAGGAGGTTTCCAGTGGAAAGCTGTGAAATGATGAAAATACTGGTGAAATTGACAATTTTGGCTATGTCCGGTGGCGTTTTCACGGAAATGTGCTTTCCAATATTAGGAATTTATGTTTCCAGAACTCAGAATTTGTGTACAAAGCCTTGGAATGAAGAGAATAGTGTTTATGTTTCCAATTAAGGCTGATTGGCTTTGGCATTTTCAGTGTCAATCAGTTAAAATTCTCACGATTCCAGTATATACTCTTGAGAAAACTGTCTAATTGGCCTGAAACTGTTAAAATACAAAATGATAGTTCCCGGAAATGATGAAGAACGTGTAAGAAACACTTCATGTACACGTAAAAAGATTCTGACTAAACTTACTACCATATTCAATCAAGGGGGTTTCCAGTGGAAAGCTGTGAAATGATGAATATAGTGGTAATATTGACAATTCCGGCTACTTCCGGTGGCGTTTTCACGGAAATGTGCTTTCAAATATTAGGAATTCATGTTTATAGAACTCAGAATTTCAGTATAATGCCTTGGAAAGGAGAGAAGAGTGTTTATGCTTCCAATTAAGGCTGATTGGCTTTGGCGTTTTCTGTGTCAATCTGTTAAAATGCTGAGGATTACAGTATATACTTCTAAGAAAACTGTCTAATTGGCCTAAAACTGTTAAAATACACAATGATAGTTCCCAGAAATGATGAAGAACGTGTAAGAAACACTTCATGTACATGAAAAAGATTCTGACTAAACTTACTGCCGTATTCAGTCAAAGAGGTTTCCAGTGGAAAGCTGTGATATGATGAAAATACTTGTAGAATTAACAATTCCAGGTACTTCCGGTGGCGTTTTCATGGATATGTGCTTTCAAATATTAGGAATTCATGTTTCCAGAACTCAGAATTTGTGTACAAAGCCTTGGAATGAAGAGAATAGTGTTTATGTTTCCAATTAAGGCTGATTGGCTTTGGAATTTTCAGTGTCAATCAGTTAAAATGCTGACGATTCCAGTGTATACTCCTGAGAAAACTGTCTAATGGCATTAAACTGTTAAAATACACAATAATAGTTCCCCGAAATGAGGAAGAACGTGTAAGAAACATTTCATGTACATGAAAAAGATTCTGACTAAACTTACTGCCATATTCAATCAAGGGGGTTTCCAGTGGAAATGTGTGAAATGATGAAAATAGTGGTAATATTGACAATTCCAGCTACTTCCGGTGGCGTTTTCACGGAAATGTGCTTTCAAATAATAGGAATTCATGTTTAAAGAACTCAGAATTTGTGTATAATGCCTTGGAAAGAAGACAAGAGTGTCCATGTTTCCAATAAAGGCTGATTGGCTTTGGCGTTTTCTGTGTTAATCAGTTAAAATGCTGACGATTACAGTATATACTTCTAAGAAAACTGTCTAATTGGCCTAAAACTGTTAAAATACACAATGATAGTTCTCAGAAATGATGAAGAACGTGTAAGAAACACTTCATGTACACGTAAAAATATTCTGACCTAACTTACTGCCATATTCAATCAAGGGGGTTTCCAGTGGAAAGCTGTGAAATGATGAAAATAGTGGTAATTTTGACAATTCCAGGTACTTCCGGTGGCGTTTTCACAGAAATGTGCTTTCACATATTAGGAATTCATGTTTCCAGAACTCAGAATTTGTGTAGAAAGCCTTGGAATGAAGAGAATAGTGTTTATGTTTCCAATTAAGGCTGATTGGCTTTGGAGTTTTCTGTTTGTATCAGTGAAAATGCTGACGATTCCAGTATATACTTCTAAGAAAACTGTCTAATTGGACTAAAAGTGTTAAAATACACAATGATAGTTCCCAGAAATGATGATGAAAGTGTAAGAAACACTTCATGTACACGTAAAAAGATTCTGACTAAACTTACTGCCATATTCAATCAAGGGGGTTTCCAGTGGAAAGCTGTGAAATGATGAAAATAGTGGTAATATTGACAATTCCGGCTACTTCCGGTGGCGTTTTCACGGAAATGTGCTTTCAAATATTAGGAATTCATGTTTAAAGAACTCAGAATTTGTGTACAAAGCCTTGGAATGAAGAGAATAGTGTTTATGTTTCCAATTAAGGCTGATTGGCTTTGGCGTTTTCTGTGTCAATCAGTTAAAATGCTGACGATTACAGTATATACTTCTAAGAAAACTGTCTAATTGGCCTAAAACTGTTAAAATACACAATGATAGTTCCCAGAAATGATGAAGAACGTGTAAGAAACACTTCATGTACATGAAAAAGATTCTGACTAAACTTACTGCCGTATTCAATCAAAGAGGTTTCCAGTGGAAAGCTGTGAAATGATGAAAATACTTGTAATATTAACAATTCCGGCTACCTGCGGTGGCATCTTCATGGAAATATGCTTTCAAATATTAGGAATTCATGTTTCCAGAACTCAGAATTTGTGTACAAAGCCTTGGAATGAAGAGAATAGTGTTTATGTTTCCAATTAAGGCTGATTGGATTGGCTTTTTCTGTGTCAATCAGTTAAAATGCTGACGATTCCAGTGTATACTCCTGAGAAAACTGTCTAATTGGCATGAAACTGTTAAAATACACAATGATAGTTCCCAGAAATGATGAAGAAAGTGTAAGAAGCACTTCATGTACACGTAAAAAGATTCTGACTAAACTTACTGCCATATTCAATCAAGGGGGTTTCCAGTGGAAAGGTGTGAAATGATGAAAATAGTGGTAATATTGACAATTCCAGCTACCTCCGGTGGCGTTTTCATGGAAATGTGCTTTCCAATATTAGGAATTCATGTTTTCCGAAAACAGAATTTGTGTACAAAGCCTTGGAATGAAGAGAATAGTGTTTATGTTTCCAATTAAGGCTGATTGGCTTTGGCATTTTCAGTGTCAATCAGTTAAAATGCTGAAGATTCCAGTATATACTCCTGAGAAAACTGTCTAATTGGCCTGAAACTGTTAAAATACACAATGATAGTTCCCAGAAATGATGAAGAACGTGTAAGAAACACTTCATGTACACGTAAAAAGATTCTGACTAAACTTACTGCCGTATTCAATCAAGGGGGTTTCCAGTGGAAAGCTGTGAAATGATGAAAATACTGGTAATATTGACAATTCCGGCTACTTCTGGTGGCGTTTTCACGGAAATGTCCTTTCCAATAATAGGAATTCATGTTTCCAGAACTCAAAATTTGTGTACAAAGCCTTGGAATGAAGAGAATAGTGTTTATGTTTCCAATAAAGGCTGATTGGCTTTGGTGTTTTCAGTGTAAATCAGTTAAAATGCTGATGATTCCAGTATATACTTCTAAGAAAACTGTCTAATTGTGTCAAAACTGTTAGTGTACACAATGATAGTTCCTGGAAATGATGAAGAACGTGTAAGAAACACTTCATGTACATGAAAAAGATTCTGACTAAACTTACTGCCGTATTCAATCAAAGAGGTTTCCAGTGGAAAGCTGTGAAATGATGAAAATACTTGTAATATTGACAATTCCGGCTACTTCCGGTGGCGTTTTCATGGAAATGTGCTTTCAAATATTAGGAATTCATGTTTCCAGAACTCAGAATTTGTGTACAAAGCCTTGGAATGAAGAGAATAGTGTTTATGTTTCCAATTAAGGCTGATTGGATTGGATTTTCTGTGTCAATCTGTTAAAATGCTGACGATTCCAGTATATACTTCTAAGAAAACTCTCTAATTAGGCTTAAACTGTTAAAATACACAATGATAGTCCCCAGAAATGATGAAGAATGTGTAAGAAACACTTCATGTACACGTATAATATTCTGACTAAACTTACTGCCATATTCAATCAAGGAGGTTTCCAGTGGAAAGCTGTGAAATGATGAAAGTACTGGTAATATTGACAATTCCGGCTACTTCCGGTGGCGTTTTCATGGATATGTGCTTTCACATATTAGGAATTAGTGTTTAAAGAACTGAGAATTTGTGTATAAAGCCTTGGAATGAAGAGAATAGTGTTTATGTTTCCAATTAAGGCTGATTGGCTTTATCGTTTTCTGTTTGAATCAGTTAAATGCTGACGATTCCACTATATATTTCTAAGAAAACTGTCTAATTGGACTAAAAGTGCTAAAATACGCAATGATAGTTCCCAGAAATGATGAAGAACATGTAAGAAACACTTCATGTACACGTAAAAAGATTCTGACTAAACTTACCGCCGTATTCAATGAAGGAGGTTTCCAGTGGAAAGCTGTGAAACACTGAAAATACTGGTAATATTGACAATTCCGGCTACTTCCGGTGGCGTTTTCATGGAAATGTGCTTTCAAATATTAGGAATTCATGTTTCCAGAACTCAGAATTTGTGTACAAAGCCTTGGAATGAAGAGAATAGTGTTTATGTTTCCAATTAAGGCTGATTGGCTTTGGCATTTTCAGTGTCAATCAGTTAAAATGCTGACGATTCCAGTATATACTCCTGAGAAAACTGTCTAATTGGCCTGAAACTGTTAAAATACACAATGATAGTTCCCAGAAATGATGAAGAAAGTGTATGAAACACTTCATGTACACGTAAAATATTCTGACTAAACTTACTGCCATATTCAATCAAGGGGGTTTCCAGTGGAAAGGTGTGAAATGATGAAAATAGTGGTAATATTGACAATTCCGGCTACTTCCCGGGGCGTTTTCATGGAAATGTGCTTTCAAATACTAGGAATTCATGTTTAAAGAACTCAGAATTTGTGTATAATGCCTTGGAAAGAAGAGAAGAGTGTTTATGTTTCCAATTAAGGCTGATTGGCTTTGGCGTTTTCTGTGTCAATCAGTTAAAATGCTGAGGATTACAGTATATACTTCTAAGAAAACTGTCTAATTGGCCTAAAACTGTTAAAATACACAATGATAGTTCCCAGAAATGATGAAGAACGTGTAAGAAACACTTCATGTACATGAAAAAGATTCTGACTAAACTTACTGCCGTATTCAATCAAAGAGGTTTCCAGTGGAAAGCTGTGAAATGATGAAAATACTTGTAATATTAACAATTCCGGCTACTTCCGGTGGCGTTTTCATGGAAATGTGCTTTCAAATATTAGGAATTCATGTTTCCAGAACTCAGAATTTGTGTACAAAGCCTTGGAATGAAGAGAATAGTGTTTATGTTTCCAATTAAGGCTGATTGGATTGGCTTTTTCTGTGTCAATCAGTTAAAATGCTGACGATTACAGTATATACTTCTAAGAAAACTGTCTAATTGGCCTAAAACTGTAAAAATACACAATGATAGTTCCCGGAAATGATGAAGAACGTGTAAGAAACACTTCATGTACACGTAAAAAGATTCTGACTAAACTTACTGCCATATTCAATCAAGGGGGTTCCATGTGGAAAGCTGTGAAATGATGAAAATAGTGGTAATATTGACAATTCCGGCTACTTCCGGTGGCGTTTTCATGGAAATGTGCTTTCAAATATTAGGAATTCATGTTTCCAGAACTCAGAATTTGTGTACAAAGCCTTGGAATGAAGAGAATAATGTTTATGTTTCCAATTAAGGCTGATTGGCTTTGGCATTTTCAGTGTCTATCAGTTAAAATGCTGACGATTCCAGTATATACTTCTGAGAAAACTTTCTATGTCCTGAAACTGTTAAAATACACAATGATAGTTCCCAGAAATGATGAAGAAGTGTAAGAAACACTTCATTTACACGTAAAAATATTCTGACTAAACTTACTGCCGTATTCAATCAAGGAGGTTTCCAGTGGAAAGCTGTGAAATGATGAAAATACTGGTAATATTGACAATTCCGGCTATTTCCGGAGGCGTTTTAATGGAAATGTGCTTTCAAATATTAGGAATTCATGTTTCCAGAACTCAGAATTTGTGTACAAAGCCTTGGAATGAAGAGAATAGTGTTTATGTTTCCAATTAAGGCTGGTTGGCTTTGGCGTTTTCTGTGTCAATCAGTTAAAATGCCGACGATTACAGTATATACTTCTAAGAAAACTGTCTAATTGGCCTAAAACTGTTAAAATCCAAAATGATAGTTCCCGGAAATGATGAAGAACGTGTAAGAAACAATTCATGTACATGAAAAAGATTCTGACTAAACTTACTGCCGTATTCAATCAAAGAGGTTTCCAGTGGAAAGCTGTGAAAGGATGAAAATACTTATAATATTAACAATTCCGGGTACCTCCGGTGGCGTTTTCATGGAAATGTGCTTTCAAATATTAGGAATTCAAGTTTCCAGAACTCAGAATTTGTGTACAAAGCCTTGGAATGAAGAGAATAGTGTTTATGTTTCCAATTAAGGCTGATTGGCTTTGGCATTTTCAGTGTCAATCAGTTAAAATGCTGATGATTCCAGTATATACTTCTAAGAAATCTGTCTAATTGGCCTAAAACTGTTAAAATACACAATGATAGTTCCCGGAAATGATGAAGAACGTGAAGAAACACTTCATGTAAACGTAAAAACATTCTGACTAAACTTACTATCATATTCAATCAAGGGGGTTCCATGTGCAAAGCTGTGAAATGATGAAAATAGTGGTAATATTGAAAATTCCGGCTACTTCCAGTGGCGTTTTCACGGTAATGTGCTTTCAAATATTAGGAATTCATGTTTAAAGAACTCAGAATTTGTGTACAAAGCCTTGGAATGAAGAGAATAGTGTTTATGTTTCCAATTTAGGCTGATTGGCTTTGGCATTATCAGTGTCAATCAGTTAAAATGCTGACGATTCCAGTGTATACTACTGAGAAAACTGTCTAACTGGCATGAAACTGTTGAAATACAGAATGATAGTTCCCAGAAATGATGAAGAACGTGTAAGAAACACTTCATGTACATGAAAAAGATTCTGACTAAACTAACTGCCGTATTCAATCAAAGAGGTTTCCAGTGGAAAGGTGTGAAATGATGAAAATAGTGGTAATATTGACAATTCCGGCTACTTCCCGTGGCGTTTTAACGGAAGTGTGCTTTCAAATATTAGGAATTCATGCTTCCACAACTCAGAATTTGTGTACAAAGCCTTCTAATGAAGAGAATAGTGTTTATTTTTCCAAATAAGGCTGGTTGGCTTTGGCGTTTTCTGTGTCAATCAGTTAAAATGCTAATGATTACACTATATACTTCTAAGAAAACTGTCTAATTGGCCTAAAACTGTTAAAATACACAATGATAGTTCCCGGAAATGATGAAGAACGTGTAAGAAACACTTCATGTACATGAAAAAGATTCTGACTAAACTTACTGCCGTATTCAATCAAAGAGGTTTCCAGTGGAAAGCTGTGAAATGATGAAAATACTTGTAATATTAACAATTCCGGCTACTTCCGGTGGCGTTTTCATGGAAATGTGCTTTCAAATATTAGGAATTCATGTTTCCAGAACTCAGAATTTGTGTACAAAGCCTTGGAATGAAGAGAATAGTGTTTATGTTTCCAATTAAGGCTGATTGGATTGGCTTTTTCTGTGTCAATCAGTTAAAATGCTGACGATTCCAGTATATACTTCTAAGAAAACTGTCTAATTAGGCTAAAACTGTTAAAATACACAATGATAGTTCCCAGAAATGATGAAGAACGTGTAAGAAACACTTCATGTACACGTAAAAAGATTCTGACTAAACTTACTGCCATATTCAATCAAGGGGGTTTCCAGTGGAAAGCTGTGAAATGATGAAAATAGTGGTAATATTGACAATTCCGGCTACTTCCGGTGGCGTTTTCACGGAAATGTGCTTTCAAATATTAGGAATTCATGTTTAAAGAACTCAGAATTTGTGTACAAAGCCTTGGAATGAAGAGAATAGTGTTTATGTTTCCAATTAAGGCTGATTGGCTTTGGCATTTTCAGTGTCAATCAGTTTAAATGCTGACGATTCCAGTATATACTTCTAAGAAAACTGTCTAATTGGCCTAAAACTGTTAAAATACACAATGATAGTTCCCGGAAATGATGAAGAACGTGTAAGAAACACTTCATGTACACGTAAAAAGATTCTGACTAAACTTACTGCCATATTCAATCAAGGGGGTTTCCAGTGGAAAGCTGTGAAATGATGAAAATAGTGGTAATATTGACAGTTCCAGCTACTTCCGGTGGCGTTTTCACGGAAATGTGCTTTCACATATTAGGAATTCATGTTTAAAGAACTCAGAATTTGTGTATAATGCCTTGGAAAGAAGAGAAGAGTGTTTATGTTTCCAATTAAGGCTGATTGGCTTTGGCGTTTTCTGTGTCAATCAGTTAAAATGCTGAGGATTACAGTATATACTTCTAAGAAAACTGTCTAATTGGCCTAAAACTGTTAAAATACACAATGATAGTTCCCGGAAATGATGAAGAACGTGTAAGAAACACTTCATGTACATGAAAATATTCTGACTAAACTTACTGCCGTATTCAATCAAAGAGGTTTCCAGTGGAAAGCTGTGAAATGATGAAAATACTTGTAATATTAACAATTCCGGGTACTTCCGGTGGCGTTTTCATGGAAATGTGCTTTCAAATATTAGGAATTCATGTTTCCAGAACTCAGAATTTGTGTACAAAGCCTTGGAATGAAGAGAATAGTTTTTATGTTTCCATTTACGCTGATTGGCTTTGGTGTTTTCATTGTCAATCAGTTAAAATGCTAATGATTCCAGTATGTACTTCTAAGAAATCTGTCTAATTGGCCTAAAACTGTTAAAATACACAATGATAGTTCCCAGAAATGATGAAGAACGTGTAAGAAACACTTCATGTACACGTACAAAGATTCTGACCTAACTTACTGCCATATTCAATCAAGGGGGTTTCCAGTGGAAAGCTGTGAAATGATGAGAATAGTGGTAATATTGACAATTCCAGCTACTTCCGGTGGCGTTTTCACGGAAATGTGCTTTCAAATATTAGGAATTTATGTTTCCAGAACTCAGAATTTGTGTACAAAGCCTTGGAATGAAGAGAATAGTGTTTATGTTTCCAATTAAGGCTGATTGGATTGGCTTTTTCTGTGTCAATCAGTTAAAATGCTGACGATTCCAGTATATACTTCTAAGAAAACTGTCTAATTGGCCTAAAACTGTTAAAATACACAATGATAGTTCCCGGAAATGATGAAGAACGTGTAAGAAACACTTCATGTACATGTAAGAAGATTCTGACTAAACTTACTGCCATATTCAATCAAGGGGGTTTCCAATGGAAAGCTGTGAAATGATGAAATTAGTGGAAATATTGATATTTCCGACTACTTCCGGTGGCGTTTTCACGGAAATGTGCTTTCCAATATTAGGAATTCATGTTTCCAGAACTCAGAATTTGTGTACAAAGCCTTGGAATGAACAGAATAGTGTTTATGTTTCCAATTAAGGCTGATTGGCTTTGGCATTTTCAGTGTCAATCAGTTAAACTGTTGATGATTCCAGTATATACTTCTAAGAAAACTGTTAATTGGCCTAAAACTGTTAAAATACACAATGATAGTTCCCAGAAATGATGAAGAACGTGTAAGAAACACTACATGTATACGTAAAAGGATTGTGACTAAACTTACTGCCATATTCAATCAAGGGGGTTTCCAGTGGAAAGCTGTGAAATGATGAAAATAGTGGTAATATTGACAATTCCGGCTACTTCCGGTGGCATTTTCATGGCAATGTGCTTTCAAATATTAGGAATTCATGTTACCAGAACTCAGAATTTGTGTACAAAGCCTTGGAATGAAGAGAATAGTGTTTATGTTTCCAATTAAGGCTGATTGGATTGGCTTTTTCTGTGTCAATCAGTTAAAATGCTGACGATTCCAGTATATACTTCTAAGAAAACTCTCTAATTAGGCTAAAACTGTTAAAATACACAATGATAGTTCCCAGAAATGATGAAGAACGTGTAAGAAACACTTCATGTACATGAAAAAGATTCTGACTAAACTTACTGCCGTATTCAATCAAAGAGGTTTCCAGTGGAAAGCTGTGAAATGATGAAAATACTTGTAATATTAACAATTCCGGGTACTTCCGGTGGCGTTTTCATGGAAATGTGCTTTCAAATATTAGGAATTCATGTTTCCAGAACTCAGAATTTGTGTACAAAGCCTTGGAATGAAGAGAATAGTGTTTATGTTTCCAATTAAGGCTGATTGGCTTTGGCATTTTCAGTGTCAATCAGTTAAAATGCTGACGATTACAGTATATACTTCTAAGAAAACTGTCTAATTGGCCTAAAACTGTTAAAATACACAATGATAGTTCCCGGAAATGATGAAGAACGTGTAAGAAACACTTCATGTACACGTAAAATATTCTGACTAAACTTACTGCCATATTCAATCAAGGGGGTTTCCAGTGGAAAGCTGTGAAATGATGAAAATACAGGTAATATTGACAATTCCAGCTACTTCCGGTGGCGTTTTCATGGAAATGTGCTTTCCAATATTAGGAATTCATGTTTTCCGAACTCAGAATTTGTGTACAAAGCCTTGGAATGAAGAGAATAGTGTTTATGTTTCCAATTAAGGCTGATTGGCTTTGGCATTTTCAGTGTCAATCAGTTAAAATGCTGACGATTCCAGTATATACTCCTGAGAAAACTGTCTAATTGGCATGAAACTGTTAAAATACACAATGATAGTTCCCAGAAATGATGAAGAAAGTACATGAAACACTTCATGTACACGTAAAATATTCTGACTAAACTTACTGTCATATTCAATCAAGGGGGTTTCCAGTGGAAAGGTGTGAAATGATGAAAATAGTGGTAATATTGACAATTCCGGCTACTTCCGGTGGCGTTTTCACGGAAATGTGCTTTCAAATACTAGGAATTCATGTTTAAAGAACTCAGAATTTGTGTACAAAGCCTAGGAATGAAGAGAATAGTGTTTATGTTTCCAATTAAGGCTGATTGTATTGACTTTTTCTATGTCAATCAGTTAAAATGTTGACGATTACTGTATATACTTCTAAGAAAACTATCTAATTGGCCTAAAACTGTTAAAATACACAATGATAGTTCCCGGAAATGATGAAGAACGTGTAAGAAACACTTCATGTACATGAAAAAGATTCTGACTAAACTTACTGCCGTATTCAATCAAAGAGTTTTCCAGGGGAAAGCTGTGAAATGATAAAAACGCTTGTAATATTAACAATTCTGGCTACTTCCGGTGGCGTTTTCACGGAAATGTGCTTTTAAATATTAGGAATTCATGTTTCCAGAACTCAGAATTTGTGTACAAAGCCTTGGAATGAAGAGAATAGTGTTTATGTTTCCAATTAAGGCTGGTTGGCTTTGGCAATTTCAGTGTCAAACAGTTATATTGCTGACGATTCCAGTATATACTCCTAAGAAAACTGTCTTATTTCCCTAAAACTGTTAAAATACACAATGATAGTTCCCGGAAATGATGAAGAACGTGTAAGAAACACTTCATGTACACGTAAAAAGATTCTGACTAAACTTACTGCCGTATTCAATCAAAGAGGTTTCCAGTGGAAAGCTGTGAAATGATGAAAATACTTGTAATATTGACAATTCCGGCTACTTCCCGTGGCGTTTTCACGGAAGTGTGCTTTCAAATATGAGGAATTCATGTTTCCAGAACTCAGAATTTGTGTACAAAGCCTTGGAATGAAGAGAATAGTGTTCATGTTTCCAATTAAGGCTGGTTGGCTTTGGCGTTTTCTGTGTCAAGCAGTTAAAATGCTGATGATTCCAGTATGTACTTCTAAGAAAACTGTCTAATTGGCCTAAAACTGTTAAAATACACAATGATAGTTCCCGGAAATGATGAAGAATGTGAAAGAAACACTTCATGTACACGTAAAAAGATTGTGACCCAACTTACTGCCATATTCAATCAAGGGAGTTTCCAGTGGGAAGCTTTGAAATGATGAAAATAGTGGTAATATTGACAAATCTGGCTATTTCCGGTGGCGTTTTCACGGAAAGTGCTTTCAAATATTAGGAATCCGTGTTTAAAGAACTCAGAATTTGTGTACAAAGCCTTGGAATGAAGAGAATAGTGTTTATGTTTCCAATTAAGGCTGATTGGCTTTGGCGTTTTCTGTGTCAATCAGTTAAAATGCTGACGATTACAGTATATACTTCTAAGAAAACTGTCTAATTGGCCTAAAACTGTTAAAATACACAATGATAGTTCCCGGAAATGATGAAGAACGTGTAAGAAACACTTCATGTACATGAAAAAGATTCTGACTAAACTTACTGCCGTATTCAATCAAAGAGGTTTCCAGTGGAAAGCTGTGAAATGATGAAAATACTTGTAATATTAACAATTCCGGCTACTTCCGGTGGCGTTTTCATGGAAATGTGCTTTCAAATATTAGGAATTCATGTTACCAGAACTCAGAATTTGTGTACAAAGCCTTGGAATGAAGAGAATAGTGTTTATGTTTCCAATTAAGGCTGATTGGATTGGCTTTTTCTGTGTCTATCAGCTAAAATGCTGACGATTCCAGTATATACTTCTAAGAAAACTCTCTAATTAGCTTAAAACTGTTAAAATACACAATGAAAGTTACCAGAAATGATGAAGAACGTGTAAGAAACACTTCATGTACACGTAAAATATTCTGACTAAACTTACTGCCATATTCAATCAAGGGGGTTTCCAGTGGAAAGGTGTGAAATGATGAAAATAGTGGTAATATTGACAATTCCGGCTACTTCCCGGGGCGTTTTCACGGAAATGTGCTTTCAAATACTAGGAATTCATGTTTAAAGAACTCAGAATTTTTGTACAAAGCCTTGGAATGAAGAGAATAGTGTTCATGTTTCCAATTAAGGCTGATTGGCTTTGGCATTTTCAGTGTCAATCAGTTAAAATGGTGACGATTCCAGTGTATACTGCTGAGAAAACTGTCTAATTGGCCTGAAACTGTTAAAATACACAATGATAGTTCCCAGAAATGATGAAGAAAGTGTAAGAAACACTTCATGTACACGTAAAAAGATTCTGACTAAACTTACTGCCATATTCAATCAAGGGGGTTTCCAGTGGAAAGCTGTGAAATGATGAAAATAGTGGTAATATTGACAATTCCGGCTACTTCCGGTGGCGTTTTCACGGAAATGTGCTTTCAAATATTAGGAATTCATGTTTCCAGAACTCAGAATTTGTGTACAAAGCCTTGGAATGAAGAGAATAGTGTTTATGTTTCCAATTAAGGCTGATTGGCTTTGGCATTTTCAGTGTCAATCAGTTAAAATGCTGACGATTCCAGTATATACTTCTAAGAAAACTGTCTAATTGGCCTAAAACTGTTAAAATACACAATGATAGTTCCCGGAAATGATGAAGAACGTGTAAGAAACACTTCATGTACATGAAAAAGATTCTGACTAAACTTACTGCCGTATTCAATCAAAGAGGTTTCCAGTGGAAAGCTGTGAAATGATGAAAATACTTGTAATATTAACATCCGGCTACTTCCGGTGGCGTTTTCATGGAAATGTGCTTTCAAATATTAGGAATTCATGTTACCAGAACTCAGAATTTGTGTACAAAGCCTTGGAATGGAGAGAATAGTGTTTTTGTTTCCAATTAAGGCTGATTGGATTGGCTTTTTCTGTGTCAATCAGTTAAAATGCTGAGGATTACAGTATATACTTCTAAGAAAACTGTCTAATTGGCCTAAAATTGTTAAAATACACAATGATTGTTCCAGGAAATGATGATGAACGTGTACGAAACACTTCATGTACATGAAAATGATTCTGACTAAACTTACTGCCGTATTCAAACAAAGAGGTTTCCAGTGGAAAGCTGTGAAATGATGAAAATACTTGTAATATTAACAATTCCGGGTACTTCCGGTGGCGTTTTCACGGAAATGTGCTTTCCAATATTAGGAATTCATGTTTTCCGAACTTAGAATTTGTGTACAAAGCCTTGGAATGAACAGAATAGTGTTTATGGTTCCAATTAAGGCTGATTGGCTTTGGCGTTTTCTGTGTTAATCAGTTAAAATGCTGACGATTATAGTATATACTTCTAAGAAAACTGTCCAGTTGGCCTAAAACTGTTAAAATACCCAAAGATAGTTCCCGGAAATGATGAAGAACGTGTAAGAAACACTTCATGTACACGTAAAAAGATTCTGACTCAACTTACTGCCATATTCAATCAAGGGGGTTTCCAGTGGAAAGGTGGGAAATGATGAAAATAGTGGTAATATTGTCAATTCCGGCTATTCCGGTGGCGTTTTCACGGAAATGTGCTTTCAAATAGTAGGAATTCATCTTTAAAGAACTCAGAATTTGTGTACAAAGCCTTGGAATGAAGAGAATAGTGTTTATGTTACCAATTAAGGCTGATTGGCTTTGGCATTTTCAGTGTCAATCAGTTAAAATGCTGACGATTCCAGTATATACTCCTGAGAAAACTCTCTAATTGGACTGAAACTGTTAAAATACACAATGATAGTTCCAAGAAATGATGAAGAACGTGTAAGAAACACTTCATGTACACGTAAAATGTTCTGACTAAAGTTACTGCCATATTCAATCAAGGGGGTTTCCAGTGGAAAGCTGTGAAATAATGAAAATAGTGGTAATATTGACAATTCCGGCTGCTTCCGGTGGCTTTTTCACGGAAATGTGCTTTCAAATATTAGGAATTCATGTTTAAAGAACTCAGAATTTGTGTATAATGCCTTGGAAAGAAGAGAAGAGTGTTTATGTTTCCAATTAAGGCTGATTGGCTTTGGCGTTTTCTGTGTCAATCAGTTAAAATGCTGACGATTACAGTATATACTTCTAAGAAAACTGTCTAATTGGCCTAAAACTGTTAAAATACACAATGATAGTTCCCAGAAATGATGAAGAACGTGTAAGAAACACTTCATGTACATGAAAAAGATTCTGACTAAACTTACTGCCGTATTCAATCAAAGAGGTTTCCAGTGGAAAGCTGTGAAATGATGAAAATACTTGTAATATTAACAATTCCGGGTACTTCTGGTGGCGTTTTCATGGAAATGTGCTTTCAAATATTAGGAATTCATGTTTCCAGAACTCAGAATTTGTGTACAAAGCCTTGGAATGAAGAGAATAGTGTTTATGTTTCCAATTAAGGCTGATTGGATTGGCTTTTTCTGTGTCAATCAGCTAAAATGCTGACGATTCCAGTATATACTTCTAAGAAAACTCTCTAAGTAGCTTAAAACTGTTAAAATACACAATGATAGTTCCCAGAAATGATGAAGAACGTGTGAGAAACACTTCATGTACATGTAAAAAATTCTGACTAAACTTACTACCATATTCAATCAAGGGGTTTTGCAGTGGAAATCTGTGAAATGATGAAAATACTGGTAATATTGACAATTCCGGCTACTTCCGGTGGCGTTTTCACGGAAATGTGTTTTCAAATATTAGGAATTCATGTTTACAGAACTCAGAATTTGTGTATAAAGCCTTGGAATGAAGAGAATAGTGTTTCTGTTTCCAACTAAGGCTGATTGGCTTTGGCATTTTCTTTGTGAATCTGTTAAAAGGCTGAGGATTCCAGCTTATACTTCTAAGAAAACTGCCTAATTGTGCCAAAACTGTTAAAATACACAATGAAAGTTCCCAGAAATGATGAAGAACGTGTAACAAACACTTCATGTACACGTAAAAAGATTCTGACTAAACTTACTGCCATATTCAATCAAGGAGGTTTCCAGTGGAAAGCTGTGAAATGATGAAAATACTGGTAATATTGACAATTCCGGCTATTTCCGGAGGCGTTTTAATGGAAATGTGCTTTCAAATATTAGGAATTCATGTTTCCAGAACTCAGAATTTGTGTACAAAGCCTTGGAATGAAGAGAATAGTGTTTATGTTTCCAATTAAGGCTGGTTGGCTTTGGCGTTTTCTGTGTCAATCAGTTAAAATGCCGACGATTACAGTATATACTTCTAAGAAAACTGTCTAATTGGCCTAAAACTGTTAAAATACACAATGATAGTTCCCGGAAATGATGAAGAACGTGTAAGAAACACTTCATGTACATGAAAAAGATTCTGACTAAACTTACTGCTGTATTCAATCAAAGAGGTTTCCAGTGGAAAGCTGTGAAAGGATGAAAATACTTATAATATTAACAATTCCGGGTACTTCCGGTGGCGTTTTCATGGAAATGTGCTTTCAAATATTAGGAATTCATGTTTCCAGAACTCAGAATTTGTGTACAAAGCCTTGGAATGAAGAGAACAGTGTTTATGTTTCCAATTAAGGCTGATTGGATTGACTTTTTCTGTGTCAATCAGTTAAAATGCTGACGATTACAGTATATACTTCTAAGAAAACTATCTAATTGGCCTAAAACTGTTAAAATACACAATGATAGTTCCCGGAAATGATGAAGAACGTGTAAGAAACACTTCATGTACACGTAAAAAGATTCTGACTAAACTTACTGCCATATTCAATCAAGGGGGTTTCCAGTGGAAAGGTGTGAAATGATGAAAATAGTGGTAATATTGACAATTCCGGCTACTTCCGGTGGCGTTTTCACGGAAATGTGCTTTCAAATACTAGGAATTCATGTTTA
This sequence comes from Myotis pilosus, assembly GCA_036010255.1. Lineage (NCBI taxonomy): Eukaryota > Metazoa > Chordata > Mammalia > Chiroptera > Vespertilionidae > Myotis > Myotis pilosus. The sequence goes on from JASKON010000014.1 coordinate 61,050,171, forward strand.
AAGAACTCAGAATTTGTGTATAATGCCTTGGAAAGAAGACAAGAGTGTCTTTGTTTCCAATAAAGGCTGATTGGCTTTGGGGTTTTCTGTGTTAATCAGTTAAAATGCTGACGATTACATTATATACTTCTAAGAAAACTGTCTAATTCGCCTAAAACTGTTAAAATACACAATGATAGTTCTCGGAAATGATGAAGAACGTGTAAGAAACACTTCATGTACACGTAAAAATATTCTGACCTAACTTACTGCCATATTCAATCAAGGGGGTTTCCAGTGGAAAGCTGTGAAATGATGAAAATAGTGGTAATATTGACAGTTCCAGCTACTTCCGGTGGCGTTTTCACGGAAATGTGCTTTCACATATTAGGAATTCATGTTTAAAGAACTCAGAATTTGTGTATAATGCCTTGGAAAGAAGAGAAGAGTGTTTATGTTTCCAAATAAGGCTGATTGGCTTTGGCGTTTTCTTTGTCAATCAGTTAAAATGCTGAGGATTACAGTATATACTTCTAAGAAAACTGTCTAATTGGCCTAAAACTGTTAAAATACACAATGATAGTTCCCAGAAATGATGAAGAAAGTGTAAGAAACACTTCATGTACACGTAAAAAGATTCTGACTAAACTTACTGCCATATTCAATCAAGGGGGTTTCCAGTGGAAAGGTGTGAAATGATGAAAATACTGGTAATATTGAAATTCCGGCTACTTCCGGTGGCGTTTTCATGGAAATGTGCTTTCAAATACTAGGAATTCATGTTTAAAGAACTCAGAATTTGTGTATAATGCCTTGGAAAGAAGAGAAGAGTGTTATGTTTCCAATTAAGGCTGATTGGCTTTAGCGTTTTCTGTGTCAATCAGTTAAAATGCTGAGGATTACAGTATATACTTCTAAGAAAACTGTCTAATTGGCCTAAAACTGTTAAAATACACAATGATAGTTCCCGGAAATGATGAAGAACGTGTAAGAAACACTTCATGTACATGAAAAAGATTCTGACTAAACTTACTGCCGTATTCAATCAAAGAGGTTTCCAGTGGAAAGCTGTGAAATGATGAAAATACTTGTAATATTAACAATTCCGGCTACTTCCGGTGGCGTTTTCATGGAAATGTGCTTTCAAATATTAGGAATTCATGTTACCAGAACTCAGAATTTGTGTACAAAGCCTTGGAATGAAGAGAATAGTGTTTATGTTTCCAATTAAGGCTGATTGGATTGGCTTTTTCTGTGTCAATCAGTTCAAATGCTGACGATTCCAGTATATACTCCTAAGAAAACTCTCTAATTAGGCTAAAACTGTTAAAATACACAATGATATTCCCCAGAAATGATGAAGAATATGTAAAAAACACTTCATGTACACGTAAAAAGATTCTGACTAAACCTACTGCCATATTCAATCAAGGGGGTTTCCAGTGGAAAGCTGTGAAATGATGAAAATAGTGGTAATATTACCAATTCTGGCGACTTCCGGTGGCGTTTTCACGGAAATGTGCTTTCAAATATTAGGAATTCATGTTTCCACAACTAAGAATTTGTCTACAAATCCTTGGAATGAAGAGAATAGTGTTTATATTTCCAATTAAGGCTGATTGGCTTTGGCATTTTCAGTGTCAATCAGTTAAAATGCTGATGATTCCAGTATATACTCCTGAGAAAACTGTCTATTTTACCTGAAACTATTAAAATACACAATCATAGTCCCCAGAAATGATGAAGAATGTGTATGAAACACTTAATGTACACGTAAAAAGATTCTGACTAGACTTACTGCTATTGTCAATCAAAGAGGTTTCCAGTGGAAAGCTGTGAAATGATGAAAATACTGGTAATATTGACAATTCCGGCTACTTCCGGTGGCGTTTTCACGGAAATGTGCTCCCAAATATTAGCAATTCATGTTTCCAGAACTCAGAATTAGTGTACAAAGCCTTGGAATGAAGAGAATAGTGTTTATGTTTCCAATTAAGGCTGGTTGGCTTTGGCAATTTCAGTGTCAAACAGTTATATTGCTGACGATTCCAGTATATACTTCTAAGAAAACTGTCTTATTGTCCTAAAACTGTTAAAATACACAATGATAGTTCCCGGAAATGATGAAGAATGTGTAAGAAACACTTCATGTACACGGAAAAAGATTCTGACTAAATTTACTGCCGTATTCAATCAAAGAGGTTTCCAGTGGAAAGCTGTGAAATGATGAAAATACTTGTAATATTAACAATTCCGGCTACTTCCGGTGGCATTTTCATGGCAATGTGCTTTCAAATATTAGGAATTCATGTTACCAGAACTCAGAATTTGTGTACAAAGCCTTGGAATGAAGGGAATAGTGTTTATGTTTCCAATTAAGTCTGATTTGATTGGCTTTTTCTGTGTCAATCAGTTAAAATGCTGACGATTCCAGTATATACTTCTAAGAAAACTCTCTAATTAGGATAAAAATGGTAAAATACACAATGATAGTTCCCGGAAATGATGAAGAAAGTGTAAGAAACACTTCATGTACACGTAAAAAGATTCTGACTAAACTTACTGCCATATTCAATCAAGGGGGTTTCCAGTGGAAAGCTGTGAAATGATGAAAATAATGGTAATAATGAAAATTCCGGCTACTTCCGGTGGCGTTTTCATGGAAATGTTCTTTCAAATATTAGGAATTCATGTTTCCAGAACTCAGAATTTGTGTATAAAGCCTTGGAATGAAGACAACAGTGTCTATGTTTCCAATAAAGGCTGATTGGCTTTTGCGTTTTCTGTGTTAATCAGTTAAAATGCTGACGATTACAGTATATACTTCTAAGAAAACTGTCTAATTGGCCTAAAACTGTTAAAATACACAATGATAGTTCTCGGAAATGATGAAGAACGTGTAAGAAACACTTCATGTACACGTAAAAATATTCTGACCTAACTTACTGCCATATTCAATCAAGGGGGTTTCCAGTGGAAAGCTGTGAAATGATGAAAATAGTGGTAATATTGACAATTCCGGCTACTTCCGGTGGCGTTTTCACGGAAATGTGCTTTCACATATTAGGAATTCATGTTTAAAGAACTCAGAATTTGTGTATAATGCCTTGGAAAGAAGAGAAGAGTGTTTATGTTTCCAATTAAGGCTGATTGGCTTTGGCGTTTTCTGTGTCAATCAGTTAAAATGCTGACGATTACAGTATATACTTCTAAGAAAACTGTCTAATTGGCCTAAAACTGTTAAAATACACAATGATAGTTCCCAGAAATGATGAAGAACGTGTAAGAAACACTTCATGTACACGTAAAAATATTCTGACCTAACTTACTGCCATATTCAATCAAGGGGGTTTCCAGTGGAAAGCTGTGAAATGATGAAAATAGTGGTAATATTGACAATTCCGGCTACTTCCGGTGGCGTTTTCATGGAAATGTGCTTTCAAATACTAGGAATTCATGTTTAAAGAACTCAGAATTTGTGTATAATGCCTTGGAAAGAAGAGAAGAGTGTTTATGTTTCCAATTAAGGCTGATTGGCTTTGGCGTTTTCTGTGTCAATCAGTTAAAATGCTGACGATTACAGTATATACTTCTAAGAAAACTGTCTAATTGGCCTAAAACTGTTAAAATACACAATGATAGTTCCCAGAAATGATGAAGAACGTGTAAGAAACACTTCATGTACATGAAAAAGATTCTGACTAAACTTACTGCCGTATTCAATCAAAGAGGTTTCCAGTGGAAAGCTGTGAAATGATGAAAATACTTGTAATATTAACAATTCCGGCTACTTCCGGTGGCGTTTTCATGGAAATGTGCTTTCAAATATTAGGAATTCATGTTTCCAGAACTCAGAATTTGTGTACAAAGCCTTGGAATGAAGAGAATAGTGTTTATGTTTCCAATTAAGGCTGATTGGATTGGCTTTTTCTGTGTCAATCAGTTAAAATGCTGACGATTCCAGCTTATACTTCTAAGAAAACTGCCTAATTGTGCCAAAACTGTTAAAATACACAAGGAAAGTTCCCCGAAATGATGATAACGGGTAAGAAACACTTCATGTACACGTAAAAAGATTCTGACTAAACTTACTGCCATATTCAATCAAGAAGGGTTCCATTGGAAAGCTGTGAAATGATGAATATACTGTTAATATTGACAATTCCGGCTACTTCCGGTGGCGTTTTCACGGAAATGTGTTTTCAAATATTAGGAATTCATGTTTACAGACCTCAAATTTGTGTATAAAGCCTTGGAATGAAGAGAATAGTGTTTCTGTTTCCAATTAAGGCTGATTGGCTTTGGCGTTTTCAGTGTCAATCAGTTAAATGCTGATGATTCCAGTATATACTTCTAAGAAAACTGTCTAATTGGCCTAAAACTGTTAAAATACACAATGATAGTTCCCAGAAATGATGAAGAACATGTAAGAAACACTTCATGTACACGTAAAAAAGTCTGACTAAACTTACTGCCATATTCAATCAAGGGGGTTTCCAGTGGAAAGCTGTGAAATGATGAAAATACTGGTAATATTGACAATTCCGGCTACTTCCGGTGGCGTTTTCACGGAAATGTGCTTTCAAATATTAGGAATTCATGTTTCCAGAACTCAGAATTTGTGTACAAAGCCTTGGAATGAAGAGAATAGTGTTTATGTTTCCAATTAAGGCTGATTGGCTTTGGCGTTTTCTGTGTCAATCAGTTAAAATGCTGAGGATTACAGTATATACTTCTAAGAAAACTGTCTAATTGGCCTAAAACTGTTAAAATACACAATGATAGTTCCCGGAAATGATGAAGAACGTGTAAGAAACACTTCATGTACATGAAAAAGATTCTGACTAAACTTACTGCCGTATTCAATCAAAGAGGTTTCCAGTGGAAAGCTGTGAAATGATGAAAATACTTGTAATATTAACAATTCCGGCTACTTCCGGTGGCGTTTTCATGGAAATGTGCTTTCAAATATTAGGAATTCATGTTACCAGAACTCAGAATTTGTGTACAAAGCCTTGGAATGGAGAGGATAGTGTTTTTGTTTCCAATTAAGGATGATTGGATTGGCTTTTTCTGTGTCATTCAGTTAAAATGCTGAGGATTCCAGTATATACTTCTAAGAAAACTGTCTAATTGGCCTAAAACTGTTAAAATACACAATGATAGTTCCCGGAAATGATGAAGAACGTGTAAGAAACACTTCATGTACACGTAAAAAGATTCTGTTTAAACTTACTGCCATATTCAATCAAGGGGGTTTCCAGTGGAAAGCTGTGAAATGATGAAAATACTTGTAATATTGACAATTCCGGCTACTTCCCGTGGCGTTTTCACGGAAGTGTGCTTTCAAATATGAGGAATTCATGTTTCCAGAACTCAGAATTTGTGTACAAAGCCTTGGAATGAAGAGAATAGTGTTTATGTTTCCAATTAAGGCTGATTGGCTTTGGCGTTTTCTGTGTCAATCAGTTAAAATGCTGACGATTCCAGTATATACTCCTGAGAAAACTGTCTAATTGGCCTGAAACTGTTAAAATACACAATGATAGTTCCCAGAAATGATGAAGAAAGTGTATGAAACACTTCATGTACACGTAAAATATTCTGACTAAACTTACTGCCATATTCAATCAAGGGGGTTTCCAGTGGAAAGGTGTGAAATGATGAAAATAGTGGTAATATTGACAATTCCGGCTACTTCCCGGGGCGTTTTCACGGAAATGTGCCTTTAAATATTAGGAATTCATGTTTCCAGAACTCAGAATTTGTGTATAAAGCCTTGGAATGAAGAGAATAGTGTTTACTTTTCCAATTAAGGCTGATTGGCTTTGGCGTTTTTTGTGAGAATCATATAAAATGCTGAAGATTCCTTTATATACTTCTAAGAAAACTGTCTAGTTGGGCTAAAAGTGTTAAAATACACAATGATAGTTCCCAGAAATGATTACGGACGTGTAAGAAACACTTCATGTACACGTAAAAATATTCTGACTAAACTTACTGCCTTATTCAATCCAGGAAGTTTTCAGTGGAAAGCTGTGAAATGATGAAAATACTGGTAATATTGACAATTCCTGCTACTTCCAGGTGGGTTTTCACGGAAATGTGCTTTCAAATATTAGGAATTCATGTATAAAGAACTCAGAATTTGTGTATAATGACTTGGAAAGAAGAGAATAGTGTTTATGTTTCCAGTTAAGGCTGATTGGCTTTGGGGTTTTCTGTGTTGATCAGTTAAAATTCTGACGATTACAATATATAATTTTAAGAAAACTGCCTAAGTGGGCTAAGACTTTTAAAATACACAATGATAGTTCCCAGAAATGATGAAGAACGTGTAAGAAACACTTCACGTACACGTAAAAAATTCTGACTAAACTTACTGCCGTATTCAATCAAAGAGGTTTCCAGTGGAAAGCTGTGAAATGATGAAAATACTTGTAATATTAACAATTCCGGGTACTTTCGGTGGCGTTTTCATGGAAATGTGCTTTCAAATATTAGGAATTCATGTTTCCAGAACTCAGAATTTGTGTACAAAGCCTTGGAATGAAGAGAATAGTGTTTATGTTTCCAATTAAGGCTGATTGGATTGGCTTTTTCTGTGTCAATCAGTTCAAATGCTGACGATTCCAGTATATACTTCTAAGAAAACTCTCTAATTAGGCTAAAACTGTTAAAATACACAATGATAGTCCCCAGAAATGATGAAGAACGTGTAAGAAACACTTCATGTACACGTAAAAAGATTCTGACTAAACTTACTGCCATATTCAATCAAGGGGGTTTCCAGTGGAAAGCTGTGAAATGATGAAAATAGTGGTAATATTGACAATTCCGGCTACTTCTGGTGGCGTTTTCACGGAAATGTGCTTTCAAATATTAGGAATTCATGTTTAAAGATCTCAGAATTTGTGTATAATGCCTTGGAAAGAAGAGAATAGTGTTTATGTTTCCAATTAAGGCTGATTGGCTTTGGCATTTTCTGTGTCAATCAGTTTAAATGCTGAGGATTCCAGTATATACTTCTAAGAAAACTGCCTAATTGGGCTAAAATTGTTAAAATACACAATGATAGTTCCCAGATATGATGAAGAACGTGTAAGAAACACTTCATGTACACGTAAAAAGATGCGGACTAAACTTACTGCCATATTCAATCAAGGAGGTTTCCAGTGGAAATCTGTGAAATGATGAAAATACTGGTAATATTGACAATTCCGGCTACTTCCGGTGGCGTTTTCACGGAAATGTCCTTTCAAATATTAGGAATTCATGTTTCCAGAACTCAAAATTTGTGTTCAAAGCCTTGGAATGAAGAGAATAGTGTTTATGTTTCCAATAAAGGCTGATTGGCTTTGGTGTTTTCAGTGTCAATCAGTTAAAATGCTGATGATTCCAGTATATACTTCTAAGAAAACTGTCTAATTGGCCTAAAACTGTTAAAGTACACAATGATAGTTCCCGGAAATGATGAAGAACGTGTAAGAAACAATTCATGTACATGAAAAAGATTCTGACTAAACTTACTGCCGTATTCAATCAAAGAGGTTTCCAGTGGAAAGCTGAGAAATGATGAAAATACTTGTAATATTAACAATTCCGGCTACTTCCGGTGGCATTTTCATGGAAATGTGCTTTCAAATATTAGGAATTCATGTTACCAGAACCCAGAATTTGTGTACAAAGCCTTGGAATGAAGAGAATAGTGTGTATGTTTCCAATTAAGGCTGATTGGATTGGCTTTTTCTGTGTAAGTCAGTTAAAATGCTGACGATTCCAGTATATACTTCTAAGAAAACTCTCTAATTAGGCTAAAACTGTTAAAATACACAATTATAGTTCCCAGAAATGATGAAGAACGTGTAAGAAACACTTCATGTACACGTAAAAATATTCTGACTAAACTTACTGCCCTTTCAATCAAAGAGGTTTCCAGTGGAAAGCTCTGAAATGATGAAAATACTTGTGATATTGACAATTCCGGCAACTTACGGTGGCGTTTTCACGAAATTGTGCTTTCAAATATTAGGAATTCATTTTTCCAGAACTCAGAATTTGTGTATAATGCCTTGGAATGAAGAGAAGAGTGTTTATGTTTCCAATTAAGGCTGATTGGCTTGGGCGTTTTCTGTTTCAATCAGTTAAAATACTGAAGATTACAGTATATACTTATAAGAAAACTGTCTAATTGGCCTAATACTGTTAAAATACACAATGATTCTTCCCGGAAATGATGAAGAACGTGTACGAAACACTTCATGTACATGAAAAAAATTCTGACTAAACTTACTGCCATATTCAATCAAGGGGGTTTCCAGTGGAAAGGTGTGAAATGATGAAAATAGTGGTAATATTGACAATTCCGGCTACTTCCGGTGGAGTTTTCACGGAAATGTGCTTTCAAATACTAGGAATTCATGTTTAAAGAACTCAGAATTTGTGTACAAAGCCTTGGAATGAAGAGAATAGTGTTTATGGTTCTAATTAAGGCCGGTTGGCTTTGGCGTTTTCTGTGTCAATCAGTTAAAATGCTGACGATTACAGTATATACTTCTAAGAAAACTAACTAATTGGCCTAAAACTGTTAAAATACACAATGATAGTTCCCGGAAATGATGAAGAACGTGTAAGAAACACTTCAGGTACACGTAAAAATGTTCTGACTAAACTTACTGCAATATTGATCAAGGGGGTTTCCAGTGGAAAGCTGTGAAATGATGAAAATAGTGGTAATATTGACAATTCCGGCTACTTCCGGTGGCGTTTTCACGGAAATGTGCTTTCAAATATTAGGAATTCATGTTTAAAGAACTCAGAATTTGTGTATAATGCCTTGGAAAGAAGAGAAGAGTGTTTATGTTTCCAATTAAGGCTGATTGGATTGGCTTTTTCTGTGTCAATCAGTTAAAATGCTGACGATTCCAGTATATACTCCTGAGAAAACTGTCTAATTGGCCTGAAACTGTTAAAATACACAATGATACTTCCCAGAAATGATGAAGAACGTGTAAGAAACACTTCATGTACATGAAAAAGATTCTGACTAAACTTACTGCCGTATTCAATCAAAGAGGTTTCCAGTGGAAAGCTGTGAAATGATGAAAATACTTGTAATATTAACAATTCCGGGTACTTCCGGTGGCGTTTTCATGGAAATGTGCTTTCAAATATTAGGAATTCATGTTTCCAGAACTCAGAATTTGTGTACAAAGCCTTGGAATGAAGAGAATAGTGTTTATGTTTCCAATTAAGGCTGATTGGATTGACTTTTTCTGTGTCAATCAGTTAAAATGCTGACGATTACAGTATATACTTCTAAGAAAACTATCTAATTGGCCTAAAACTGTTAAAATACACAATGATAGTTCCCGGAAATGATGAAGAACGTGTAAGAAACACTTCATGTACACGTAAAATGTTCTGACTAAAGTTACTGCCATATTCAATCAAGGGGGTTTCCATGGGAAAGCTGTGAAATAATGAAAATAGTGGTAATATTGACAATTCCGGCTGCTTCCGGTGGCTTTTTCACGGAAATGTCCTTTCAAATATTAGGAATTCATGTTTAAAGAACTCAGAATTTGTGTACAAAGCCTTGGAATGGAGAGAATAGTGTTTTTGTTTCCAATTAAGGCTGATTGGATTGGCTTTTTCTGTGTCAATCAGTTAAAATGCTGAGGATTACAGTATATACTTCTAAGAAAACTGTCTAATTGGCCTAAAACTGTTAAAATACACAATGATAGTTCCCGGAAATGATGAAGAACGTGTAAGAAACACTTCATGTACACGTAAAAAGATTCTGACCTAACTTACTGCCATATTCAATCAAGGGGGTTTCCAGTGGAAAGCTGTGAAATGATGAAAATAGTGGTAATATTGACAATTCCGGCTACTTCCGGTGGCGTTTTCACGGAAATGTGCTTTCAAATATTAGGAATTCATGTTTCCAGAACTCAGAATTTGTGTACAAAGCCTTGGAATGAAGAGAATAGTGTTTATGTTTCCAATTAAGGCTGATTGGCTTTGGCATTTTCAGTGTCAATCAGTTAAAATGCTGACGATTCCAGTATATACTTCTAAGAAAACTGTCTAATTGGCCTAAAACTGTTAAAATACACAATGATAGTTCCCGGAAATGATGAAGAACGTGTAAGAAACACTTCATGTACATGAAAAAGATTCTGACTAAACTTACTGCCGTATTCAATCAAAGAGGTTTCCAGTGGAAAGCTGTGAAATGATGAAAATACTTGTAATATTAACAATTCCGGCTACTTCCGGTGGCGTTTTCATGGAAATGTGCTTTCAAATATTAGGAATTCATGTTTCCAGAACTCAGAATTTGTGTACAAAGCCTTGGAATGAAGAGAATAGTGTTTATGTTTCCAATTAAGGCTGATTGGCTTTGGCGTTTTCTTTGTGAATCAGTTAAAATGTTGACGATTCCAGTATATACTTCTAAGAAAACTGTCTAATTGGCCTGAAACTGTTCAAATACACAATGATAGTTCCCAGAAATGATGAAGAACGTGTAAGAAACACTTCATGTACACGTAAAAAGATTCTGACTAAACTTACTACCATATTCAATCAAGGGGGTTTCCAGTGGAAAGCAGTGAAATGATGAAAATAGTGGTAATATTGACAATTCTGGCTACTTCCGGTAGCGTTTTCACGGAAATGTGCTTTCATATAATAGGAATTCATGTTTAAAGAACTCAGTATTTGTGTATAATGCCTTGGAAAGAAGAGAAGAGTGTCTATGTTTCCAATTAAGGCTGATTGGCTTTGTCGTTTTCTGTGTCAATCAGTTAAAATGCTGACGATTACAGTATATACTTCTAAGAAAACTGTCTAATTGGCCTAAAACTGTTAAAATACACAATGATAGTTCCCGGAAATGATGAAGAACGTGTAAGAAACACTTCATGTACATGAAAAAGATTCTGACTAAACTTACTGCCATATTCAATCAAAGAGGTTTCCAGTGGAAAGCTGTGAAATGATGAAAATACTTGTAATATTAACAATTCCGGCTACTTCCGGTGGCGTTTTCATGGAAATGTGCTTTCAAATATTAGGAATTCATGTTTCCAGAACTCAGAATTTGTGTACAAAGCCTTGGAATGAAGAGAATAATGTTTATGTTTCCAATTAAGGCTGATTGGCTTTGCCGTTTTCTGTGTCAATCAGTTAAAATGCTGAGGATTACAGTATATACTTCTAAGAAAACTGTCTAATTGGCCTAAAACTGTTAAAATACACAATGATAGTTCCCGGATATGATGAAGAACGTGTAAGAAACACTTCATGTACACGTAAAAAGATTCTGACTAAACTTACTGCCATATTCAATCAAAGAGGTTTCAAGTGGAAAGCTGTGAAATGATGAAAATACTGGTAGTATTGACAATTCAGGCTACTTCCTTTGGCGTTTTCACATAAATGTGCTTTCCAATATTAGGAATTCAAGTTTCCAGAACTCAGAATTTGTGTACAAAGCCTGGGAATGAAGAGAATAGTGTTTCTGTTTCCAATTAAGGCTGATTGGATTGGCTTTTTCTGTGTTAATCAGTTAAAATGCTGATGATTCCAGTATATGCTTCTAAGAAAACTGTCTAATTGGCCTAAACTGTTAAAATACACAATGATAGTTCCCGGAAATGATGAAGAACGTGTACGAAACACTTCATGTACATGTAAAAAGATTCTGACTAAACTTACTGCCGTATTCAATCAAAGAGGTTTCCAGTGGAAAGCTGTGAAATGATGAAAATACTTGTAATATTAACAATTCCGGCTACTTCCGGTGGCGTTTTCATGGAAATGTGCTTTCAAATAATAGGAATTCATGTTACCAGAACTCAGAATTTGTGTACAAAGCCTTGGAAAGAAGAGAAGAGTGTTTATGTTTCCAATTAAGGCTGATTGGCTTTGGCTTTTTCTGTGTCAATCAGTTAAAATGCTGAGGATTCCAGTATATCCTCCTGAGGAAACTGTCTAATTGGCCTGAAACTCTTAAAATACACAATGATAGTTCCCAGAAATGATGAAGAACGTGTAAGAAACACTTCATGTACATGAAAAAGATTCTGACTAAACTTACTGCCGTATTCAATCAAAGAGGTTTCCAGTGGAAAGCTGTGAAATGATGAAAATACTTGTAATATTAACAATTCCGGGTACTTCCGGTGGCGTTTTCATGGAAATGTGCTTTCAAATATTAGGAATTCATGTTTCCAGAACTCAGAATTTGTGTACAAAGCCTTGGAATGAAGAGAATAGTGTTTATGATTCCAATTAAGGCTGATTGGATTGGCTTTTTCTGTGTCAATCTGTTAAAATGCTGACGATTCCAGTATATACTTCTAAGAAAACTCTCTAATTAGGCTAAAACTGTTAAAATACACAATGATAGTTCCCAGAAATGATGAAGAACGTGTAAGAAACACTTCGTGTACCCGTAAAAAGATTCTGAATAAACTTACTGCCATATTCAATCAAGGGGGTTTCCAGTGGAAAGCTGTGAAATGATGAAAATACTGGTAATATTGACAATTCCTGCTAATTCCGGTGGGGTTTTCACGGAACTGTGCTTTCAAATATTAGGAATTCCTGTTTAAAGAACTCAGAATTTGTGTATAATGCCTTGGAAAGAAGAGAAGAGTGTTTATGTTTCCAATTAAGGATGATTGGCTTTGGCGTTTTCTGTGTCAATCAGTTAAAATGCTGACGATTACAGTATATACTTCTAAGAAAACTGTCTAATTGGCCTAAAACTGTTAAAATACACAATGATTGTTCCTGGAAATGATGAAGAACGTGTAAGAAACACTTCATGTACACGTGAAAAGATTCTGACTAAACTTACTGCCGTATTCAATCAAAGAGGTTTCCAGTGGAAAGCTGTGAAATGATAAAAACACTTGTAATATTAACAATTCTGGCTACTTCCGGTGGCGTTTTCATGGAAATGTGCTTTTAAATATTAGGAATTCATGTTTCCAGGACTCAAATTTGTGTACAAAGCCTAGGAATGAAGAGAATAGTGTTTATGTTTCCAATGAAGGCTGATTGGCTTTGGCAATTTCAGTGTCAAACAGTTATATTACTGAGGATTCCAGTATATACTCTTAAGAAAACTGTCTTATTTCCATAAAACTGTTAAAATACACAATGAGAGTTCCCGGAAATGATGAAGAACGTGTACCAAACACTTCATGTACACGTAAAAAAATTCTGACTAAACTTACTGCCGTATTCAATCAAAGAGGTTTCCAGTGGAAAGCTGTGAAATGATGAAAATACTTGTAATATTAACAATTCCGGCTACTTCCGGTGGCGTTTTCATGGAAATGTGCTTTCAACTATTAGGAATTCATGTATCCAGAACTCAGAATTTGTGTACAAAGCCTTGGAATGAAGAGAATAGTGTTTATGTTTCCAATTAAGGCTGATTGGATTGGCTTTTTCTGTGTCAATCAGTTAAAATGCTGACGATTCCAGTATATACTTCTAAGAAAACTCTCTAATTAGGCTAAAACTGTTAAAATACACAATGATAGTTCCCGGAAATGATGAAGAAAGTGTAAGAAACACTTCATGTACACGTAAAAAGATTCTGACTAAACTTACTGCCATATTCAATCAAGGGGGTTTCCAGTGGAAAGCTGTGAAATGATGAAAATAGTGGTAATATTGACAATTCCGGCTACTTCCGGTGGCGTTTTCACGGAAATGTGCTTTCAAATATTAGGAATTCATGTTTACGGAACTCAGAATTTGTTTATAAAGCCTTGGAATGAAGAGAATGGTGTTTATGTTTTCATTTAGGGCTGATTGGCTTTGGCGTTTTCAGTGTCAATGAGTTAAAATGCTGACGATTCCAGTATATACATCTAAGAAAACTGTCTAATTGGCATAAAACTGTTAAAATACACAATGATAGTTCCCAGAAATGATGAATAACGTGTAAGAAACACTTCATGTACACGTAAAAAGATTCTGACCTATCTTACTGCCATATTCAATCAAGGGGGTTTCCAGTGGAAAGCTGTGAAATGATGAAAATAGTCGTAATTTTGACAATTCCGGCTACTTCCGGTGGCATTTTAACAGAAATGTGCTTTCACATATTAGGACTTCTTGTTTCCAGAACTCAGAATTTGTGTACAACGCCTTGGAATGAAGAGAATAGTGTTTATGTTTCCAATTTAGGCTGATTGGCTTTGGCATTATCAGTGTCAATCAGTTAAAATGCTGACGATTCCAGTGTATACTTCTAAGAAAACTGTCTAATTGGCCTAAAACTGTTAAAATACACAATGATAGTTCCCAGAAATGATGAAGAACGTGTAAGAAACACTTCATGTACATGAAAAAGATTCTGACTAAACTTACTGCCGTATTCAATCAAAGAGGTTTCCAGTGGAAAGCTGTGAAATGATGAAAATACTGGTAATATTGACAATTCCGGCTACTTCCGGTGGCGTTTTCATGGAAATGTGCTTTCAAATATTAGGAATTCATGTTTCCAGAACTCAGAATTTGTGTACAAAGCCTTGGAATGAAGAGAATAGTGTTTATGTTTCCAATTAAGGCTGATTGGATTGGCTTTTTCTGTGTCAATCAGTTCAAATGCTGACGATTCCAGTATATACTCCTAAGAAAACTCTCTAATTAGGCTAAAACTGGTAAAATACACAATGATAGTCCCCAGAAATGATGAAGAACGTGTAAGAAACACTTCATGTACATGAAAAAGATTCTGACTAAACTTACTGCCGTATTCAATCAAAGAGGTTTCCAGTGGAAAGCTGTGAAATAATGAAAATACTTGTAATATTAACAATTCCGGCTACTTCCGGTGGCATTTTCATGGAAATGTGCTTTCAAATATTAGGAATTCATGTTACCAGAACCCAGAATTTGTGTACAAAGCCTTGGAATGAAGAGAATAGTGTGTATGTTTCCAATTAAGGCTGATTGGATTGGCTTTTTCTGTGTAAGTCAGTTAAAATGCTGACGATTCCAGTATATACTTCTAAGAAAACTCTCTAATTAGGCTAAAACTGTTAAAATACACAATGATAGTTCCCGGAAATGATGAAGAAAGTGTAAGAAACACTTCATGTACACGTAAAAAGATTCTGACTAAACTTACTGCCATATTCAATCAAGGGGGTTTCCAGTTGAAAGCTGTGAAATGATGAAAATAGTGGTAATATTGACAATTCCGGCTACTTCTGGTGGCGTATTCACGGAAATGCGCTTTCAAATATTAGGAATTCATGTTTAAAGAACTTATAATTTGTGTATAATGCCTTGGAAAGAAGAGAAGAGTGTTTATGTTTGCAATTAAGGCCGATTGGCTTTGGCGTTTTCTGTGTCAATCAGTTAAAATGCTGTCGATTATAGTATATACTTCTAAGAAAACTGTCTTATTGTCCTAAAACTGTTAAAATACACAATGATAGTTCCCGGAAATGATGAAGAATGTGTAAGAAACACTTCATGTACACGGAAAAAGATTCTGACTAAATTTACTGCCGTATTCAATCAAAGAGGTTTCCAGTGGAAAGCTGTGAAATGATGAAAATACTTGTAATATTGACAATTCCGGCTACTTCCCGTGGCGTTTTCACGGAAGTGTGCTTTCAAATATGAGGAATTCATGTTTCCAGAACTCAGAATTTGTGTACAAAGCCTTGAAAAGAAGAGAAGAGTGTTTATGTTTCCAATTAAGGCTGATTGGCTTTGGCGTTTTCTGTGTCAATCAGTTCAAATCCTGACGATTCCAGTATATACTCCTAAGAAAACCCTCTAATTAGGCTAAAACTGGTAAAATACACAATGATAGTCCCCAGAAATGATGAAGAACGTGTAAGAAACACTTCATGTACATGAAAAAGATTCTGACTAAACTTACTGACGTATTCAATCAAAGAGGTTTCCAGTGGAAAGCTGTGAAATAATGAAAATACTTGTAATATTAACAATTCCGGCTACTTCCGGTGGCGTTTTCATGGAAATGTGCTTTCAAATATTAGGAATTCATGTTTCCAGAACTCAGAATTTGTGTACAAAGCCTTGGAATGAAGAGAATAGTGTTTATGTTTCCAATTAAGGCTGGTTGGATTGGCTTTTTCTGTGTCAATCAGTTCAAATGCTGACGATTCCAGTATATACTCCTAAGAAAACTCTCTAATTAGGCTAAAACTGTTAAAATACACAATGATAGTCCCCAGAAATGATGAAGAACGTGTAAGAAACACTTCATGTACACGTAAAAAGATTCTGACTAAACTTACTGCCATATTCAATTAAGGGGGTTTCCAGTGGAAAGCTGTGAAATGATGAAAATAGTGGTAATATTAACAATTCCGGCTACTTCCGGTGGTGTTTTCACGGAAATGTGCTTTCAAATATTAGGAATTCATGTTTCCAGAACTAAGAATTTGTCTACAAAGCCTTGGAATGAAAAGAATAGTGTTTATATTTCAATTAAGACTGATTGGCTTTGGCATTTTCAGTGTCAATCAGTTAAAATGCTCATGATTCCAGTATATACTCCTGAGAAAACTGTCTAATTGGCCTTAAACTATTAAAATACACAAAGATAGTCCCCAGAAATGATGAAGAATGTGTATGAAACACTTAATGTACACGTAAAAAGATTCTGAATAAATTTACTGCTATTGTCAATCAAAGAGGTATTCAGTGGAAAGCTTTGAAATGATGAAAATACTGGTAATATTGACAATTCCGGCTACTTCCGATGGCGTTTTCACGGAAATGTGCTTTCAAATATTAGCAATTCATGTTTCCAGAACTCAGAATTTGTGTACAAATCCTTGGAATGAAGAGAATAGTGTTTATGTTTCAAATTAAGGCTGATTGGACTGGCTTTTTCTGTGTGAATCAGTTAAAATGCTGACGATTCCAGTATATACTTCTAAGAAAACTCTCTAATTAGGCTAAAACTGTTAAAATACACAATGGTATTTCCCAGAAATGATGAAGAACGTGTAAGAAACACTTCATGTACATGAAAAAGATTCTGACTAAACTTACTGCCGTATTCAATCAAAGAGGTTTCCAGTGGAAAGATGTGAAAACATGAAAGTACTTGTAATATAAACAATTCCGTCTATTTCCTGTGCCGTTTTGATGGAAATATGCTTTCAAATATTAGGAATTCATGTTTCCAGAACTCAGAATTTGTGTACAAAGCCTTGGAATGAAGAGAATAGTGTTTATGTTTCCAATTAAGGCTGATTGGATTGGCTTTTTCTGTGTCAATCAGTTCAAATGCTGACGATTCCAGTATATACTTCTAAGAAAACTCTCTAATGAGGCTAAATCTGTTAAAATACACAATTGTAGTTCCCAGAAATGATGAAGAACGTGTAAGTAACACGTCATGTACACGTAAAAAGATTCTGTCTAAACTTACTGCCATATTCAATCAAGGGGGTTTCCAGTGGAAAGCTGTGAAATGATGAAAATAGTGGTAATATTGACAATTCCGGCTACTTCCGGTGGCGTTTTCACGGAAATGTGCTTTCAAATATTAGGAATTCATGTTTAAAGAACTCAGAATTTGTGTATAATGCCTTGGAAAGAAGACAAGAGTGTTTATGTTTCCAATTAAGGCTGATTGGCTTTGGCGTTTTCTGTGTCAATCAGTTAAAATGCTGACGATTACAGTATATACTTCTAAGAAAACTAGCTAAATGGGCTAAGACTGTTAAAATACACAATGATAGTTCCCAGAAATGATGAAGAACATGTAAGAAACACTTCATGTACATGAAAAAGATTCTGACTAAACTTACTGCCATATTCAATCAAGGGGGTTCCATGTGGAAATCTGTGAAATGATGAAAATAGTGGTAATATTGACAATTCCGGCTACTTCCGTTGGCGTTTTCACGGTAATGTGCTTTCAAATATTAGGAATTCATGTTTAAAGAACTCAGAATTTGTGTATAATGCCTTGGAAAGAAGAGAAGAGTGTTTATGTTTCCAATTAAGGCTGATTGGCTTTGGCGTTTTCTGTGTCAATCAGTTAAAATGCTGACGATTACAGTATATACTTCTAAGAAAACTGTCTAATTGGCCTAAAACTGTTAAAATACACAATGATAGTTCCCAGAAATGATGAAGAACGTGTAAGAAACACTTCATGTACATGAAAAAGATTCTGACTAAACTTACTGACGTATTCAATCAAAGAGGTTTCCAGTGGAAAGCTGTGAAATAATGAAAATATTTGTAATATTAACAATTCCGGCTACTTCCGGTGGCGTTTTCATGGAAATGTGCTTTCAAATATTAGGAATTCATGTTTCCAGAACTCAGAATTTGTGTACAAAGCCTTGGAATGAAGAGAATAGTGTTTATGTTTCCAATTAAGGCTGGTTGGATTGGCTTTCTGTGTCAATCAGTTCAAATGCTGACGATTCCAGTATATACTCCTAAGAAAACTCTCTAATTAGGCTAAAACTGTTAAAATACACAATGATAGTCCCCAGAAATGATGAAGAACGTGTAAGAAACACTTCATGTACATGAAAAAGATTCTGACTAAACTTACTGACCTATTCAATCAAAGAGGTTTCCAGTGGAAAGCTGTGAAATAATGAAAATACTTGTAATATTAACAATTCCGGCTACTTCCGGTGGCATTTTCATGGAAATATGCTTTCAAATATTAGGAATTCATGTTTCCAGAACTCAGAATTTGTGTACAAAGCCTTGGAATGAAGAGAATAGTGTTTATGTTTCCAATTAAGGCTGATTGGATTGGCTTTTTCTGTGTCAATCAGTTCAAATGCTGACGATTCCAGTATATACTCCTAAGAAAACTCTCTAATTAGGCTAAAACTGGTAAAATACACAATGATAGTCCCCAGAAATGATGAAGAACGTGTAAGAAACACTTCATGTACACGTAAAAAGATTCTGACTAAACTTACTGCCATATTCAATTAAGGGGGTTTCCAGTGGAAAGCTGTGAAATGATGAAAATAGTGGTAATATTAACAATACCGGCTACTTCCGGTGGCGTTTTCACGGAAATGTGCTTTCAAATATTAGGAATTCATGATTCCAGAACTAAGAATTTGTCTACAAAGCTTTGGAATGAAAAGAATAGTGTTTATATTTCAATTAAGGCTGATTGGCTTTGGCATTTTCAGTGTCAATCAGTTAAAATGCTCATGATTCCAGTATATACTCCTGAGAAAACTGTCTAATTGGCCTGAAACTATTAAAATACATAAAGATAGTCCCCAGAAATGATGAAGAATGTGTATGAAACACTTAATGTACACGTAAAAAGATTCTGAATAAATTTACTGCTATTGTCAATCAAAGAGGTATTCAGTGGAAAGCTTTGAAATGATGAAAATACTGGTAATATTGACAATTCCGGCTACTTCCGGTGGCGTTTTCACGGAAATGTGCTTTCAAATATTAGCAATTCATGTTTCCAGAACTCAGAATTTGTGTACAAATCCTTGGAATGAAGAGAATATTGTTTATGTTTCCAATTAAGGCTGATTGGATTGGCTTTTTCTGTGTGAATCAGTTAAAATGCTGACGATTCCAGTATATACTTCTAAGAAAACTCTCTAATTAGGGTAAAACTGTTAAAATACACAATGGTATTTCCCAGAAATGATGAAGAACGTGTAAGAAACACTTCATGTACATGAAAAAGATTCTGACTAAACTTACTGCCGTATTCAATCAAAGAGGTTTCCAGTGGAAAGCTGTGAAAAGATGAAAGTACTTGTAATATAAACAATTCCGTCTATTTCCGGTGCTGTTTTGATGGAAATATGCTTTCAAATATTAGGAATTCATGTTTCCAGAACTCAGAATTTGTGTACAAAGCCTTGGAATGAAGAGAATAGTGTTTATGTTTCCAATTAAGGATGATTGGATTGGCTTTTTCTGTGTCAATCAGTTCAAATGCTGACGATTCCAGTATATACTTCTAAGAAAACTCTCTAATTAGGCTAAAACTGTTAAAATACACAATTGTAGTTCCCAGAAATGATGAAGAACGTGTAAGTAACACTTCATGTACACGTAAAAAGATTCTGTCTAAACTTACTGCCATATTCAGTCAAGGGGGTTCCCAGTGGAAAGCTGTGAAATAATGAAAATACTTGTAATATTAACAATTCCGGCTACTTCCGGTGGCATTTTCATGGAAATATGCTTTCAAATATTAGGAATTCATGTTTAAAGACCTCAGAATTTGTGTATAATGCCTTGGAAAGAAGACAAGAGTGTTTATGTTTCCAATTAAGGCCGATTGGCTTTGGCGTTTTCTGTGTCAATCAGTTAAAATGCTGACGATTACCGTATATACTTCTAAGAAAACTGCCTAATTGGGCTAAGACTGTTTAAATACACAAAGATAGTTCCCAGAAATGATGAAGAACGTGTAAGAAACACTTCAGGTACACGAAAAAAAAGATTCTGACTAAACTTACTGCCATATTCAAACAAGGGGGTTCCATGTGGAAAGCTGTGAAATGATGAAAATAGTGGTAATATTGACAATTCCGGCTACTTCCTTTGGCGTTTTCACGGTAATGTGCTTTCAAATATTAGGAATTCATGTTTAAAGAACTCAGAATTTGTGTATAATGCCTTGGAAAGAAGAGAAGAGTGTTTATGTTTCCAATTAAGGCTGATTGGCTTTGGCGTTTTCTGTGTCAATCAGTTAAAATGCTGACGATTACAGTATATACTTCTAAGAAAACTGTCTAATTGGCCTAAAACTGTTAAAATACACAATGATAGTTCCCAGAAATGATGAAGAACGTGTAAGAAACACTTCATGTACATGAAAAAGATTCTGACTAAACTTACTGACGTATTCAATCAAAGAGGTTTCCAGTGGAAAGCTGTGAAATAATGAAAATATTTGTAATATTAACAATTCCGGCTACTTCCGGTGGCGTTTTCATGGAAATGTGCTTTCAAATATGAGGAATTCATGTTTCCAGAACTCAGAATTTGTGTACAAAGCCTTGGAATGAAGAGAATAGTGTTTATGTTTCCAATTAAGGCTGGTTGGATTGGCTTTTTCTGTGTCAATCAGTTCAAATGCTGACGATTCCAGTATATACTCCTAAGAAAACTCTCTAATTAGGCTAAAACTGTTAAAATACACAATGATAGTCCCCAGAAATGATGAAGAACGTGTAAGAAACACTTCATGTACATGAAAAAGATTCTGACTAAACTTACTGACGTATTCAATCAAAGAGGTTTCCAGTGGAAAGCTGTGAAATAATGAAAATACTTGTAATATTAACAATTCCGGCTACTTCCGGTGGCGTTTTCATGGAAATATGCTTTAAAATATTAGGAATTCATGTTTCCAGAACTCAGAATTTGTGGACAAAGCCTTGGAATGAAGAGAATAGTGTTTATGTTTCCAATTAAGGCTGATTGGATTGGCTTTTTCTGTGTCAATCAGTTCAAATGCTGACGATTCCAGTATATACTCCTAAGAAAACTCTCTAATTAGGCTAAAACTGTTAAAATACACAATGATAGTCCCCAGAAATGATGAAGAACGTGTAAGAAACACTTCATGTACACGTAAAAAGATTCTGACTAAACTTACTGCCATATTCAATCAAGGTGGTTCCATGTGGAAATCTGTGAAATGATGAAAATAGTGGTAATATTAACAATACCGGCTACTTCCGGTGGCGTTTTCACGGAAATGTGCTTTCAAATATTAGGAATTCATGATTCCAGAACTAAGAATTTGTCTACAAAGCTTTGGAATGAAAAGAATAGTGTTTATGTTTCCAATTAAGGCCGATTGGCTTTGGCGTTTTCTGTGTCAATCAGTTAAAGTGCTGACGATTACAGTATATACTTCTAAGAAAACTGTCTAATTGGCCTAAAACTGTTAAAATACACAATGATAGTCCCCAGAAATGATGAAGAATGTGTATGAAACACTTAATGTACACGTAAAAAGATTCTGACTAAACTTACTGCTATTGTCAATCAAAGAGGTATTCAGTGGAAAGCTTTGAAATGATGAAAATACTGGTAATATTGACAATTCCGGCTACTTCCGGTGGCGTTTTCACGGAAATGTGCTTTCAAATATTAGCAATTCATGTTTCCAGAACTCAGAATTTGTGTACAAATCCTTGGAATGAAGAGAATAGTGTTTATGTTTCCAATTAAGGCTGATTGGATTGGCTTTTTCTGTGTCAATCAGTTCAAATGCTGACGATTCCAGTATATACTTCTAAGAAAACTCTCTAATTAGGCTAAAACTGTTAAAATACACAATGATAGTCCCCAGAAATGATGAAGAACGTGTAAGAAACACTTCATGTACATGAAAAAGATTCTGACTAAACTTACTGCCGTATTCAATCAAAGAGGTTTCCAGTGGAAAGCTGTGAAAAGATGAAAGTACTTGTAATATAAACAATTCCGTCTATTTCCGGTGCTGTTTTGATGGAAATATGCTTTCAAATATTAGGAATTCATGTTTCCAGAACTCAGAATTTGTGTACAAAGCCTTGGAATGAAGAGAATAGTGTTTATGTTTCCAATTAAGGATGATTGGATTGGCTTTTTCTGTGTCAATCAGTTCAAATGCTGACGATTCCAGTATATACTTCTAAGAAAACTCTCTAATTAGGCTAAAACTGTTAAAATACACAATTGTAGTTCCCAGAAATGATGAAGAACGTGTAAGTAACACTTCATGTACACGTAAAAAGATTCTGTCTAAACTTACTGCCATATTCAGTCAAGGGGGTTCCCAGTGGAAAGCTGTGAATTGATGAAAATAGTGGTAATGTTGACAATTCGTGCTACTTCCGGTGGCGTTTTCACGGTAATGTGCTTTCAAATATTAGGAATTCATGTTTAAAGAGCTCAGAATTTATGTATAATGCCTTGGAAAGAAGACAAGAGTGTTTATGTTTCCAATTAAGGCCGATTGGCTTTGGCGTTTTCTGTGTCAATCAGTTAAAGTGCTGACGATTACAGTATATACTTCTAGAAAACTGCATAATTGGGCTAAGACTGTTAAAATACACAAAGATAGTTCCCAGAAATGATGAAGAACGTGTAAGAAACACTTCAGGTTCACGAAAAAAAAGATTCAGACTAAACTTACTGCCATATTCAATCAAGGGGGTTCCATGTGGAAATCTGTGAAATGATGAAAATAGTGGTAATATTGACAATTCCGGCTACTTCCTTTGGCGTTTTCACGGTAATGTGCTTTCAAATATTAGGAATTCATGTTTAAAGAACTCAGAATTTGTGTATAATGCCTTGGAAAGAAGAGAAGAGTGTTTATGTTTCCAATTAAGGCTGATTGGCTTTGGCGTTTTCTGTGTCAATCAGTTAAAATGCTGACGATTACAGTATATACTTCTAAGAAAACTGTCTAATTGGCCTAAAACTGTTAAAATACACAATGATAGTTCCCAGAAATGATGAAGAACGTGTAAGAAACACTTCATGTACATGAAAAAGATTCTGACTAAACTTACTGACGTATTCAATCAAAGAGGTTTCCAGTGGAAAGCTGTGAAATAATGAAAATATTTGTAATATTAACAATTCCGGCTACTTCCGGTGGCGTTTTCATGGAAATGTGCTTTCAAATATTAGGAATTCATGTTTCCAGAACTCAGAATTTGTGTACAAAGCCTTGGAATGAAGAGAATAGTGTTTATGTTTCCAATTAAGGCTGGTTGGATTGGCTTTCTGTGTCAATCAGTTCAAATGCTGACGATTCCAGTATATACTCCTAAGAAAACTCTCTAATTAGGCTAAAACTGTTAAAATACACAATGATAGTCCCCAGAAATGATGAAGAACGTGTAAGAAACACTTCATGTACATGAAAAAGATTCTGACTAAACTTACTGACGTATTCAATCAAAGAGGTTTCCAGTGGAAAGCTGTGAAATAATGAAAATACTTGTAATATTAACAATTCCGGCTACTTCCGGTGGCGTTTTCATGGAAATATGCTTTAAAATATTAGGAATTCATGTTTCCAGAACTCAGAATTTGTGGACAAAGCCTTGGAATGAAGAGAATAGTGTTTATGTTTCCAATTAAGGCTGATTGGATTGGCTTTTTCTGTGTCAATCAGTTCAAATGCTGACGATTCCAGTATATACTCCTAAGAAAACTCTCTAATTAGGCTAAAACTGTTAAAATACACAATGATAGTCCCCAGAAATGATGAAGAACGTGTAAGAAACACTTCATGTACACGTAAAAAGATTCTGACTAAACTTACTGCCATATTCAATTAAGGGGGTTTCCAGTGGAAAGCTGTGAAATGATGAAAATAGTGGTAATATTAACAATTCCGGCTACTTCCGGTGGTGTTTTCACGGAAATGTGCTTTCAAATATTAGGAATTCATGTTTCCAGAACTAAGAATTTGTCTACAAAGCCTTGGAATGAAAAGAATAGTGTTTATGTATCCAATTAAGGCTGATTGGCTTTGGCGTTTCCTGTGTCAATCAGTTAAAATGCAGACGATTCCAGTATATACTTCTAAGAAAACTGTCTAATTGTGCTAAAACTGTTAAAATACACAGTGATAGTTCCCAGAAATGATGAAGAATGTGTAAGATACACTTCATGTACATGTAAAAAGATTCTGACTAAACTTACTGCCATATTCAATCAAAGGAGGTTTCCAGTGGAAAGCTGTGAAATAATGAAAATACTTGTAATATTAACAATTCCGGCTACTTCCGGTGGCA
The DNA here is from genome assembly GCA_036010255.1 of Myotis pilosus. Lineage (NCBI taxonomy): Eukaryota > Metazoa > Chordata > Mammalia > Chiroptera > Vespertilionidae > Myotis > Myotis pilosus. Next base: position 61,074,959 of record JASKON010000014.1, read on the forward strand.
TTTTCATGGAAATATGCTTTCAAATATTAGGAATTCATGTTTCCAGAACTCAGAATTTGTGTACAAAGCCTTGGAATGAAGAGAATAGTGTTTATGTTTCCAATTAAGGCTGATTGGATTGGCTTTTTCTGTGTCAATCAGTTCAAATGCTGACGATTCCAGTATATACTCCTAAGAAAACTCTCTAATTAGGCTAAAACTGTTAAAATACACAATGATAGTCCCCAGAAATGATGAAGAACGTGTAAGAAACACTTCATGTACATGAAAAAGATTCTGACTAAACTTACTGACGTATTCAATCAAAGAGGTTTCCAGTGGAAAGCTGTGAAATAATGAAAATACTTGTAATATTAACAATTCCGGCTACTTCCGGTGGCGTTTTCATGGAAATATGCTTTCAAATATTAGGAATTCATGTTTCCAGAACTCAGAATTTGTGGACAAAGCCTTGGAATGAAGAGAATAGTGTTTATGTTTCCAATTAAGGCTGATTGGATTGGCTTTTTCTGTGTCAATCAGTTCAAATGCTGACGATTCCAGTATATACTTCTAAGAAAACTCTCTAATTAGGGTAAAACTGTTAAAATACACAATGGTATTTCCCAGAAATGATGAAGAACGTGTAAGAAACACTTCATGTCCACGTAAAAAGAGTCTGACTAAACTTACTGCCATATTCAATCAAGGGGGTTTCCAGTGGAAAGCTGTGAAATGATGAAAATACTGGTAATATTGACAATTACGGCTACTTCCGGTGGCTTTTTCAGGGAAATGAGCTTTCAAATATTAGGAATTCATGTTTAAAGAACTCAGAATTTGTGTACAATGCCTTGGAAAGAAGAGAAGAGTGTTTATGTTTCCAATTAAGGCTGATTGGCTTTGGCGTTTTCTGGGTCAATCAGTTAAAATGCTGACGATTGAGGTATATACTTCTAAGAAAACAGCATAATTGAGCTAAGACTGTTAAAATACACAATGATTGTCCCAGAAATGGTGAAGAACATGTAAGAAACACTTCATGTACACGTAAAAAGATTCTGACTAAACTTACTGCCATATTCAATAGAGGGGGTTTCATGTGGAAAGCTGTGAAATGATGAAATTAGTGGTAATATTGACAATTCCGGCTACTTCCGGTGGCGTTTTCACGGCAATGTGCTTTCAAATATTAGGAATTCATGTTTAAGAACTCAGAATTTGTGTATAATGCCTTGGAAAGAAGACAAGAGTGTTTATGTTTCCAATTAAGGCCGATTGGCTTTGGAGTTTTGTGTGTCAATCAGTTAAAATGCTGATGATTACAGTATATACTTCTAAGAAAACTGTCTAATTGGCCTAAAATTGTTAAAATACACAATGATAGTTCCCGGAAATGATGAAGAACATGTAAGAAACACTTCATGTACACGGAAAAAGATTCTGACTAAACTTACTGCCGTATTCAATCAAAGAGGTTTCCAGTGGAAAGCTGTGAAATGATAAAAACACTTGTAATATTAACAATTCTGGCTACTTCCTGTCGCGTTTTCATGGAAATGTGCTTTTAAATAGTAGGAATTCATGTTTCCAGGACTCAAATTTGTGTACAAAGCCTAGGAATGAAGAGAATAGTGTTTATGTTTCCAATTAAGGCTGATTGGCTTTGGTGTTTTCATTGTCAATCAGTTCAAATGCTGACGATTCCAGTATATACTTCTAAGAAAACTCTCTAATTAGGGTAAAACTGTTAAAATACACAATGGTATTTCCCAGAAATGAGGAAGAACGTGTAAGAAACACTTCATGTACATGAAAAAGATTCTGACTAAACTTACTGCCGTATTCAATCAAAGAGGTTTCCAGTGGAAAGCTGTGAAATAAAGAAAATATTTGTAATATTAACAATTCCGGCTACTTCCGGTGGCGTTTTCATGGAAATGTGCTTTCAAATATTAGGAATTCATGTTTCCAGAACTCAGAATTTGTGTACAAAGCCTTGGAATGAAGAGAATAGTGTTTATGTTTCCAATTAAGGCTGATTGGATTGGCTTTTTCTGTGTCAATCAGTTCAAATGCTGACGATTCCAGTATATACTTCTAAGAAAACTCTCTAATTAGGGTAAAACTGTTAAAATACACAATGGTATTTCCCAGAAATGATGAAGAACGTGTAAGAAACACTTCATGTACATGAAAAAGATTCTGACTAAACTTACTGCCGTATTCAATCAAAGAGGTTTCCAGTGGAAAGCTGTGAAATGATGAAAATACTTGTAATATTAACAATTCCGGCTACTTCCGGTGGCATTTTCATGGCAATGTGCTTTCAAATATTAGGAATTCATGTTACCAGAACTCAGAATTTGTGTACAAAGCCTTGGAATGAAGAGAATAGTGTTTATGTTTCCAATTAAGGCTGATTGGATTGGCTTTTTCTGTGTCAGTCAGTTAAAATGCTGACGATTCCAGTATATACTTCTAAGAAAACTCTCTAATTAGGCTAAAACTGTTAAAATACACAATGATAGTTCCCGGAAATGATGAAGAAAGTGTAAGAAACACTTCATGTACACGTAAAAAGATTCTTACTAAACTTACTGCCATATTCAATCAAGGGGGTTTCCAGTGGAAAGCTGTGAAATGATGAAAATAGTGGTAATATTGACAATTCCGGCTACTTCTGGTGGCGTTTTCACGGAAATGTGCTTTCAAATATTAGGAATTCATGTTTCCAGAACTCACAATTTGTGTACAAAGCCTTGGAATGAAGGGAATAGTGTTTATGTTTCTAATTAAGGATGATTGGCTTTGGTGTTTTCAGTGTCAATCAGTTAAAATGCTGATGATTCCAGTATATACTTCTAAGAAAACTGTGTAATTGGCCTAAAATTGTTAAAATACACAATGATAGTTCCCAGAAATGATGAAGAACATGTAAGAAAACTTCATATACACGTAAAAAGATTCTGACTAAACTACTGCCAATTCAATCAATCAAGGGGTTTACCAGTGGAAAGCTGTGAAATGATGAAAATACTGGTAATATTGACAATTCCGGCTACTTCCGGTGGCGTTTACACGGAAATGTGCTTTCCAATATTAGGAATTCATGTTTCCACAACTCAGAATTTGTGTACAAAGCCTTGGAATGAAGAGAATAGTGTTTATGTTTCCAATTAAGGCCGATTGGCTTTGGCGTATTCTGATTCAATCAGTTAAAATGCTGACGATTCCAGTATATACTTCTAAGAAAACTCTCTAAATAGGCTAAAATTGTTAAAATACACAATGATAGTTCCCAGAAATGATGAAGAACGTGTAAGAAACACTTCATGTACATGAAAAAGATTCTGACTAAACTTACTGCCGTATTCAATCAAAGAGGTTTCCAGTGGAAAGCTGTGAAATGATGAAAATACTTGTAATATTAACAATTCCGGCTACTTCCGGTGGCGTTTTCATGGAAATGTGCTTTCAAATATTAGGAATTCATGTTTCCAGAACTCAGAATTTGTGTACAAAGCCTTGGAATGAAGAGAATAGTGTTTATGTTTCCAATTAAGGCTGATTGGATTGGCTTTTTCTGTGTCAATCAGTTCAAATGCTGACGATTCCAGTATATACTTCTAAGAAAACTCTCTAATTAGGCTAAAACTGTTAAAATACACAATTATAGTTCCCAGAAATGATGAAGAACGTGTAAGAAACACTTCATGTACACGTAAAATGAGTCTGACTAAACTTACTGCCATATTCAATCAAGGGGGTTTCCAGTGGAAAGCTGTGAAATGATGAAAATACTTGTGATATTGACAATTCCGGCAACTTACGGTGGCGTTTTCACGGAAATGTGCTTTCAAATATTAGGAATTCATTTTTCCAGAACTCAGAATTTGTGTACAAAGCCTTGGAATGAAGAGAATAGTGTTTATGTTTCCAATTAAGGCTGATTGGATTGGCTTTTTCTGTGTCAATCAGCTAAAATGCTGACGATTCCAGTATATACTTCTAAGAAAACTCTCTAATTAGCTTAAAACTGTTAAAATACACAATGAGAGTTCCCAGAAAAGATGAAGAACGTGTAAGAAACACTTCATGTACACGTAAAATATTCTGACTAAACTTACTGCCATATTCAATCAACGGGGTTTCCAGGGGAAAGCTGTGAAATGATGAAAATAGTGGTAATATTGACAATTCCGACTACTTCCGGTGGCGTTTTCACGGAAATGTCCTTTCAAATATTAGGAATTCATGTTTAAAGAACTCAGAATTTGTGTACAAAGCCTTGGTATGAAGAGAATAGTGTTTATGTTTCCAATTAAGGCTGATTGGCTTTGGATTTTCTGTGTCAATCAGTTAAAATGCTGACGATTCCAGTATATACTTCTAAGAAAACTGTCTAATTGGGCTAAAACTGTTAAAATACACAATGATAGTTCCCAGAAATGATGAAGAACGTGTAAGAAACACTTCATGTACACGTAAAAAGATTCTGACTAAACTTACTGCCATATTCAATCAAGGAGGTTTCCAGTGGAAAGCTGTGAAATGATGAAAATACCGGTAATATTGACAATTCCGGCTACTTCTGGTGGCGTTTTCACGGAAATGTGGTTTCAAATATTAGGAATTCATGTATCCAGAACTCGGAATTTGTGTACAAAGCCTAGGAATGAAGAGAATAGTGTTTATGTTTCCAATTAAGGCTGATTGTATTGACTTTTTCTGTGTCAATCAGTTAAAATGCTGACGATTACAGTATATACTTCTAAGAAAACTATCTAATTGGCCTAAAACTGTTAAAATACACAATGATAGTTCCCGGAAATGATGAAGAACGTGTAAGAAACACTTCATGTACACGTAAAAAGATTCTGACTAAATTTACTGCCGTATTCAATCAAGGGGGTTTCCAGTGGAAAGCTGTGAAATGATGAAAATACTGGTAATATTGACAATTCCGGCTACTTCTGGTGGCGTTTTCAGGGAAATGTGCTTTCAAATACTAGGAATTCATGTTTAAAGAACTCAGAATTTGTGTATAATGCCTTGGAAAGAAGAGAAGTGTTTATGTTTCCAATTCAGGCTGATTGGCTTTGGCATTTTCTGTGTCAATCAGTTAAAATGCTGAGGGTTACAGTATATACTTCTAAGAAAACTGTCTAATTGGCCTAAAACTGTTAAAATACACAGTGATAGTTCCCGGAAATGATGAAGAACGTGTAAGAAACACTTCATGTACATGAAAATATTCTGACTAAACTTACTGCCGTATTCAATCAAAGAGGTTTCCAGTGGAAAGCTGTGAAATGATGAATATACTTGTAATATTAACAATTCCGGGTACTTCCGGTGGCGTTTTCATGGAAATGTGCTTTCAAATATTAGGAATTCATGTTTCCAGAACTCAGAATTTGTGTACAAAGCCTTGGAATGAAGAGAATAGTGTTTATGTTTCCAATTAAGGCCGATTGGCTTTGGCGTATTCTGATTCAATCAGTTAAAATGCTGACGATTCCAGTATATACTTCTAAGAAAACTCTCTAAATAGGCTAAAATTGTTAAAATACACAATGATAGTTCCCAGAAATGATGAAGAACGTGTGAGGAAAACTTCATGTACACGTAAAAATATTGTGCTTAAACTTAATGCCATATTCAATCAAGGGTGTTTCCAGTGGAAAGCTGTGAAATGATGAAAATACTGGAAATATTGACAATTCCGGCTACTTCCGGTGGCGTTTACACGGAAATGTGCTTTCCAATATTAGGAATTCATGTTTCCACAACTCAGAATTTATGTACAAAGCCTTGGAATGAAGAGAAGACTGTTTATGTTTCCAATTAAGGCTGATTGGCTTTGGCATTTTCTGTGTCAATCAGTTAAAATGCTGACGTTTAGAGTATATACTTTGCCGAATTAGGCAGTTTTCTTAGAACTGTATGCTGGAATCATCAGCATTTTATCTGATTTACATTGAAACAGCAAAGCCAATCAGCTTTAATTGGAAAAGTAAACACTATTCTCTTCATTCCAAGGCTTTGTACACAAATTGTGAGTTTTGGAAACATGAATTCCTAATACTTGAAAGCACATTTCCATGAAAATGCCACCGGAAAGCGCCGGAATTGTCGATATTACCAGTATTTTCACCATTTCTCAGCTTTCAACCGGAAACCTCCTTGATTGAATACCCAAGTAAGTTTAGTCAGAATCTTTTTACGTGTACATGAAGTGTTTCTTACAGGTTCTTCATCATTTCAGGGAACTATCATTGTATTTTAAAAGTTTTAGGCAAATTAGACAGTTTTCTTAGGAGTATATACTGGAATCGTCAGCATTTTAACTGATTGACACAGAAAAAGTCAATCCAATCAGCCTTAATTGGAAACATAAACACTCTTGTCTTCTTTCCAAGGCATTATACACAAATTCTGAGTTCTTTAAACATGAATTCCTAATATTTGAAAGCACATTTCTGTGAAAACGCCACAGGAAGTAGCCGGAATTGTCAATATTACCAGTATTTTCATCATTTCACAGCTTTCCAGTGGAAACCCCCTTCATTGAATGCGGCAGTAAGTTTAGTCAGAATCTTTTTACGTGTACATGAAGTGTTTCTTAAACGTTCTTCAATATTTCTGGGAACTATCACTCTGTATTTTAACAGTTTTAGCCTATTAGAGAGTTTTCTTAGAAGTATATACGGGAATCGTCAGCATTTTAACTGATTGACACAGAAAAAGCCTATCCTATCAGCCTTTATTGGAAACATAAACACTATTCTCTTCATTACAAAGCTTTGTACACAAATACTGAGTTCTGGAAACATGAATTCCTCATATTTGAAAACAGATTTCCGTGCAAACGCCCCCGGAATTAGCCGGAATTGTCAATATTACCATTATTTTCATCATTTCACAGTTTTCCGGTGGAAAACCCTTGATTGAATATGGCAGTAAGTTTAGTCAGAATCCTTTTACGTGTACATGCATGTTTCTTACTCGTTCTACATCATTTCTGGGAACTATCATTGTGTATTTTAACAGTATTAGGCAAATTAGACAGTTTTCTTAGGAGTATATACTGGAATCGTCAGCAATTTAACTGTTGACACTGAAAATGCCAAAGCCAGCCTGCCTTATTTGGATACATAAACACTATTCTCTTCATTCCAAGGCTTTATACACAAATTCTGAGTTCTGATAACATGAATTCCTAATATTTGAAAGCACATTTCCTTGAAAACGCCACTGGAAGTAGCCGGAATTGTTAATATTACCACTATTTTCATTATTTCACAGCTTTCCAGTGGAAACCCCCTTGATTGATTATGACAGTAAGTTTAGTCAGAATCTTTTTATGTGTACATGAAGTGTTTCATACACGTTCTTCATCATTTCTGGGAACTATCATTGTGTATTTTAACAGTCTTTGCCCGATTAGGCAGTTTTCTTAGAAATGTATACTGGAATCATCAGCATTTTATCTGATTGACATTGAAACACCAAAGCCAATCGCCTTTAATTGGAAACATAAACACTATTCTCTTCATTCCATGGCTTTGTACACAAATTGTGAGTTCTGGAAACATGAATTCCTAATACTTGAAACCACGTTTCCATGAAAATGCCACCGGAAAGCGCCGGAATTGTCGATATTACCAGTATTTTCACCATTTCTCAGCTTTCAACTGGAAACCTCCTTGATTGAATATCGCAGTAAGTTTAGTCAGAATCTTTTTAGGTGTACATGAAGTGTTTCTTACAGGTTCTTCATCATTTCAGGGAACTATCAATGTGTATTTTAAAGTTTTAGGCAAATTAGACAGTTTTCTTAGGAGTATATACTGGAATCATCAGCATTTTAAATGATTGACACAGAAAAAGCGAATCCAATCAGACTTAATTGTAAACATAAACACTATTCTCTTCATTCCAAGACTTTGTACACAAATTCTGAGTTCTGGAAACATGAATTCCTAATACTTCAAAGCACATTTCCATGAAAATGCCACCGGAAGTAAACGGAATTGTCGATATTACCAGTATTTTCAACATTTCTCAGCTTTCAACTGGAAACCTCCTTGATTGAATACCGCAGTAAGTTTAGTCAGAATATTTTTACGTGTACATGAAATGTTTCTTATACGTTCTTCACCATTTCTGTGATCTATCATTGTGTATTTTAACAGTTTTATCCTATTAGAGAGTTTTCTTAGAAGTAGATACAGGAATGGTCAGCATTTTAACTGATTTACACAGAAAAAGCCTACCCAATCAGCCTTAATTGGAAACATAAACACTCTTCTCTTCTTTCCAAGGCATTATACAAAAATACTGAGTTCTTAACTCATGAATTCCTAATATTTGAAAGCATATTTCCGTGAAAACGCCACCGAAAGTAGCTGGAGTTGTCAATATTACCACTATTTTCATCATTTCACAGCTTTCCACTGGAAACACCCTTGATTGAATATGGCAGTGAGTTTAGTCAGAATCTTTTTACGTGTACATGAAGTGTTTCTTACACGTTCTTCATCATTTCTGGGAACTATCATTGTGTATTTTAACAGTTTTAGCCTAATTACCGAGTTTTCTTAGAAGTATATACTGGAATTGTCACCATTTTAACTGATTGACACAGAAAAAACCAATCCAATCAGCCTTAATAGGAAATATCAACACTATTCTCTTCATTCAAAGGCTTTCTACACAAATTCTGAGTTCTGGTATGAATTCCTAATATTTGAAAGCACATTTCCATGAAAACGCCACCGGAAGAAGCCGGAATTGTTAATATTACAAGTATTTTCATCATTTCACAGCTTTCCAGTGGAAACCCCCTTCATTGAATACGGCAGTAAGTTTAGTCAGAATCTTTTTACGTGTACATGAAGTGTTTCTTACACGTTCTTCATTATTTCTGGGAACTATCATTCTGTATTTTAACAGTTTTAGCCTATTAGAGAGTTTTCTTAGAAGTATATACAGGAATTGTCAGCATTGTAACTGATTGACACAGAAAAGGCCTATCCTATCAGCCTTAATTGGAAACATAAACACTATTCTCTTCATTCCAAAGCTTTGTACACAAATACTGAGTTCAGGAAACATGAATTCCGAATATTTGAAAGCACATTTCCGTGCAAACGGAACCGGAAGTAACCGGAATTGTCAATATTACCAGTATTTTCATCATTTCACAGCTTTCCACTGGAAACCTCATTGATTGAATACGGCAGTAAGTTTAGTCAGAATCTTTTTACGTGTACATGAAGTGTTTCTTACACGTTCTTCATCATTTCCGGGAACTATCATTTTGTATTTTAACAGTTTTAGGTCAATTAGACAATTTCCTAGAAGTATATACTGTAATCGTCATCATTTTAACTGATTGACACAGAAAACGCATAAGCCAATCGGCCTTAATTGGAAACATAAACACTCTTCTCTTCTTTCCCAGGCATTATACATAAATTCTGAGTTCTTTAAACATCAGTTCCTAATATTTCAAAGCACATTTCTGTGAAAACGCCACCGGAAGTACCCGGAATTTTCAATATTACGACTATTTTCATCATTTCACAGCTTTCCACTGGAAACCTCTTAGATTGAATACGGCAGTGAGTTTATTCAGAATTTTTTTCATGTGCATGAAGTGTTTCATACACGTTCTTCATCATTTCTGGGAACTACCATTGTGTATTTTAACAGTTTTAGGCCAATTATACAGTTTTCTTAGAAGTATATACGGTAATCGTCAGCATTTTAACTGATTGACACAAAACGACATGTCAATCAGCATTAATTGGAAACATCAACACTATTCTCTTCATTCCAAGGCTTTCTACACAAATTCTGAGTTGCGGTATGAATTCCTAATATTTGAAAGCACATTTCCATGAAAAAGCCACCGGAAGTAGCCGGAATTGTTAATATTACAAGTATTTTCATCATTTCACAGCTTTCCACTGGAAACCGCTTTGATTGAATACGGCAGTAAGTTTACTCAGAATCTTTTTCATGTACATGAAGTGTTTCTTACACGTTCTTCATCATTTCTGGGAACTATCATTGTGTATTTTAACAGTTTGAGGCCAATTAGACAGTTTTCTTAGAAGTATATACTGTAATCGTCAGCATTTTAACTGATTGACACAGAAAACGCCAAGGCAATCAGCCATAATTAGAAACATAAACACTCTTCTCTTCTTTCCAAGGCATTATACACAAATTCTGAGTTCATTAAACATGAATTCCTAATATTTGAAAGCACATTTCCGTAAAAACGCCACCGGAAGTAGCCGGAGTTGTCAATATTGCCACTATTTTCATCATTTCACAGCTTTCCACTGGAAACCCCCTTGATTGAATATGGCAGTGAGTTTAGTCAGAATCTTTTTACGTGTACATGAAGTGTTTCTAACACGTTCTTCATTATTTCCGGGAACTATCATTGTGTATTTTAACAGTTTTGGGCCAATTAGACAGTTTTCTTAGAAGTATATACTGTACTTGTCAGCATTTTAACTGATTGACACAAAACGCCAAAGTCAATCAGCCTTAATTGGAAACATAAACATTCTTCTCTTCTTTCCAACTCATTATACACAAATTCTGAGTTCTTTAAACATGAATTCCTAATATTTGAAAGCATATTTCGTTAAAACGCCACCAGAAGTAGCCGGAATTGTCAATATTACCACTATGTTCATCATTTCACATCTTTCACTGGAAACCCCCTTGATTGAATATGGCACTAAGTTTAGTCAGAATCTTTTTACGTGTACATGAAGTGTTTCTTACACGTTCTTCATCATTTCCGGAAACTATAATTGTGTATTTTAACAGTTTTAGGCCAATTAGACAGTTTTCTTAGAAGTATATACTGTAGTCGTCAGCATTTTAACTGATTGACACAGAAAACGCCTAAGCCAATCGGCCTTAATTGGAAACATAAACACTCTTCTCTTCTTTCCAAGGCATTATACACAAATACTGAGTTCTTTACTCATGAATTCCTAATATTTGAAAGCACATTTCCGTGAAAACGCCACCGAAAGTAGCCGGAGTTGTCAATATTACCACTATTTTCATCATTTCACAGCTTTCCACTGGAAACACACATGATTGAATATGGCAGTGAGTTTAGTCAGAATCTTTGTATGTGTACATGAAGTGTTTCTTACACGTTCTTCATCATTTCTGGGAACTATCATTGTGTATTTTAACAGTTTTAGCCTAATTACAGAGTTTTCTTAGAAGTATATACTGGAATTGTCACCATTTTAACTGATTGACACAGAAAAAGCCAATCCAATCAGCCTTAATAGGAAATATCAACACTATTCTCTTCATTCCAAGGCTTTCTACACAAATTCTGAGTTCTGGTATGAATTCCTAATATTTGAAAGCACATTTCCATGAAAACGCCACTGGAAGTAGCCGGAATTGTTAATATTAAAAGTATTTTCATCATTTCACAGCTTTCCAGTGGAAACCGGTTTGATTGAATGCGGCAGTAAGTTTAGTCAGAATCTTTTTCATGTACATGAAGTGTTTCTTACACGTTCTTCATCATTTCTGGGAACTATCATTGTGTATTTTAACAGTTTGAGGGCAATTAGACAGTTTTCTTAGAAGTATATATTGTAATCGTCAGCATATTAACTGCTTGACACAGAAAATGCCAAAGCTAATCAGCCTTAATTGGAAACATAAACACTCTTCTCTTCTTTCCAAGGCTTTGTACACAAATTCTGAGTTCTTATAACATGAATTCCTACTATTTGAAAGCACATTTCCGTGAAAACGCCACCGGAAGTAGCCGGAATTGTCAATATTACCACTATTTTCATCATTTCACAGCTTTCCACTGGAAACACCCTTGATTGAATATGGCAGTGAGTTTAGTCAGAATCTTTTTACGTGTACATGAAATGTTTCTTACACGTTCTTCATCATTTCTGGGAACTATCATTGTGTATTTTAACAGTTTCAGCCTAATTAGAGAGTTTTCTTAGAAGTATATACTGGAATCTTCAGCATTTTAACTGATTGACAGAAAAAGCCAATCCAATCAGCCTTAATTGGAAACATCAACACTATTCTCTTCATTCCTAGGCTTTCTACACAAATTCTGAGTTCTGGTATGAATTCCTAATATTTGAAAGCACATTTCCATGAAAACGCCACCGGAAGTAGCCGGAATTTTCAATATTACAAGTATTTTCATCATTTCACAGCTTTCCACTGGAAACCTCTTTGATTGAATACGGCAGTAAGTTTAGTCAGAATCTTTTTACGAGTACATGAAGTGTTTCTTACACGTTCTTCATCATTTCTGGGAACTATCATTTTGTATTTTAACAGTTTTAGGCCAATTAGACAGTTTTCTTAGAAGAATATACTGTAATCGTCAGCATTTTAACTGATTGACACAGAAAACGCATAAGCCAATCGGCCTTAATTGGAAACATAAACACTCTTCTGATCTTTCAAACGCATTATACACAAATTCTGAGTTCTTTAAAAATGAATTCCTAATATTTGAAAGCACATTTCAATGAAAATGCCACTGGAAGTAGCCGGAATTGTCAATAATACCACTATTTTCATCATTTCACAGCTTTCCACTGAAAACCCCCTTGATTGAATATGGCAGTAAGTATAGTCAGAATCTTTTTATGTGTACATGAAGTGTTTCTTACACGTTCTTCATCATTTCCGGGAACTATCATTGTGTACTTGAACAGTTTTAGGCCAATTAGACAGTTTTCTTAGAAGTATATACTGTAATCGTCAGCATTTTAACTGATTGACACAGAAAACGCCAAGCCAATCTGCCTTAATTGGAAACATAAACACTATTCTCTTCTTTCCAAGGCATTATACACATATTTTGAGTTCATTAAACATGAATTCCTAATATTTGAAAGCACATTTCCGTGAAAACGCCACCGGAAGTAGCCGGAGTTGTCAATATTACCACTATTTTCATCATTTCACAGCTTTCCACTGGAAACCTCTTTGATTGAATACGGCAGTAAGTTTAGTCAGAATCTTTTTACGTGTACATGAAGTGTTTCTTACACGTTCTTCATTATTACCGGGAACTATCATTGTGTATTTTAACAGTTTTGGGCCAATTAGACAGTTTTCTTAGAAGTATATACTGTACTTGTCAGCATTTTAACTGATTGACACAAAACGCCAAAGTCAATCAGCCTTAATTGGAAACATAAACACTCTTCTCTTCTTTCCAACTCATTATACACAAATTCTGAGTTCTTTAAACATGAATTCCTAATATTTGAAAGCATATTTCCGTGAAAACGCCACCAGAAGTAGCCGGAATTGTCAATATTACCACTATGTTCATCATTTCACAGCTTTCCACTGGAAACCCCCTTGATTGAATATGGCAGTAAGTTTAGTCAGAATATTTTTTCGTGTACATGAAGTGTTTCCTACAGGTTCTTCATCATTTCTGGGAACTATCATTGTGTATTTTAACATACATAGCCCAATTAGACAGTTTTCTTAGAAGTATATACTGGAATCGTCAGCATTTTTACTGATTGACACTGAAAAGGCCAAAGCCAGTCAGCCTTAATTGGAAACATAAACACTATTCTCTTCTTTCCAAGGCTTTATATACAAAATCTGAGCTCTGTACACATGAATTCCTAATATGTGGAAGCACATTTCCCTGAAAACGCCACGGGAAATATCGGGAATTGTCAATATTACCAGGATTTTCATCATTTCACAGCTTTTGACTGGAAACCGTGATTGACTTCGGCATTAAGTTTAGTCAGAATCGTTTTATCTGTACGTGAAGTGTTTCTTACATATTTTTCATCATTTCTGGGAACTATCATTGTGTATTTTAACAGTTTTAGGCATATTAGACAGTTTTCGAAGAAGTATAAACTGGAATCATCAGCATTTTAACTGATTGACACTGAAAACGCCAAAGTCTATCAGCCTTAATTGGAAATATAAACACTATTCTTTTCATTCCAAGGATTTGTATACAAATTCTGAGTTCTGGAAACATGAATTACTAATGGGAAAGCACATTTCCTTGAAAACGCAACCGGAAGTATCCTGAATTGTCAATATTACCAGTATTTTCATCATTTCACAGCTTTCCACTGGAAACCTCCCTGATTGAATTGGCAGTAAGTTTAGTCAGAATCCTTTCACGTGTACATGAAGTGTTTCTTACTCGTTCTTCATCATTTCTTGGAACTATTATTGTGAAGTTTAATAGTTTTAGGCGAATTAGACAGTTTTCTTAGAACTATACACTGGACACGTTAGCATTTTAACTGATTGACACTGAAAACGCCAAAGGCAATCTCCCTTAATTGGAAACATAAAGACTATTCTGTTCATTCTAAGGCTTTGTACACAAATCCTGAGCTCTGGAAACATGAATTCCTAATGAAACATGAATTCCTAATATTTGACAGCACATTTCCGTGAAAACGCCACGAGAAGTAGCCCGAATTTTCAATATTTCCACTATTTTAATCATTTCACAGCTTTTCACTGGAAACCTCCTTGATTGAATAGGGCAGTAAGTTTAGTCAGAATCTTTTCAAGTGTACATGAAGTGTTTCTTACACGTTCTTCATCATTTTCTGGAACTATCATTGTGTATTTTAACAGTTTTAGGCCAATTAGACAGTTTTCTTAGAAGTATATACAGGAATCGTCAGCAAATCTAGTGGAAAGCTGTGAAATGATGAAAATACTAGTAATATTGAAAATTCCGGCTACTTCCGTTGGCGTTTTCACAGAAATGTGCTTTCAAATATTCGGAATTCATGTTTAAAGAAATCAGAATTTGTGTATAATGCCTTGGAAAGAAGAGAATAGTGTTTATATTTCCAATTAAGGCTGATTGGCTTTGGTGTTTTCAGTGTCAATCAGTTAAAATGCTGATGATTCCAGGATATACTTCTAAGAACACTGTCTAATTGGCCTAAAACTGTTAAAATACACAATGATAGTTCCCGGAAATGATGAAGAACGTGTATGAAACACTTCATGCACACGTAAAAATATTCTGACTAAACTTACTGCCAATCAATCAAGGAGGTTTCCAGTGGAAAGCTGTGAAATGATGAAAATAATGGTAATATTGACAGTGCTGGCTACTTCCGGTGGCGTTTTAATGGATATGTGCTTTAAAATATTAGGAATTCATGTTTCCAGAACTCAGAAATAATGTGTCTACAAAGCCTTGGAATGAAGAGAATAGTGTTTATGGTTCCAGTTAAGGCTGATTGGCTTTGGCGTTTTCTCTGTCAATCAATTAAAATCCTGACGATTCCAGTATATACTTCTAAGAACACTGTCTAATTGGCCTAAAACTGTTAAAATACACAATGATAGTTCCCGGAAATGATGAAGAACGTGTAAGAAACACTTCATGCACACGTAAAAATATTCTGACTAAACTTACTGCCAATCAATCAAGGAGTTTTACATTGGAAAGCTGTGAAATGATGAAAATACTTGTAATATTGACAATTCTGGCTACTTCCGGTGGCGTTTTCACGGAAATGTGCTTTCAAATATTAGGAATTCATGTTTCCAGAACTCAGAATTTGTGGACAAAACCTTGGAATGAAGAGAATACTGTTTACGTTTCCAATTAAAGCTGATTGGCTTTGGCATTTTCAGTGTCAATCAGTTAAAATGCTGATGATTCCAGTATATACTTCTAAGAAAACTGTCTAATTTGCCTAAAACTGTTAAAATACACAATGATAGTTCCCAGAAATGATGAAGAACGTGTAAGAAACACTTCATGTACACGTAAAATATTCTGACTAAACTTACTGCCAATTCAATCAAGTAGGTTTCCAGTGGAAAGCTGTGAAATGATGAAAATAATGGTAATATTGACAATTCCGGCCACTTCCGTTGGCGTTTTCATGGAAATGTGCTTTCAAATATTAGGAATTCATTTTTCCAGAACTCAGAATTTGTGGACAAAACCTTGGAATGAAGAGAATACTGTTTACGTTTCCAATTAAAGCTGATTGGCTTTGGCATTTTCAGTGTCAATCAGTTAAAATGCTGATGATTCCGGTATATACTTCTAAGAAAACTGTCTAATTTGCCTAAAACTGTTAAAATACACAATGATAGTTCCCAGAAATGATGAAGAACGTGTAAGAAACACTTCATCTACACGAAAAAGATTCTGACTAAACTTACTGCCATATTCAATCAAGGCGCTTTCCAGTGGAAATCTGTGAAAGATAAAAATTCTGGTAATATTGATAATTCCGGCTACTTCCTTGACGTTTTCATGGAAATGTGCTTTCATATATTAGGAATTTATGTTACCAGAACTCAGAATTTGTGTACAAAGCCTTGGAATGAAGAGAATAGTGTTTATGTTTCCAATTAGGCCTGATTGGATTGGCTTTTTCTGTGTCAATCAGTTAAAATGCTGACGATTCCAGTATATACTTCTAAGAATACTCTCTATTTATGCTAAAACTGTTAAAATACACAATGATAGTTGCCAGAAATGATGAAGAACGTGTAAGAAACACTTCATGTATACGTAAAAAGATTCTGACTAAACTTACTGCCATATTCAATCAAGGGGGTTTCCAGTGGAAAGCTGTGAAATGATGAAAATAGTGGTAATATTGATAATTCCGGCTACTTCCTTGGCGTTTTCATGGAAATGTGCTTTCATATATTAGGAATTCATGTTTAAAGAACTCAGAATTGGTGTATAATGCCTTGGAAAGAAGAGAATAGTGTTTAAGTTTCCAATTAAGGCCGATTGGCTTTGGCGTTTTCTGTGTCAATCAGTTAAAATGCTGACGATTACAGTATATAATTCTAAGAAAACTGTCAAATTGGCCTAAAACTGTTAAAATACACAATGATAGTTCCCGGAAATGATGACGAACGTGTAAGAAACACTTCATTTACATGAAAAAGATTCTGACTAAACTTACTGCCATATTCAATCAAAGAGGTTTCCAGTGGAATGCTGTGAAATGATGAAAATACTTGTAAAATTAACAATTCCGGCTACTTCCGGTGGCATTTTCAAGTAAATGTGCTTTCACATATTAGCAATTCATGTTTAAAGAACTCAGAATTTGTGTATAATGCCTTGGAAAGAAGAGAAGAGTGTTTATGTTTCCAATTAAGGCCGATAGGCTTAGGTGTTTTCTGTGTAAATCAATTAAAATGCTGACGATTACAGTATATACTTCTAAGAAAACTGTCTAATTGGCCTAACACTGTTAAAATACACAATGATAGTTCCCAGAAATGATGAAGAACGTGTAAGAAACACTTCATGCACACGTAAAAATATTCTGACTAAACTTACTGCCAATCAATCAAGGAGGTTTCCAGTGGAAAGCTGTGAAATGATGAAAATAATGGTAATATTGACAGTGCTGGCTACTTCCGGTGGCGTTTTAATGGAAATGTGCTTTAAAATATTAGGAATTCATGTTTCCAGAACTCCGAAATAATGTGTCTACAAAGCCTTGGAATGAAGAGAATAGTGTTTATGTTGCCAATTAAGGCTGATTGGCTTTGGCGTTTTAAGTGTCAATCAGTTAAAATGCTGATGATTCCAGTATATACTTCTAAGAAAATAGTCTAATTGGGGTAAAACTGTTAAAATACACAATGATAGTTCCCAGAAATGATGAAGAACGTGTAAGAAACACTTCATGTACACGAAAAAGATTCTGACTAAACTTACTGCCATATTCAATCAAGGCGGTTTCCAGTGGAAAGCTGTGAAATGATAAAAATTCTGGTAATATTGACAATTCCGGCTACTTCCGGTGGTGTTTTTATGGAAATGTGCTTTCAAATATTAGGAATTCACGTTTAAAAAACTCAGAAATTGTGTATAATGCCTTGGAAAGAGAGAAGAGTGTTTAAGTTTCCAATTAAGGCTGATTGGCTTTGGCGTTTTCTGTGTCAATTAGTTAAAATGCTGACGATTACAGTATATACTTCTAAGAAAACTGACTAATTGGGCTAAAACTGTTAAAATACACAATGATATTTCCCAGAAATGATGAAGAACATATTAGAAACACTTCATGTAAACGTAAAAAGATTCTGTCTGACTAAACTTACTTCCATATTCAATCAAGGGGGTTTCCAGTGGGAAGCTATGAAATGATGAAAATACTTGTATTATTGACAATTCCGGCTACTTCCACTGGCATTTTCATGGAAATGTGCTTTCACATATTAGGAATTCATGTTTAAAGAACTCAGAATTTGTGTATAATGCCTTGGAAGAAGAGAAGAGTGTTTTTGTGGCCAATTAAGGCTGATTGGCTTTGGCGTTTTCTGTGTCAATCAGTTAAAATGCTGACGATTACAGTATATACTTCTAAGAAAACTGTCTATTTGTGGTTAAACTTTTAATATACACAATGATACTTCCCAGAAATGATTAACAACGTTTAAGAAACATTTCAGATACACGTAAATAGTTTCTTAATAGGTATACTGACATATTCAGTCAAGGAGGTTTCCAGTGGAAAGCTCTGAAGTGATGAAATTACTGGTAATATTGACAATTCTGGATACTTCAAGTGGCGTTTCCATGGAAATTTGCTTTCAAATATTAGGAATTCATATTTCCAGAAGTCAGATTTTGTGTATAAAGTCTTGGAATTAATTAAATAGTGTTTATGTTTCTGCCGGGAGCCGGTCCATCCTTGCTGCTTGACACAGTCACTGCAGGAAAGAAACATCTGCACAGCATATGTTTCAAGGGACCTGGCGTATTTAGCATACTGTTCTTAATATATTTGCTCCCCTTAGCGCTGTGTGTTTTAACCAAGGTCACCTCTCTGAGAAAGGTTGTTTCCCCAGGTAGGAATTTTTCCCTGAAGTCAGGGAGCGGATGCCTCTCCTAGAAAGGTTGTTTCCCCAGGTAGGAATTTTTCCCTGAAGTCAGGGAGGGGATGAAACTCCTTAACTAAGTGCCAGGCGGGTAGTTAATCACTTTAACTACAAACAATCATGCTTAAGCTACATAATCTTTTCTCCCTGGAATGGAGATAAGAAACACCCTAACCTTTGTAATAGAAATTGACAGGATTAAAATCAACTGGTATAAATACGGATGTAACAAGACAATAAACGGCAGAACTTCTCTGGAGATCCAGACCAGAACTTGGCTGGAGATCCTGGCTAGGCTGCTGATCAACTGAACACTGTCTCTTTGTCATTCCTTCTTCGCCGACTCCGTCCACACCTTTGGGAACCCCTGGACCCGCTGGGGTTAAACCCCGGCATCTGGCGCCCGAACAGGATTCCCTTAGGTAAGTCCCCCCGTACTTGGGACGGATAGGACTCCACCGTAGGGTGCTTCAGAACCCCCTATAGAGGATAAGTAGGGTAAGCGGGTAGTTAGTACAGAACTTAGATTGACAAGATGGGTCATACTGAGTCTAAAGAAAAAACACTCTGTATTAATCTTTTAACGCATATGCTTACTAGCAGAATTGGAGTTAAGGTTACTCCCAGTGAGACAGAAAGTTTTATAGAAGAAGTATGTCAATGGCTTCTAGAGGATGGAACTGTTAATTTAAAAACTTGGGTTGAAGTAGGAAAGCAATTAAAGAAACACCATGGATCTGAGAAGGTCCTGCCATGTTACTTTTCCCTCTGGGATTCAATCTGTGACACCTTGGCACCAGAGGCAAAAACGGTTGAACTTTCTCAAAATTTAAATAGTCCCTCGGCTCCACCCAGAGAGGATACATCATCATTGTCTTCAGCTCAATCTAAAAGCAATTTAGCTATGCCTACTGATCGCGAGGAGAATAAATATCATAAACATAACCATTGGTCCTTTCCAGTCAGTAGAGAGGAGAGTGGCCCTCCCATTCAAAACAGGCTCCCCAAATTAGAAAGGAAGCCTAAACCAGGTCCTGTGGCTCCTATGAACTCCATGTCTAAATTTCAAAGGGCGATAAGAGAAGCTGAAGCTAATGGAGATCTTGAATTCTCGCTCTGCTTCCCAGTTACATATGAGAATGAGTTTGGTGGGAATAGAAACCCCACCTTGGAGCCTATACCTTACAAAGTACTTAAAGAATTAAAATTGGCCTGCTCTGAATATGGACCTCTAGCTCCTTACACACAAACCTTGGTAGAAACCTTAGCCAGTAAATGGATGACTCCTTATGATTGGTCACAGGTTTGTAAATCCTGTCTCTCAGGAGGCGATTACTTATTATGGAAAACTGAATATGATGATCTTGCTAAGAAAGCTGTAGCCACTAGCGAAAAAACCAGAAAAGGAATAACCCTAGACATGATATTAGGAGAAGGTGATTTTAACACGGCTGAGGAGCAAATGAAGATGCCCACAGAGGCACTTACCAAAGTAACCAGTTGTGCAGTAAGTGCCTGGAAATCCCTACCTTATACAGCAGGAAAAACAACCACCCTTACAGAGGTTAAACAGAAGGTCGAGGAACCATATCAGGATTTCCTTTCTCGCCTCATGCAGGCAGTCAAGAGAGTAATCAATAACAAAGAGGCAGCTGATATCCTAATCAAACAACTGGCTTTTGAAAATGCTAATAATACCTGTCAGGCTTTATTAAGGCCGATTCGCAGAACAGGAACTATAAATGACTTTATAAAACAGTGTGCTGATGTAAGTCCAGCATTTATACAGGGTGTAGCTATAGCTGCAGCTCTCAAAGGGGAGACATACCCTCAATATGTACAGGGTATAGGACAAGCCAGCAATAATACAGGTAATAAAAGAAATATGAACTGCTACTCTTGTGGCTTATCTGGGCACTTTAGCAGAGAATGCCCAAATAAAAATAATAATAATACTCAGGCCAGATGGCAAGCTCCTCGACAGCCTGGAAATACATTAGGGAATAATATTAATCCTCCAAAAACTGTTTGTCCCCGATGTCAGAAAGGATTCCATTGGGCAAAGGAATGTAGATCAAAATACCATAAAAATGGTCGACCTTTAAACTCTACAAATAGCTCCCAAGGAGGTTATATCCCATCACCTCAATTGGGAAGCTTGAGAAGGGGCCAGCCCCAGGCCCCTGCAATAATAGGGGCATCAACCTTCAACCCCTTTGCAAATTTCAATCAGTCAGTGACCTCTTCGGGGCAACCCCAGGCAGTGCAGGATTGGACCTCCACTCAACCACCCATGCAATACTAACCCCAGACTCGCCAGTAGCAGCCATTCCTACAGGAGTGTCTGGGCCGCTGCCTGAGGGAACCGTAGGTTTAATATTAGGACGGAGCTCCACCTCGTTACAGGGGATCTTAGTCATCCCAGGAGTTGTTGATGCAGACTACACAGGAGAAATACAGATTTTACTTTCCCCACCCACCACAACTATACAGATTCAGCCCAACCAGAGAATTGCCCAATTACTCCTGTTACCAATACATAAAATAGGGACAGCTGTTACCCAGGAAGCTAGAGGGGCCGGAGGCTTTGGATCTAGTGATGCAGCATTTTGGATACAAGAAATCCATGCTACTAGACCTACAAAAATTTTACAAATTCAGGGAAAACCAATTGAAGGTCTATTGGATACAGGAGCAGATGTTTCCTGCATAGCAGAGAAGGATTGGCCCTCTTCATGGCCCACACACACCACCTCCACTTCCCTAGTAGGACTAGGCAAGGCATCTAATGTAAAAAAGAGTTCTCAGATTTTAACTTGGGCTGATGAAGATCAACATTCAGGAACATTCTGTCCCTATGTAATTACGACTATCCCCTTTACATTATGGGGAAGAGATATCTTGTCTCAAATGGGAGTTCTATTATATAGCCCCAGTGATAGAGTAACATCACAGATGCTAGACACGAGATTTAATCCAGGAAAGGGATTAGGAAAAGAAAGTAATACCTCATACTCCTCGACAGGATCAGTAATTGGGGCCATTGCCCTTAGGACTGCTGATCCCATAGTCTGGAAATCGTCACAACCAGTATGGGTTGAGCAATGGCCCTTAACATCTGAGAAAATATCAGCAGCCCGACAATTAATAGATCAGCAATTAGCAGAGGGACATATAGAGCCATCAAATAGTCCCTGGAACACACCCATATTTGTAATAAGAAAGAAATCAGGCAAGTGGAGACTTTTGCAAGATCTAAGAGCCATAAATGCCACCATGGAAGATATGGGCTCCTTACAACCTGGATTGCCCTCCCCTGTGGCAATTCCACAGGAGTATTGTGTTGTTGTTATTGACTTACAGGATTGTTTTTTCACTATACCTCTTCACCCGGCTGATTGTCAAAGATTTGCATTCAGCATACCATCAGAAAATTTTAAACAGCCTTATCAGAGATATCAATGGAAGGTTCTCCCACAAGGGATGAAAAATAGTCCTACATTATGTCAAAAGTTTGTAGATCAGGCATTGCAAGTTATTAGAAAGAAATTTTCAGATCTATATCTTATTCATTATATGGATGATATTTTACTAGCTCATAAAGATCGGGCTACTTTACAGGAAATTCTTACTCAGACCATCCTTGCTTTAGAAGAACATGGTCTAAAAATAGCCCCAGAAAAGATTCAGACTGAACCTTCTTTTTCCTACTTAGGCAGAATATTACATACCTCTACTATCACCCATCAGCCTTTACAATTAAGAAAAGATCATTTAAACACATTGAATGATTATCAGAAACTATTAGGTGATATCAACTGGGTCAGGCCATATCTAAAAATAACCACTCTTGACTTAAAACCTCTATTTGACATTTTAAAGGGAGATTCTAACCCTAAGTCTCCCCGACAATTAACTGTAGAAGGAGAAAAGGCTATAGCAAAAATAGAACAGGCCATCAATAAACAGCAACTACAGTATCTAGATTATTCTAAATCTTGGGCCTTAATTATTCTAGCCACTAAATATACTCCTACAGCATGCTTTGTGGCAGGAAGGACCATTAGAATGGATACATTTACCTGTCACTCCTAGGAAGATTGTACCACCCTATACCTCCCTAGTGGCCACTCTCATTATCAAAGGTAGACGACGCAGTATCAAACTCTTTGGAAGAGAAGTTACTGAGATAATAATACCTTATAAAAGAGAACAATTAGACACACTATTACAATTTGAAGAAGAGTGGCAAATAGCTATAGGTAACTTCCCAGGACAAATTTTACATCATTTGCCAAGATCACCTATATTGCAATTTCTCTCCCTACATCCGTTTATATTTCCTATTAAATGTTCAAAAGAGCCATTATCACCTCCTGCCTCCTTAGTATTCACAGATGGCTCCTCTAATGGTAGGGCAGTAACAATCATTGACTCAATAACCCATGTTCAACAAACTCTAGAGACGTCAGCTCAGAGAACAGAGCTTTTGGCAGTTATTTATGCTTTTGAACAATTGCAACAGGTTCCCTTTAACTTGTACACTGACTCTCAATATATAGTTAAATTATTTCCTCATATTGAAACCGCCTCTCTCCCACAAGGAAGAACAGCCATTTTCTCTTTGTTAACTCAGCTACAAACTTACATTCATAAACGAGAAAAGGCTTTCTATATTGGACATATTAGAGCTCATTCCTGCCTACCAGGACCCTTAAGTGAAGGAAATTATCAGGCGGATTTACTAACTCGCCCAGTAGTTTGTACAGCTCTAGAAGAAGCCCGGCGGTCTCATGCCATTCACCATCAAAATGCTTCTGCTCTCCGTCTATATTATCGCATATCTAGAGAAGCTGCTCGAAGTATTGTGCGTGACTGCGGCCATTGTCCTACTCATTTTCCTAGCCCTGCTACTGGAGTTAATCCAAGAGGACTTAGACCCTGTGACTTATGGCAGATGGATATTACTCATGTCCCATCTTTTGGCAAACTTTGCTATGTGCATGTTTGTATTGATACCTTTTCTCATGTTATCCTTGCTTCTGCACGTACAGGAGAAGCCTTTAAAGATGTAAGTCAACATCTATTCCAATGCTTTTCCTACCTAGGAATGCCAAGGGCACTTAAAACAGACAATGGGCCTGCCTATACCTCTAGAGCTTTTAAAAACTTATGCTCTACATTCGGCATCGCACATACTACAGGAATACCCTACAATCCTCAAGGCCAAGCAATAGTAGAAAGGGCTCACCAAACTTTAAAAACACAAATTAAAAAGTTACAAGAAAATGAGTTTAAATATTCCTCTCCTCATCATGTTCTACAACATGCTCAATTTGTAATTAATATACTAAATGTAGATTCTGAGGGAAATTCCCCGATGTACAGGCATTGGAACCCTGATCTAACTAAACCTAAAGCCCTCGTCAAATGGAGAGACTTGCTTACAGGAACCTGGAAGGGACCTGATGTACTTTTAACCCGGGGGAGAGGATATGCTTGTATATTTCCACAGGACGCAGACTCACCTGTGTGGATTCCAGACCGTCTAGTCCGACCTTATGTCTCACCGCCCACCATCTCTGCCTCATCATAGCACACCTGACCAGTGCCCGTCTGCAGCAGATGTGCAGCCCTGAGCTGGAACAATCTGTCCATTGGGAGGATCACATGTGCCTCCTTTTTGTCTTTCCACATGTCCCAGCTTTGCCCTACATCTCCTTTCCTTTTTCCTTTTTAAAAAATCTAACTACTCTTGCTGGTTCTTTGGCCTTTCTCCTTCTTTCCTGAACACAGCCTTTTCTAGAATCTCCCTACCCTACTGTTCCCAGAAGGGCACCTCCCTTTTCTGCCATGACTAGGGGGTGTCTGGTATATGTCCCATACATGGAGTTGTCTTGTGCCAAGAGCCTGACATCCTGGGCTGAGAAAGCCCTGTTTCGGGACTTTCCTTTGTCCTGTATTGGCCCCTCTTACCCTTGTGCCAAGAGGGACCCTCTTCTTACAATCCAATTGCCCATAGCTGTTGCCTGAGCTCTCTGTTCATGCTGAGGTTGAAGCCTCATGGTGGCTGGTACCATGGATCTGTCTCTGGCCCAATGGCGTAAGCTGGGCCCTCTCTAGAGAAGAAACCTGAGTTCCCTATGATCAATGCCAGAGCCCCGCCGGCAGGCGAGGGAATCCAAAGGCAGTTGCTGGGCATGGAGGCCAGAGGGACATAGGCTATCAAGGAGACAAAACTGAACCTCACATCACCCTACTTGGCCCAGAGATGGCTGGTAGTCAACGACGGGTAAGACTCCACAGGGTGGGGCAACCTAAGACAGGCACAGTCGGGGGCCAGTAGGAGAAAACTTGGGGTGTAACAAAGGTGGGGCACAGACCCCCTTACCCAATGGTGCAGGGGCTTGAACACTTGCCCCTTCTGAGGAAGGTCTCCTGTCCCCATGGCTGCTTCCTGCTTCCCATACCCAGCTCAGATCGGGACCCAGGTAAAGACAGAGACTGGCTGACAGCAGCTGCCCTCTCACTGCGACAGGACTTGTTTCCCATTTCTACCTGGGACCACAGGGAAAGGGGAAGCTGAAGGAAAGGGCTGTGTCAGGATGCTGCCTTCTTCCCTTTCTTCTCCCTCTTTTTTCTAAACACTTCCATGCATTGTAGTTCTTTTGCTTTCTCTTCTTTTTCTACTACCCTCCATTTTCCATATCAGATGACCCAGAGGGCACAGCTTACTCCTCCTCGGACATCAACACCACCATCAACCACGGCCCTGATGGACCCTTTGATGCAGCCCTTCAACTCGCTGATGCTACAGGAAGCCCGTCGCCAGTGACACCGCCCGCTAGCCAGACCAACAAAGACAATCAAACCAACAACTTGAGGACAGCTGAAATCCCTTGACTGAAGAGGCTGGCAACCTTCTACAGGAATGGGGCTCCTTGTGCGCTCCATCCACTATGTTTATAGTTATGCTCACTGTCATTGCTTGCCAGTCTTCTTCCGAGTCTTAAATGGCCCAATCTGAGAGGTGGCCACTGATTTGCATGTGCTATCATTTAAAAAATAAAAAAGGGGGAATTTGCCAGGAGCCGGTCCATCCTTGCTGCTTGACACAGTCACTGCAGGAAAGAAACATCTGCACAGCATATGTTTCAAGGGACCTGGCGTATATAGCATACTGTTCTTAATATGTTTGCTTCCCTTAGCGCTGTGTGTTTTAACCAAGGTCACCTCTCCGAGAAAGGTTGTTTCCCCAGGTAGGAATTTTTCCCTGAAGTCAGGGAGGGGATGCCTCTCCTAGAAAGGTTGTTTCCCCAGGTAGGAATTTTTCCCTGAAGTCAGGGAGGGGATGAAACTCCTTAACTAAGTGTCAGGCGGGTAGTTAATCACTTTAACTACAAACAATCATGCTTAAGCTACATAATCTTTTCTCCCTGGAATGGAGATAAGAAACACCCTAACCTTTGTAATAGAAATTGACAGGATAAAAATCAACTGGTATGAATACGGATGTAACAAGACAATAAACGGCAGAACTTCTCTGGAGATCCAGACCAGAACATAGCTGGAGATCCTGGCTAGGCTGCTGATCAACTGAACACTGTCTCTGTGTCATTCCTTCTTTGCCGACTCCGTCCACACCTTTGGGAACCCCTGGACCCGCTGGGGTTGAACCCCGGCATGTTTCCAATTAAGGCTGATTGGCTTGGGCGTTTTCTATGTCAATCAGTTAAAATGCTGACGATTCCAGTATATACTCATAAGAAAACTGTCTAATTTGCCTAAAACTGTTAAAATACACAATGATGGTTACCAGAAATGATGAAGAAAGTGTAAGAAACACTTCATGTACACGAAAAAATATTCTGACTAAACTTACTGCCATATTCAATGAAGGGGGTTTCAACTGGAAAGCCTTGAAATGATGAAAATACTGGTTATATTGACAATTCCGGCTACTTCCGGTGGCGTTTTCACAGAAATGTGCTTTCAAATGTTAGAAATTCATGTTTAAAAAACTCAGAAATTGTGTATAATGCCTTGGAAGAAGAGAAGAGTGTTTATGTTTCCAATTAGAGCTGATTGGCTTTAGCGTTTTCTGTGTCAATCAGTTAAAATGCGGACGATTACAGTATATACTTCTAAGAAAACTGCCGAATTTGGCTAAAACTGTTAAAATACACAATGATAGTTCCCAGAAATTATGAAGAACGTGTAAGAAACACTTCATGTACACGTAAAAAGATTCTGACTAAACTTACTGCCAATTCAATCAAGGAACGTTCCAGTGTAAAGCTGTGAAATGATGAAAATACTGGTAATATTGACAATTCCGGCTACTTCCGGTGGCGTTTTCACGGAAATGTGATTTCAAATATTATGAATTCATGTTTCCAGAGCTCAGAATTTGTGCACAAAGCCTTGGAATGAAGAGAATAGTGTTTATGTTTCCAATTAAAGCTGATTGGCTTTGGCATTTTCAGTGTCAATCAGTTAAAATGCTGATGATTCTGGTATATACTTCTAAGAAAACTGTCTAATTTGCCTAAAAATGTTAAAATACACAATGATAGTTCCCAGAAATGATGAAGAACGTGTAAGAAACACTTCATGTACACGAAAAAGATTCTGACTAAACTTACTGCCATATTCAATCAAGGCGGTTTCCAGTGGAAAGCTGTGAAATGATGAAAATACTGGTAATATTGACAATTCCGGCTACTTCCGGGGGCGTTTTCATGGAAATGTGCTTCAAGTATTAGGAATTCATGTTTAAAAAACTCCGAAATTGTGTATAATGCCTTGGAAAGAGAGAAGAGTGTTTAAGTTTCCAATTAAGACTAATTAGCTTTGGTGTTTTCTGTGTCAATTAGTTAAAATGCTGATGATTCCAGTATATACTTCTAAGAAAACTGCCTAATTGGGCTAAAACTGTTAAAATACACAATGATAGTTCCCAGAAATGATGAAGAACATGTAAGAAACACTTCATTTACACTTAAAAAGATTGTGACTAAACTTACTGCCATATTCAATCGAGGGGGTTTCCAGTGGGAAGCTGTGAAATGATGAAAATACTGGTAATATTGACAATTCCGGCTACTTCCGGTGGGGTTTTCATGGAAATGTGCTTTCAAATATTAGGAATTCATGTTTAAAGAACTCAGAATTTGTCTATAATGCCTTGGAAAGAAGAGAATTGTGTTTATGTTTCCAATTAAGGCTGATTGGCTTTGTCATTTTCAGTGTCAATCAGTTAAATTGCTGACGATTCCAGTATATACTCATAAGAAAACTGTCTAATTTGCCTAAAACTGTTAAAATACACAATGATGGTTACCAGAAATGATGAAGAACGTGTAAGGAACACTGCATGTACATGTAAAAATATTCTGACTAAACTTACTGCCATATTCAATGAAGGTGGTTTCCACTGGAAAGCTGTGAAATGATGAAAATACTGGTAATATTGACAATTCCGGCTACTTCCGGGGGCGTTTTCATTGAAATGTCCTTTCAAATATTAGGAATTCATGTTTAAAAAACTCAGAAATTGAATATAATGCCTTGGAAAGAAGAGAAGAGTGTTTATGTTTCCAATTAAGGCTGAGTGGCTTTGGCGTTTTGTGTCAATCAGTTAAAATGCTGACAATTCCAGTATATACTTCTAAGAAAACTGCCTAATTGGGCTAAAACTGTTAAAATACACAATGATAGTTTCCAGAAATGTTGAAGAACTGCCGGGAGCCGGTCCATCCTTGCTGTTTCAAGGGACCTGGTGTATATGTCATACTGTTCTTAATATGTTTGCTCACCTTCTTGGCGCTGTGTTTTAACCAAGGTCACCTCTCCTAGAAAGGTTGTTTCCCCAGGGAGGGATTTTCCCCTGAAGTTAGGGAGGGAATAAAACTTCTTAACTAAGTCCCAGGCGGGTAATTAATCACTTTAACTATGAACAATCATGCTTAAGCTACATAATCTTTACTCCCTGGAATGGAGATAAGAAACGCCCTAACCTTTGGAATAGAGATTGATAGGATGGAATCAACTGGTATAAATACAGATGTAACAAGACAACAGGCAGAACTTATTAGAACTTAGGAGTCAGAACCTAGAGAGGCAGACCGAGAGACAGACCCGAGACACAGAACTCAGAACCTACAGACAGAACTTAAGAGACAGAACTTAAGAGACAGAACTTAGGAGACAGAACTTACACAGAACTTAGAAGACAGAACCTGGCTGGAGATCCTAACCAGAACTTTGCTGGAGATCCTGACCAGAACTTGGCTAGAGGAACCTGGCTATGATGATCACCTGATGGCTGCCTCCGTGTCAAGAGAACCTGACTAGAACTTGGACAGAACCTGGCTGGAGAACCTAGCGAGGGAACATGGCTACAGAACCTGGCTGGAGATCCTGACAAGAGAACCCAACTATGCTGATGAACTGAACACTGCCTCTGTGCCACTCATTCCTTCTTCGCCGACTCCGTCCACACCTCTGGGGAACCCCTGGACCTGCTGGGGTTGGACCCCGGCAAAGAACGTGTAAGCAACACTTCATGTATATGTAAAAAGATTCTGAGTAAACTTACTGCCATATTCAATCAAAGGGTTTCCACTGGAAAGCTGTGAAATGATGAAAATACTGGTAATATTGACAATTCTGACTACTTCTTGGGGCGTTTTCATTGAAATGTCCTTTCAAATATTAGGAATTCATGTTTAAAAAACTCAGAAATTGAGTATAATGCCTTGGAAAGAAGAGAAGACTGTTTATGTTTCCAATTAAGGCTGATTGGCTTTGGCGTTTTGTGTCAATCAGTTAAAATGCGGACAATTCCAGTATATACTTCTAAGAAAACTGCCTAATTGGGCTAAAACTGTTAAAATACACAATGATAGTTCCCAGAAATGATGAAGAACATGTAAGAAACACTTCATGTACACGTAAAAAGATTGTGACTAAACTTACTGCCATATTCAATCCAGGGGGTTTCCAGTGGGAAGCTGTTAAATGATGAAAATACTGGTAATATTGACAATTCCGGCTACTTCCGGTGGAGTTTTCATGGAAATGTGCTTTCAAATATTAGGAATTCATGTTTAAAGAACTCAGAATTTGTCTATAATGCCTTGGAAAGAAGAGAATTGTGTTTATGTTTCCATTTAAGGCTGATTGGCTTTGTCATTTTCAGTGTCAATCAGTTAAATTGCTGACGATTCCAGTATATACTCATAAGAAAACTGTCTAATTTGTCTAAAACTGTTAAAATACACAATGATGGTTACCAGAAATGATGAAGAACGTGTAAGAAACACTTCATGTACACGTAAAACTATTCTGACTAAACTTACTGCCATATTCAATGAAGGTGGTTTCCACTGGAAAGCTGTGAAATGATGAAAATACTGGTAATATTGACAATTCCGGCTACTCCGGGGGCGTTTTCATTGAAATGTCCTTTCAAATATTAGGAATTCATGTTTAAAAAACTCAGAAATTGAATATAATGCCTTGGAAAGAAGAGAAGAGTGTTTATGTTTCCAATTAAGGCTGAGTGGCTTTGGCGTTTTGTGTCAATCAGTTAAAATGCTGACAATTCCAGTATATACTTCTAAGAAAACTGCCTAATTGGGCTAAAACTGTTAAAATACACAATGATAGTTCCCAGAAATGTTGAAGAACTGCCGGGAGCCGGTCCATCCTTGCTGTTTCAAGGGACCTGGTGTATATGGCATACTGTTCTTAATATGTTTGCTCACCTTCTTGGCGCTGTGTTTTAACCAAGGTCACCTCTCCTAGAAAGGTTGTTTCCCCAGGGAGGGATTTTCCCCTGAAGTTAGGGAGGGAATAAAACTTCTTAACTAAGTCCCAGGCGGGTAATTAATCACTTTAACTATGAACAATCATGCTTAAGCTACATAATCTTTACTCCCTGGAATGGAGATAAGAAACGCCCTAACCTTTGGAATAGAGATTGATAGGATGGAATCAACTGGTATAAATACAGATGTAACAAGACAACAGACAGAACTTATTAGAACTTAGGAGTCAGAACCTAGAGAGGCAGACCGAGAGACAGACCCGAGACACAGAACTCAGAACCTACAGACAGAACTTAAGAGACAGAACTTAAGAGACAGAACTTAGGAGACAGAACTTACACAGAACATAGAAGACAGAACCTGGCTGGAGATCCTAACCAGAACTTTGTTGGAGATCCTGACCAGAACTTGGCTAGAGGAACCTGGCTATGATGATCACCTGATGGCTGCCTCCGTGTCAAGAGAACCTGACTAGAACTTGGACAGAACCTGGCTGGAGAACCTAGCGAGGGAACATGGCTACAGAACCTGGCTGGAGATCCTGACAAGAGAACCCAACTATGCTGATGAACTGAACACTGCCTCTGTGCCACTCATTCCTTCTTCGCCGACTCCGTCCACACCTCTGGGGAACCCCTGGACCTGCTGGGGTTGGACCCCGGCAAAGAACGTGTAAGCAACACTTCATGTACATGTAAAAAGATTCTGAGTAAACTTACTGCCATATTCAATCAAAGGGTTTCCACTGGAAAGCTGTGAAATGATGAAAATACTGGTAATATTGACAATTCCGGCTACTTCCGGGGGTGTTTTCATTGAAATGTCCTTTCAAATTTTAGGAATTCATGTTTAAAAAACTCAGAAATTGAGTATAATGCCTTGGAAAGAAGAGAAGAGTGTTTATGTTCCCAATTAAGGCTGAGTGGCTTTGGTGTTATGTGTCAATCAGTTAAAATGCTGACAATTCCAGTATATACTTCTAAGAAAACTGCCTAATTGGGCTAAAACTGTTAAAATACACAATGATAGTTCCCAGAAATGATGAAGAACATGTAAGAAACACTACATGTACACGTAAAAAGATTGTGACTAAACTTACTGCCATATTCAATCGAGGGGGTTTCCAGTGGGAAGCTGTGAAATGATGAAAATACTGGTAATATTGACAATTCCGGCTACTTCCGATGGGGTTTTCATGGAAATGTGCTTTCATATATTAGGAATTCATGTTTAAAGAACTCAGAATTTGTCTATAATGCCTTGGAAAGAAGAGAATTGTGTTTATGTTTCCAGTTAAGGCTGATTGGCTTTGTCATTTTCAGTGTCAATCAGTTAAATTGCTGACGATTCCAGTATATACTCATGAGAAAACTGTCTAATTTGTCTAAAACTGTTAAAATACACAATGATGGTTACCAGAAATGATGAAGAACGTGTAAGAAACACTTCATGTACACGTAAAACTATTCTGACTAAACTTACTGCCATATTCAATGAAGGTGGTTTCCACTGGAAAGCTGTGAAATGATGAAAATACTGGTAATATTGACAATTCCGGCTACTCCGGGGGCGTTTTCATTGAAATGTCCTTTCAAATATTAGGAATTCATGTTTAAAAAACTCAGAAATTGAGTATAATGCCTTGGAAAGAAGAGAAGTGGTTTATGTTTGCAATTAAGGCTGAGTGGCTTTGGCGT
Source organism: Myotis pilosus (assembly GCA_036010255.1). Lineage (NCBI taxonomy): Eukaryota > Metazoa > Chordata > Mammalia > Chiroptera > Vespertilionidae > Myotis > Myotis pilosus. The sequence goes on from JASKON010000014.1 coordinate 61,107,411, forward strand.
TTTGTGTCAATCAGTTAAAATGCTGACAATTCCAGTATATACTTCTAAGAAAACTGCCTAATTGGGCTAAAACTGTTAAAATACACAATGATAGTTCCCAGAAATGATGAAGAACATGGAAGAAACACTTCATGTACACGTAAAAAGATTGTGACTAAACTTACTGCCATATTCAATCGAGGGGTTTTCCAGTGGGAAGCTGTGAAATGATGAAAATACTGGTAATATTGACAATTCCGGCTACTTCCGTTGGGGTTTTCATGGAAATGTGCTTTCAAATATTAGGAATTCATGTTTAAAGAACTCAGAATTTGTCTATAATGCCTTGGAAAGAAGAGAATTGTGTTCATGTTTCCAATTAAGGCTGATTGGCTTTGTCATTTTCAGTGTCAATCAGTTAAATTGCTGACGATTCCAGTATATACTCATAAGAAAACTGTGTAATTTGCCTAAAACTGTTAAAATACACAATGATGTTTACCAGAAATGATGAAGAACGTGTAAGGAACACTTCATGTACACGTAAAAATATTCTGACTAAACTTACTGCCATATTCAATGAAGGTGGTTTCCACTGGAAAGCTGTGAAATGATGAAAATACTGGTAATATTGACAATTCCGGCTACTCCGGGGGCGTTTTCATTGAAATGTCCTTTCAAATATTAGGAATTCATGTTTAAAAAACTCAGAAATTGAGTATAATGCCTTGGAAAGAAGAGAAGAGGGTTTATGTTTCCAATTAAGGCTGACTGGCTTTGGCGTTTTGTATCAATCAGTTAAAATGCTGACAATTCCAGTATATACTTCTAAGAAAACTGCCTAATTGGGCTAAAACTGTTAAAATACAGAATGATAGTTCCCAGAAATTATGAAGAACATTTAAGAAACACTTCATGTACACGTAAAAAGATTGTGACTAAACTTACTGCCATATTCAATCCAGGGAGTTTCCAGTGGGAAGCTGTGAAATGATGAAAATACTGGTAATATTGACAATTCCGGCTACTTCCGGTGGGGTTTTCATGGAAATGTGCTTTCAAATATTAGGAATTCATGTTTGAAGAACTCAGAATTTGTCTATAATGCCTTGGAAAGAAGAGAATTGTGTTTATGTTTCCAATTAAGGCTGATTGGCTTTGTCATTTTCAGTGTCAATCAGTTAAATTGCTGACGATTCCAGTATATACTCATAAGAAAACTGTCTAATTTGCCTAAAACTGTTAAAATACACAATGATGGTTACCAGAAGTGATGAAGAACGTGTAAGAAACACTTCATGTACACGTAAAAATATTCTGACTAAACTTACTGCCATATTCAATGAAGGTGGTTTCCACTGGAAAGCTGTGAAATGATGAAAATACTGGTAATATTGACAATTCCGGCTACTTCCGGGGGCGTTTTCATTGAAATGTCCTTTCAAATATTAGGAATTCATGTTTAAAAAACTCAGAAATTGAATATAATGCCTTGGAAAGAAGAGAAGAGTGTTTATGTTTCCAATTAAGGCTGAGTGGCTTTGGCGTTTTGTGTCAATCAGTTAAAATGTTGACAATTCCAGTATATACTTCTAAGAAAACTGCCTAATTGGGCTAAAACTGTTAAAATACACAATGATAGTTCCCAGAAATGATGAAGAACATGTAACAAACACTTCATGTACACGTAAAAAGATTGTGACTAAACTTACTGCCATATTCAATCGAGGGGGTTTCCAGTGGGAAGCTGTGAAATGATGAAAATACTGGTAATATTGACAATTCCGGCTACTTCCGGTGGGGTTTTCATGGAAATGTGCTTTCAAATATTAGGAATTCATGTTTAAAGAACTCAGAATTTGTCTATAATGCCTTGGAAAGAAGAGAATTGTGTTTATGTTTCCAATTAAGGCTGATTGGCTTTGTCATTTTCAGTGTCAATCAGTTAAATTGCTGACGATTCCAGTATATACTCATAAGAAAACTGTCTAATTTGCCTAAAACTGTTAAAATACACAATGATGGTTACCAGAAATGATGAAGAACGTGTAAGAAACACTTCATGTACACGTAAAAATATTCTGACTAAACTTACTGCCATATTCAATGAAGGTGGTTTCCACTGGAAAGCTGTGAAATGATGAAAATACTGGTAATATTGACAATTCCGGCTACTCCGGGGGCGTTTTCATTGAAATGTCCTTTCAAATATTAGGAATTCATGTTTAAAAAACTCAGAAATTGAATATAATGCCTTGGAAAGAAGAGAAGAGTGTTTATGTTTCCAATTAAGGCTGAGTGGCTTTGGCGTTTTGTGTCAATCAGTTAAAATGCTGACAATTCCAGTATATACTTCTAAGAAAACTGCCTAATTGGGCTAAAACTGTTAAAATACACAATGATAGTTCCCAGAAATGTTGAAGAACTGCCGGGAGCCAGTCCATCCTTGCTGTTTCAAGGGACCTGGTGTATATGGCATACTGTTCTTAATATGTTTGCTCACCTTCTTGGCGCTGTGTTTTAACCAAGGTCACCTCTCCTAGAAAGGTTGTTTCCCCAGGGAGGGATTTTCCCCTGAAGTTAGGGAGGGAATAAAACTTCTTAACTAAGTCCCAGGTGGGTAATTAATCACTTTAACTATGAACAATCATGCTTAAGCTACATAATCTTTACTCCCTGGAATGGAGATAAGAAACGCCCTAACCTTTGGAATAGAGATTGATAGGATGGAATCAACTGGTATAAATACAGATGTAACAAGACAACAGACAGAACTTATTAGAACTTAGGAGTCAGAACCTAGAGAGGCAGACCGAGAGACAGACCCGAGACACAGAACTCAGAACCTACAGACAGAACTTAAGAGACAGAACTTAAGAGACAGAACTTAGGAGACAGAACTTACACAGAACTTAGAAGACAGAACCTGGCTGGAGATCCTAACCAGAACTTTGCTGGAGATCCTGACCAGAACTTGGCTAGAGGAACCTGGCTATGATGATCACCTGATGGCTGCCTCCGTGTCAAGAGAACCTGACTAGAACTTGGACAGAACCTGGCTGGAGAACCTAGCGAGGGAACATGGCTACAGAACCTGGCTGGAGATCCTGACAAGAGAACCCAACTATGCTGATGAACTGAACACTGCCTCTGTGCCACTCATTCCTTCTTCGCCGACTCCGTCCACACCTCTGGGGAACCCCTGGACCTGCTGGGGTTGGACCCCGGCAAAGAACGTGTAAGCAACACTTCATGTACATGTAAAAAGATTCTGAGTAAACTTACTGCCATATTCAATCAAAGGGTTTCCACTGGAAAGCTGTGAAATGATGAAAATACTGGTAATATTGACAATTCCGGCTACTTCCGGGGGTGTTTTCATTGAAATGTCCTTTCAAATTTTAGGAATTCATGTTTAAAAAACTCAGAAATTGAGTATAATGCCTTGGAAAGAAGAGAAGAGTGTTTATGTTCCCAATTAAGGCTGAGTGGCTTTGGTGTTATGTGTCAATCAGTTAAAATGCTGACAATTCCAGTATATACTTCTAAGAAAACTGCCTAATTGGGCTAAAACTGTTAAAATACACAATGATAGTTCCCAGAAATGATGAAGAACATGTAAGAAACACTACATGTACACGTAAAAAGATTGTGACTAAACTTACTGCCATATTCAATCGAGGGGGTTTCCAGTGGGAAGCTGTGAAATGATGAAAATACTGGTAATATTGACAATTCCGGCTACTTCCGGTGGGGTTTTCATGGAAATGTGCTTTCATATATTAGGAATTCATGTTTAAAGAACTCAGAATTTGTCTATAATGCCTTGGAAAGAAGAGAATTGTGTTTATGTTTCCAATTAAGGCTGATTGGCTTTGTCATTTTCAGTGTCAATCAGTTAAATTGCTGACGATTCCAGTATATACTCATGAGAAAACTGTCTAATTTGTCTAAAACTGTTAAAATACACAATGATGGTTACCAGAAATGATGAAGAACGTGTAAGAAACACTTCATGTACACGTAAAACTATTCTGACTAAACTTACTGCCATATTCAATGAAGGTGGTTTCCACTGGAAAGCTGTGAAATGATGAAAATACTGGTAATATTGACAATTCCGGCTACTCCGGGGGCGTTTTCATTGAAATGTCCTTTCAAATATTAGGAATTCATGTTTAAAAAACTCAGAAATTGAGTATAATGCCTTGGAAAGAAGAGAAGTGGTTTATGTTTGCAATTAAGGCTGAGTGGCTTTGGCGTTTTGTGTCAATCAGTTAAAATGCTGACAATTCCAGTATATACTTCTAAGAAAACTGCCTAATTGGGCTAAAACTGTTAAAATACACAATGATAGTTCCCAGAAATGATGAAGAACATGGAAGAAACACTTCATGTACACGTAAAAAGATTGTGACTAAACTTACTGCCATATTCAATCGAGGGGTTTTCCAGTGGGAAGCTGTGAAATGATGAAAATACTGGTAATATTGACAATTCCGGCTACTTCCGTTGGGGTTTTCATGGAAATGTGCTTTCAAATATTAGGAATTCATGTTTAAAGAACTCAGAATTTGTCTATAATGCCTTGGAAAGAAGAGAATTGTGTTCATGTTTCCAATTAAGGCTGATTGGCTTTGTCATTTTCAGTGTCAATCAGTTAAATTGCTGACGATTCCAGTATATACTCATAAGAAAACTGTGTAATTTGCCTAAAACTGTTAAAATACACAATGATGTTTACCAGAAATGATGAAGAACGTGTAAGGAACACTTCATGTACACGTAAAAATATTCTGACTAAACTTACTGCCATATTCAATGAAGGTGGTTTCCACTGGAAAGCTGTGAAATGATGAAAATACTGGTAATATTGACAATTCCGGCTACTCCGGGGGCGTTTTCATTGAAATGTCCTTTCAAATATTAGGAATTCATGTTTAAAAAACTCAGAAATTGAGTATAATGCCTTGGAAATAAGAGAAGAGGGTTTATGTTTCCAATTAAGGCTGACTGGCTTTGGCGTTTTGTGTCAATCAGTTAAAATGCTGACAATTCCAGTATATACTTCTAAGAAAACTGCCTAATTGGGCTAAAACTGTTAAAATACAGAATGATAGTTCCCAGAAATGATGAAGAACATTTAAGAAACACTTCATGTACACGTAAAAAATTGTGACTAAACTTACTGCCATATTCAATCCAGGGAGTTTCCAGTAGGAAGCTGTGAAATGATGAAAATACTGGTAATATTGACTATTCCGGCTACTTCCGGTGGGGTTTTCATGGAAATGTGCTTTCAAATATTAGGAATTCATGTTTAAAGAACTCAGAATTTGTCTATAATGCCTTGGAAACAAGAGAATTGTGTTTATGTTTCCAATTAAGGCTGATTGGCTTTGTCATTTTCAGTGTCAATCAGTTAAATTGCTGACGATTCCAGTATATACTCATAAGAAAACTGTCTAATTTGCCTAAAACTGTTAAAATACACAATGATGGTTACCAGAAGTGATGAAGAACGTGTAAGAAACACTTCATGTACACGTAAAAATATTCTGACTAAACTTACTGCCGTATTCAATGAAGGTGGTTTCCACTGGAAAGCTGTGAAATGATGAAAATACTGGTAATATTGACAATTCCGGCTACTTCCGGGGGCGTTTTCATTGAAATGTCCTTTCAAATATTAGGAATTCATGTTTAAAAAACTCAGAAATTGAATATAATGCCTTGGAAAGAAGAGAAGAGTGTTTATGTTTCCAATTAAGGCTGAGTGGCTTTGGCGTTTTGTGTCAATCAGTTAAAATGCTGACAATTCCAGTATATACTTCTAAGAAAACTGCCTAATTGGGCTAAAACTGTTAAAATACACAATGATAGTTCCCAGAAATGATGAAGAACATGTAAGAAACACTTCATGTACACGTAAAAAGATTGTGACTAAACTTACTGCCATATTCAATCGAGGGGGTTTCCAGTGGGAAGCTGTGAAATGATGAAAATACTGGTAATATTGACAATTCCGGCTACTTCCGGTGGGGTTTTCATGGAAATGTGCTTTCAAATATTAGGAATTCATGTTTAAAGAACTCAGAATTTGTCTATAATGCCTTGGAAAGAAGAGAATTGTGTTTATGTTTCCAATTAAGGCTGATTGGCTTTGTCATTTTCAGTGTCAATCAGTTAAATTGCTGACGATTCCAGTATATACTCATAAGAAAACTGTCTAATTTGCCTAAAACTGTTAAAATACACAATGATGGTTACCAGAAATGATGAAGAACGTGTAAGAAACACTTCATGTACACGTAAAAATATTCTGACTAAACTTACTGCCATATTCAATGAAGGTGGTTTCCACTGGAAAGCTGTGAAATGATGAAAATACTGGTAATATTGACAATTCCGGCTACTCCGGGGGCGTTTTCATTGAAATGTCCTTTCAAATATTAGGAATTCATGTTTAAAAAACTCAGAAATTGAATATAATGCCTAGGAAAGAAGAGAAGAGTGTTTATGTTTCCAATTAAGGCTGAGTGGCTTTGGCGTTTTGTTTCAATCAGTTAAAATGCTGACAATTCCAGTATATACTTCTAAGAAAACTGCCTAATTGGGCTAAAACTGTTAAAATACACAATGATAGTTCCCAGAAATGTTGAAGAACTGCCGGGAGCCAGTCCATCCTTGCTGTTTCAAGGGACCTGGTGTATATGGCATACTGTTCTTAATATGTTTGCTCACCTTCTTGGCGCTGTGTTTTAACCAAGGTCACCTCTCCTAGAAAGGTTGTTTCCCCAGGGAGGGATTTTCCCCTGAAGTTAGGGAGGGAATAAAACTTCTTAACTAAGTCCCAGGTGGGTAATTAATCACTTTAACTATGAACAATCATGCTTAAGCTACATAATCTTTACTCCCTGGAATGGAGATAAGAAACGCCCTAACCTTTGGAATAGAGATTGATAGGATGGAATCAACTGGTATAAATACAGATGTAACAAGACAACAGACAGAACTTATTAGAACTTAGGAGTCAGAACCTAGAGAGGCAGACCGAGAGACAGACCCGAGACACAGAACTCAGAACCTACAGACAGAACTTAAGAGACAGAACTTAAGAGACAGAACTTAGGAGACAGAACTTACACAGAACTTAGAAGACAGAACCTGGCTGGAGATCCTAACCAGAACTTTGCTGGAGATCCTGACCAGAACTTGGCTAGAGGAACCTGGCTATGATGATCACCTGATGGCTGCCTCCGTGTCAAGAGAACCTGACTAGAACTTGGACAGAACCTGGCTGGAGAACCTAGCGAGGGAACATGGCTACAGAACCTGGCTGGAGATCCTGACAAGAGAACCCAACTATGCTGATGAACTGAACACTGCCTCTGTGCCACTCATTCCTTCTTCGCCGACTCCGTCCACACCTCTGGGGAACCCCTGGACCTGCTGGGGTTGGACCCCGGCAAAGAACGTGTAAGCAACACTTCATGTACATGTAAAAAGATTCTGAGTAAACTTACTGCCATATTCAATCAAAGGGTTTCCACTGGAAAGCTGTGAAATGATGAAAATACTGGTAATATTGACAATTCCGGCTACTTCTGGGGGTGTTTTCATTGAAATGTCCTTTCAAATTTTAGGAATTCATGTTTAAAAAACTCAGAAATTGAGTATAATGCCTTGGAAAGAAGAGAAGAGTGTTTATGTTCCCAATTAAGGCTGAGTGGCTTTGGCGTTTTGTGTCAATCAGTTAAAATGCTGACAATTCCAGTATATACTTCTAAGAAAACTGCCTAATTGGGCTAAAACTGTTAAAATACACAATGATAGTTCCCAGAAATGATGAAGAACATGTAAGAAACACTACATGTACACGTAAAAAGATTGTGACTAAACTTACTGCCATATTCAATCGAGGGGGTTTCCAGTGGGAAGCTGTGAAATGATGAAAATACTGGTAATATTGACAATTCCGGCTACTTCCGGTGGGGTTTTCATGGAAATGTGCTTTAATATATTAGGAATTCATGTTTAAAGAACTCAGAATTTGTCTATAATGCCTTGGAAAGAAGAGAATTGTGTTTGTGTTTCCAATTAAGGCTGATTGGCTTTGTCATTTTCAGTGTCAATCAGTTAAATTGCTGACGATTCCAGTATATACTCATGAGAAAACTGTCTAATTTGTCTAAAACTGTTAAAATACACAATGATGGTTACCAGAAATGATGAAGAACGTGTAAGAAACACTTCATGTACACGTAAAACTATTCTGACTAAACTTACTGCCATATTCAATGAAGGTGGTTTCCACTGGAAAGCTGTGAAATGATGAAAATACTGGTAATATTGACAATTCCGGCTACTTCCGGGGGCGTTTTCATTGAAATGTCCTTTCAAATATTAGGAATTCATGTTTAAAAAACTCAGAAATTGAGTATAATGCCTTGGAAAGAAGAGAAGTGGTTTATGTTTGCAATTAAGGCTGAGTGGCTTTGGCGTTTTGTGTCAATCAGTTAAAATGCTGACAATTCCAGTATATACTTCTAAGAAAACTGCCTAATTGGGCTAAAACTGTTAAAATACACAATGATAGTTCCCAGAAATGATGAAGAACATGTAAGAAACACTTCATGTACACGTAAAAAGATTGTGACTAAACTTACTGCCATATTCAATCGAGGGGGTTTCCAGTGGGAAGCTGTGAAATGATGAAAATACTGGTAATATTGACAATTCCGGCTACTTCCGTTGGGGTTTTCATGGAAATGTGCTTTCAAATATTAGGAATTCATGTTTAAAGAACTCAGAATTTGTCTATAATGCCTTGGAAAGAAGAGAATTGTGTTTATGTTTCCAATTAAGGCTGATTGGCTTTGTCATTTTCAGTGTCAATCAGTTAAATTGCTGACGATTCCAGTATATACTCATAAGAAAACTGTGTAATTTGCCTAAAACTGTTAAAATACACAATGATGGTTACCAGAAATGATGAAGAACGTGTAAGGAACACTTCATGTACACGTAAAAATATTCTGACTAAACTTACTGCCATATTCAATGAAGGTGGTTTCCACTGGAAAGCTGTGAAATGATGAAAATACTGGTAATATTGACAATTCCGGCTACTCCGGGGGCGTTTTCATGGAAATGTGCTTTCAAATATTAGGAATTCATGTTTAAAGAACTCAGAATTTGTCTATAATGCCTTGGAAAGAAGAGAATTGTGTTTATGATTCCAATTAAGGCTGATTGGCTTTGGCATTTTCAGTGTCAATCAGTTAAATTGCTGACGATTCCAGTATATACTCATAAGAAAACTGTCTAATTTGCCTAAAACTGTTAAAATACACAATGATGGTTACCAGAAATGATGAAGAACGTGTAAGAAACAGTTCATGTACACGAAAAAGATTCTGACTAAACTTACTGCTAATTCAATCAAGGCGGTTTCCAGTGGAAAGCTGTGAAATGATGAAAATACTGGTAATATTGACAATTCCGGCTAATTCCGGTGCCATTTTCATGGAAATGTGCTTTCAAATATTAGGAATTCATGTTTAAAAAACTCCGAAATTGTGTATATTGCCTTGGAAAGAGAGAAGAGTGTTTAAGTTTCCAATTAAGGCTGATTGGCTTTGGCGTTTTCTGTGTCAATTATTTAAAATGCTGACGATTCCAGTATATACTTCTAAAAAACCTGCCTAATTGGGCTAAAACTGTTAAAATACACATAGTTCCCAGAAATGATGAAGAACATGTAAGAAACACTTCATGTACACGTAAAAAGATTGTGACTAAACTTACTGCCATATTCAATCCAGGGGGTTTCCAGTGGGAAGCTGTTAAATGATGAAAATACTGGTAATATTGACAATTCCGCTACTTCCGGTGGGGTTTTCATGGAAATGTGCTTTCATATATTAGGAATTCATGTTTAAAGAACTCAGAATTTGTCTATAATGCCTTGGAAAGAAGAGAATTGTGTTTATATTTCCAGTTAAGGCTGATTGATTTTGTCATTTTCAGTGTCAATCAGTTAAATTGCTGACGATTCCAGTATATACTCATAAGAAAACTGTCTAATTTGTCTAAACCTTTAAAATACACAATGATGGTTACCAGAAATGATGAAGAACGTGTAAGAAACACTTCATGTACACGTAAAACTATTCTGACTAAACTTACTGCCATATTCAATGAAGGTGGTTTCCACTGGAAAGCTGTGAAATGATGAAAATACTGGTAATATTGACAATTCCGGCTACTCCGGGGGCGTTTTCATTGAAATGTCCTTTCAAATATTAGGAATTCATGTTTAAAAAACTCAGAAATTGAGTATAATGCCTTGGAAAGAAGAGAAGTGGTTTATGTTTCCAATTAAGGCTGAGTGGCTTTGGCGTTTTGTGTCAATCAGTTAAAATGCTGACAATTCCAGTATATACTTCTAAGAAAACTGCCTAATTGGGCTAAAACTGTTAAAATACACAATGATAGTTCCCAGAAATGTTGAAGAACTGCCGGGAGCCAGTCCATCCTTGCTGTTTCAAGGGACCTGGTGTATATTTCATACTGTTCTTAATATGTTTGCTCACCTTCTTGGCGCTGTGTTTTAACCAAGGTCACCTCTCCTAGAAAGGTTGTTTCCCCAGGGAGGGATTTTCCCCTGAAGTTAGGGAGGGAATAAAACTTCTTAACTAAGTCCCAGGCGGGTAATTAATCACTTTAACTATGAACAATCATGCTTAAGCTACATAATCTTTACTCCCTGGAATGGAGATAAGAAACGCCCTAACCTTTGGAATAGAGATTGATAGGATGGAATCAACTGGTATAAATACAGATGTAACAAGACAACAGACAGAACTTATTAGAACTTAGGAGTCAGAACCTAGAGAGGCAGACCGAGAGACAGACCCGAGACACAGAACTCAGAACCTACAGACAGAACTTAAGAGACAGAACTTAAGAGACAGAACTTAGGAGACAGAACTTACACAGAACTTAGAAGACAGAACCTGGCTGGAGATCCTAACCAGAACTTTGCTGGAGATCCTGACCAGAACTTGGCTAGAGGAACCTGGCTATGATGATCACCTGATGGCTGCCTCCGTGTCAAGAGAACCTGACTAGAACTTGGACAGAACCTGGCTGGAGAACCTAGCGAGGGAACATGGCTACAGAACCTGGCTGGAGATCCTGACAAGAGAACCCAACTATGCTGATGAACTGAACACTGCCTCTGTGCCACTCATTCCTTCTTCGCCGACTCCGTCCACACCTCTGGGGAACCCCTGGACCTGCTGGGGTTGGACCCCGGCAAAGAACGTGTAAGCAACACTTCATGTACATGTAAAAAGATTCTGAGTAAACTTACTGCCATATTCAATCAAAGGGTTTCCACTGGAAAGCTGTGAAATGATGAAAATACTGGTAATATTGACAATTCCGGCTACTTCCGGGGGTGTTTTCATTGAAATGTCCTTTCAAATATTAGGAATTCATGTTTAAAAAACTCAGAAATTGAGTATAATGCCTTGGAAAGAAGAGAAGAGGGTTTATGTTTCCAATTAAGGCTGACTGGCTTTGGCTTTTTGTGTCAATCAGTTAAAATGCTGACAATTCCAGTAGATACTTCTAAGAAAACTGTCTAATTTGCCTAAAACTGTTAAAATACACAATGATGGTTACCAGAAATGATGAAGAACGTGTAAGAAACACTTCATGTACACGTAAAAATATTCTGACTAAACTTACTGCCATATTCAATGAAGGTGGTTTCCACTGGAAAGCTGTGAAATGATGAAAATACTGGTAATATTGACAATTCCGGCTACTCCGGGGGCGTTTTCATGGAAATGTCCTTTCAAATATTAGGAATTCATGTTTAAAGAACTCAGAATTTGTCTATAATGCCTTGGAAAGAAGAGAATTGTGTTTATGATTCCAATTAAGGCTGATTGGCTTTGGCATTTTCAGTGTCAATCAGTTAAATTGCTGACGATTCCAGTATATACTCATAAGAAAACTAATTTGCCTAAAACTGTTAAAATACACAATGATGGTTACCAGAAATGATGAAGAACGTGTAAGAAACAGTTCATGTACACGAAAAAGATTCTGACTAAACTTACTGCTAATTCAATCAAGGCGGTTTCCAGTGGAAAGCTGTGAAATGATGAAAATACTGGTAATATTGACAATTCCGGCTAATTCCGGTGCCATTTTCATGGAAATGTGCTTTCAAATATTAGGAATTCATGTTTAAAAAACTCCGAAATTGTGTATATTGCCTTGGAAAGAGAGAAGAGTGTTTAAGTTTCCAATTAAGGCTGATTGGCTTTGGCGTTTTCTGTGTCAATTATTTAAAATGCTGACGATTCCAGTATATACTTCTAAGAAAACTGCCTAATTGGGCTAAAACTATTAAAATACACATAGTTCCCAGAAATGATGAAGAACATGTAAGAAACACTTCATGTACACGTAAAAAGATTGTGACTAAACTTACTGCCATATTCAATCCAGGGGGTTTCCAGTGGGAAGCTGTTAAATGATGAAAATACTGGTAATATTGACAATTCCGCTACTTCCGGTGGGGTTTTCATGGAAATGTGCTTTCATATATTAGGAATTCATGTTTAAAGAACTCAGAATTTGTCTATAATGCCTTGGAAAGAAGAGAATTGTGTTTATGTTTCCAGTTAAGGCTGATTGATTTTCTCATTTTCAGTGTCAATCAGTTAAATTGCTGACGATTCCAGTATATACTCATAAGAAAACTGTCTAATTTGTCTAAAACTGTTAAAATACACAATGATGGTTACCAGAAATGATGAAGAACGTGTAAGAAACACTTCATGTACACGTAAAACTATTCTGACTAAACTTACTGCCATATTCAATGAAGGTGGTTTCCACTGGAAAGCTGTGAAATGATGAAAATACTGGTAATATTGACAATTCCGGCTACTCCGGGGGCGTTTTCATTGAAATGTCCTTTCAAATATTAGGAATTCATGTTTAAAAAACTCAGAAATTGAGTATAATGCCTTGGAAAGAAGAGAAGTGGTTTATGTTTCCAATTAAGGCTGAGTGGCTTTGGCGTTTTGTGTCAATCAGTTAAAATGCTGACAATTCCAGTATATACTTCTAAGAAAACTGCCTAATTGGGCTAAAACTGTTAAAATACACAATGATAGTTCCCAGAAATGTTGAAGAACTGCCGGGAGCCAGTCCATCCTTGCTGTTTCAAGGGACCTGGTGTATATGTCATACTGTTCTTAATATGTTTGCTCACCTTCTTGGCGCTGTGTTTTAACCAAGGTCACCTCTCCTAGAAAGGTTGTTTCCCCAGGGAGGGATTTTCCCCTGAAGTTAGGGAGGGAATAAAACTTCTTAACTAAGTCCCAGGCGGGTAATTAATCACTTTAACTATGAACAATCATGCTTAAGCTACATAATCTTTACTCCCTGGAATGGAGATAAGAAACGCCCTAACCTTTGGAATAGAGATTGATAGGATGGAATCAACTGGTATAAATACAGATGTAACAAGACAACAGACAGAACTTATTAGAACTTAGGAGTCAGAACCTAGAGAGGCAGACCGAGAGACAGACCCGAGACACAGAACTCAGAACCTACAGACAGAACTTAAGAGACAGAACTTAAGAGACAGAACTTAGGAGACAGAACTTACACAGAACTTAGAAGACAGAACCTGGCTGGAGATCCTAACCAGAACTTTGCTGGAGATCCTGACCAGAACTTGGCTAGAGGAACCTGGCTATGATGATCACCTGATGGCTGCCTCCGTGTCAAGAGAACCTGACTAGAACTTGGACAGAACCTGGCTGGAGAACCTAGCGAGGGAACATGGGTACAGAACCTGGCTGGAGATCCTGACAAGAGAACCCAACTATGCTGATGAACTGAACACTGCCTCTGTGCCACTCATTCCTTCTTCGCCGACTCCGTCCACACCTCTGGGGAACCCCTGGACCTGCTGGGGTTGGACCCGGCAAAGAACGTGTAAGCAACACTTCATGTACATGTAAAAAGATTCTGAGTAAACTTACTGCCATATTCAATCAAAGGGTTTCCACTGGAAAGCTGTGAAATGATGAAAATACTGGTAATATTGACAATTCCGGCTACTTCTGGGGTGTTTTCATTGAAATGTCCTTTCAAATTTTAGGAATTCATGTTTAAAAACTCAGAAATTGAGTATAATGCCTTGGAAAGAAGAGAAGAGTGTTTATGTTCCCAATTAAGGCTGAGTGGCTTTGGCGTTTTGTGTCAATCAGTTAAAATGCTGACAATTCCAGTATATACTTCTAAGAAAACTGCCTAATTGGGCTAAAACTGTTAAAATACACAATGATAGTTCCCAGAAATGATGAAGAACATGTAAGAAACACTACATGTACACGTAAAACGATTGTGACTAAACTTACTGCCATATTCAATCGAGGGGGTTTCCAGTGGGAAGCTGTGAAATGATGAAAATACTGGTAATATTGACAATTCCGGCTACTTCCGGTGGGGTTTTCATGGAAATGTGCTTTCATATATTAGGAATTCATGTTTAAAGAACTCAGAATTTGTCTATAATGCCTTGGAAAGAAGAGAATTGTGTTTATGTTTCCAGTTAAGGCTGATTGATTTTCTCATTTTCAGTGTCAATCAGTTAAATTGCTGACGATTCCAGTATATACTCATAAGAAAACTGTCTAATTTGTCTAAAACTGTTAAAATACACAATGATGGTTACCAGAAATGATGAAGAACGTGTAAGAAACACTTCATGTACACGTAAAACTATTCTGACTAAACTTACTGCCATATTCAATGAAGGTGGTTTCCACTGGAAAGCTGTGAAATGATGAAAATACTGGTAATATTGACAATTCCGGCTACTCCGGGGCGTTTTCATTGAAATGTCCTTTCAAATATTAGGAATTCATGTTTAAAAAACTCAGAAATTGAGTATAATGCCTTGGAAAGAAGAGAAGTGGTTTATGTTTCCAATTAAGGCTGAGTGGCTTTGGCGTTTTGTGTCAATCAGTTAAAATGCTGACAATTCCTGTATATACTTCTAAGAAAACTGCCTAATTGGGCTAAAACTGTTAAAATACACAATGATAGTTCCCAGAAATGTTGAAGAACTGCCGGGAGCCAGTCCATCCTTGCTGTTTCAAGGGACCTGGTGTATATGTCATACTGTTCTTAATATGTTTGCTCACCTTCTTGGCGCTGTGTTTTAACCAAGGTCACCTCTCCTAGAAAGGTTGTTTCAGGGAGGGATTTTCCCCTGAAGTTAGGGAGGGAATAAAACTTCTTAACTAAGTCCCAGGCGGGTAATTAATCACTTTAACTATGAACAATCATGCTTAAGCTACATAATCTTTACTCCCTGGAATGGAGATAAGAAACGCCCTAACCTTTGGAATAGAGATTGATAGGATGGAATCAACTGGTATAAATACAGATGTAACAAGACAACAGACAGAACTTATTAGAACTTAGGAGTCAGAACCTAGAGAGGCAGACCGAGAGACAGACCCGAGACACAGAACTCAGAACCTACAGACAGAACTTAAGAGACAGAACTTAAGAGACAGAACTTAGGAGACAGAACTTACACAGAACTTAGAAGACAGAACCTGGCTGGAGATCCTAACCAGAACTTTGCTGGAGATCCTGACCAGAACTTGGCTAGAGGAACCTGGCTATGATGATCACCTGATGGCTGCCTCCGTGTCAAGAGAACCTGACTAGAACTTGGACAGAACCTGGCTGGAGAACCTAGCGAGGGAACATGGCTACAGAACCTGGCTGGAGATCCTGACAAGAGAACCCAACTATGCTGATGAACTGAACACTGCCTCTGTGCCACTCATTCCTTCTTCGCCGACTCCGTCCACACCTCTGGGGAACCCCTGGACCTGCTGGGGTTGGACCCCGGCAAAGAACGTGTAAGCAACACTTCATGTACATGTAAAAAGATTCTGAGTAAACTTACTGCCATATTCAATCAAAGGGTTTCCACTGGAAAGCTGTGAAATGATGAAAATACTGGTAATATTGACAATTCCGGCTACTTCTGGGGGTGTTTTCATTGAAATGTCCTTTCAAATTTTAGGAATTCATGTTTAAAAAACTCAGAAATTGAGTATAATGCCTTGGAAAGAAGAGAAGAGTGTTTATGTTCCCAATTAAGGCTGAGTGGCTTTGGCGTTTTGTGTCAATCAGTTAAAATGCTGACAATTCCAGTATATACTTCTAAGAAAACTGCCTAATTGGGCTAAAACTGTTAAAATACACAATGATAGTTCCCAGAAATGATGAAGAACATGTAAGAAACACTACATGTACACGTAAAAAGATTGTGACTAAACTTACTGCCATATTCAATCGAGGGGGTTTCCAGTGGGAAGCTGTGAAATGATGAAAATACTGGTAATATTGACAATTCCGGCTACTTCCGGTGGGGTTTTCATGGAAATGTGCTTTCATATATTAGGAATTCATGTTTAAAGAACTCAGAATTTGTCTATAATGCCTTGGAAAGAAGAGAATTGTGTTTGTGTTTCCAATTAAGGCTGATTGGCTTTGTCATTTTCAGTGTCAATCAGTTAAATTGCTGACGATTCCAGTATATACTCATGAGAAAACTGTCTAATTTGTCTAAAACTGTTAAAATACACAATGATGGTTACCAGAAATGATGAAGAACGTGTAAGAAACACTTCATGTACACGTAAAACTATTCTGACTAAACTTACTGCCATATTCAATGAAGGTGGTTTCCACTGGAAAGCTGTGAAATGATGAAAATACTGGTAATATTGACAATTCCGGCTACTCCGGGGCGTTTTCATTGAAATGTCCTTTCAAATATTAGGAATTCATGTTTAAAAAACTCAGAAATTGAGTATAATGCCTTGGAAAGAAGAGAAGTGGTTTATGTTTGCAATTAAGGCTGAGTGGCTTTGGCGTTTTGTGTCAATCAGTTAAAATGCTGACAATTCCAGTATATACTTCTAAGAAAACTGCCTAATTGGGCTAAAACTGTTAAAATACACAATGATAGTTCCCAGAAATGTTGAAGAACTGCCGGGAGCCAGTCCATCCTTGCTGTTTCAAGGGACCTGGTGTATATGTCATACTGTTCTTAATATGTTTGCTCACCTTCTTGGCGCTGTGTTTTAACCAAGGTCACCTCTCCTAGAAAGGTTGTTTCCCCAGGGAGGGATTTTCCCCTGAAGTTAGGGAGGGAATAAAACTTCTTAACTAAGTCCCAGGCGGGTAATTAATCACTTTAACTATGAACAATCATGCTTAAGCTACATAATCTTTACTCCCTGGAATGGAGATAAGAAACGCCCTAACCTTTGGAATAGAGATTGATAGGATGGAATCAACTGGTATAAATACAGATGTAACAAGACAACAGACAGAACTTATTAGAACTTAGGAGTCAGAACCTAGAGAGGCAGACCGAGAGACAGACCCGAGACACAGAACTCAGAACCTACAGACAGAACTTAAGAGACAGAACTTAAGAGACAGAACTTAGGAGACAGAACTTACACAGAACTTAGAAGACAGAACCTGGCTGGAGATCCTAACCAGAACTTTGCTGGAGATCCTGACCAGAACTTGGCTAGAGGAACCTGGCTATGATGATCACCTGATGGCTGCCTCCGTGTCAAGAGAACCTGACTAGAACTTGGAAAGAACCTGGCTGGAGAACCTAGCGAGGGAACATGGCTACAGAACCTGGCTGGAGATCCTGACAAGAGAACCCAACTATGCTGATGAACTGAACACTGCCTCTGTGCCACTCATTCCTTCTTCGCCGACTCCGTCCACACCTCTGGGGAACCCCTGGACCTGCTGGGGTTGGACCCCGGCAAAGAACGTGTAAGCAACACTTCATGTACATGTAAAAAGATTCTGAGTAAACTTACTGCCATATTCAATCAAAGGGTTTCCACTGGAAAGCTGTGAAATGATGAAAATACTGGTAATATTGACAATTCCGGCTACTTCTGGGGGTGTTTTCATTGAAATGTCCTTTCAAATTTTAGGAATTCATGTTTAAAAAACTCAGAAATTGAGTATAATGCCTTGGAAAGAAGAGAAGAGTGTTTATGTTCCCAATTAAGGCTGAGTGGCTTTGGCGTTTTGTGTCAATCAGTTAAAATGCTGACAATTCCAGTATATACTTCTAAGAAAACTGCCTAATTGGGCTAAAACTGTTAAAATACACAATGATAGTTCCCAGAAATGATTAAGAACATGTAAGAAACACTACATGTACACGTAAAACGATTGTGACTAAACTTACTGCCATATTCAATCGAGGGGGTTTCCAGTGGGAAGCTGTGAAATGATGAAAATACTGGTAATATTGACAATTCCGGCTACTTCCGGTGGGGTTTTCATGGAAATGTGCTTTCATATATTAGGAATTCATGTTTAAAGAACTCAGAATTTGTCTATAATGCCTTGGAAAGAAGAGAATTGTGTTTGTGTTTCCAATTAAGGCTGATTGGCTTTGTCATTTTCAGTGTCAATCAGTTAAATTGCTGACGATTCCAGTATATACTCATGAGAAAACTGTCTAATTTGTCTAAAACTGTTAAAATACACAATGATGGTTACCAGAAATGATGAAGAACGTGTAAGAAACACTTCATGTACACGTAAAACTATTCTGACTAAACTTACTGCCATATTCAATGAAGGTGGTTTCCACTGGAAAGCTGTGAAATGATGAAAATACTGGTAATATTGACAATTCCGGCTACTCCGGGGGCGTTTTCATTGAAATGTCCTTTCAAATATTAGGAATTCATGTTTAAAAAACTCAGAAATTGAGTATAATGCCTTGGAAAGAAGAGAAGTGGTTTATGTTTGCAATTAAGGCTGAGTGGCTTTGGCGTTTTGTGTCAATCAGTTAAAATGCTGACAATTCCAGTATATACGTCTAAGAAAACTGCCTAATTGGGCTAAAACTGTTAAAATACACAATGATAGTTCCCAGAAATGATGAAGAACATGTAAGAAACACTTCATGTACACGTAAAAAGATTGTGACTAAACTTACTGCCATATTCAATCCAGGGGGTTTCCAGTGGGAAGCTGTGAAATGATGAAAATACTGGTAATATTGACAATTCCGGCTACTTCCGTTGGGGTTTTCATGGAAATGTGCTTTCAAATATTAGGAATTCATGTTTAAA
This sequence comes from Myotis pilosus, assembly GCA_036010255.1. Taxonomy (NCBI): domain Eukaryota; kingdom Metazoa; phylum Chordata; class Mammalia; order Chiroptera; family Vespertilionidae; genus Myotis; species Myotis pilosus. The sequence continues at coordinate 61,126,649 of JASKON010000014.1, forward strand.
GAACTCAGAATTTGTCTATAATGCCTTGGAAAGAAGAGAAGAATGTTTATGTTTCCAATTAAGGCTGAGTGGCTTTGGCGTTTTGTGTCAATCAGTTAAAATGCTGACAATTCCAGTATATACTTCTAAGAAAACTGCCTAATTGGGCTAAAACTGTTAAAATACACAATGATAGTTCCCAGAAATGTTGAAGAACTGCCGGGAGCCGGTCCATCCTTGCTGTTTCAAGGGACCTGGTGTATATGGCATACTGTTCTTAATATGTTTGCTCACCTTCTTGGCGCTGTGTTTTAACCAAGGTCACCTCTCCTAGAAAGGTTGTTTCCCCAGGGAGGGATTTTCCCCTGAAGTTAGGGAGGGATAAAACTTCTTAACTAAGTCCAAGGCGGGTAATTAAACACTTTAACTATGAAGAATCATGCTTAAGCTACATAATCTTTACTCCCTGGAATGGAGATAAGAAACGCCCTAACCTTTGGAATAGAGATTGATAGGATGGAATCAACTGGTATAAATACAGATGTAACAAGACAACAGACAGAACTTATTAGAACTTAGGAGTCAGAACCTAGAGAGGCAGACCGAGAGACAGACCCGAGACACAGAACTCAGAACCTACAGACAGAACTTAAGAGACAGAACTTAAGAGACAGAACTTAGGAGACAGAACTTACACAGAACTTAGAAGACAGAACCTGGCTGGAGATCCTAACCAGAACTTTGCTGGAGATCCTGACCAGAACTTGGCTAGAGGAACCTGGCTATGATGATCACCTGATGGCTGCCTCCGTGTCAAGAGAACCTGACTAGAACTTGGACAGAACCTGGCTGGAGAACCTAGCGAGGGAACATGGCTACAGAACCTGGCTGGAGATCCTGACAAGAGAACCCAACTATGCTGATGAACTGAACACTGCCTCTGTGCCACTCATTCCTTCTTCGCCGACTCCGTCCACAACTATGGGGAACCCCTGGACCTGCTGGGGTTGGACCCCGGCAAAGAACGTGTAAGCAACACTTCATGTACATGTAAAAAGATTCTGAGTAAACTTACTGCCATATTCAATCAAAGGGTTTCCACTGGAAAGCTGTGAAATGATGAAAATACTGGTAATATTGACAATTCCGGCTACTTCCGGGGGTGTTTTCATTGAAATGTCCTTTCAAATTTTAGGAATTCATGTTTAAAAAACTCAGAAATTGAGTATAATGCCTTGGAAAGAAGAGAAGAGTGTTTATGTTCCCAATTAAGGCTGAGTGGCTTTGGCGTTTTGTGTCAATCAGTTAAAATGCTGACAATTCCAGTATATACTTCTAAGAAAACTGCCGAATTTCGCTAAAACTGTTAAAATACACAATGATAGTTCCCAGAAATGATAAAGAACGTGTAAGAAACACTTCATGTACACGTAGAAAGATTCTGACTAAACTTACTGCCATATTCAATGAAGGGGGTTTCCTCTGGAAAGCTGTGAAATGATGAAAATACTGGTAATATTGACAATTCCAGCTACTTCCGGTGGCATTTTCACGGAAATGTGCTTTCAAATATTATGAATTCATGTTTCCCGAGCTCAGAATTTGTGTACAAATCCTTGGAATGAAGAGAATAGTGTTTACGTTTCCAATTAAAGCTGATTGGCTTTGGCATTTTCAGTGTCAATCAGTTAAAATGCTGATGATTCCAGTATATACTTCTAAGAAAACTGCCTAGTTTCGCTAAAACTGTTAAAATGCACAATGATAGTTCCCAGGAATAATGAAGAACGTGTAAGAAACACTTCATGTACACGAAAAAGATTCTGACAAAACTTACTGCCATATTCAATCAAGGCGGTTTCCAGTGGAAAGCTGTGAAATGATGAAAATACTGGTAATATTGACAATCGCGCCTACTTCCGGTGGCATTTTCATGGAAATGTGCTTTCAAATATTAGATATTCATGTTTAAAAAACTCCGAAATTGTGTATAATGCCTTGGAAAGAGAGAAGAGTGTTTAAGTTTCCAATTAAGGCTGATTGGCTTTGGCGTTTTGTGTCAATCAGTTAAAATGCTGACAATTCCAGTATATACTTCTAAGAAAACTGCCTAATTTCGCTAAAACTGTTAAAATACACAATGATAGTTCCCAGAAATGATGAAGAACGTGTAAGAAACACTTCATGTACACGTAAAAAGATTGTGACTAAACTTACTGCCATATTCAATCGAGGGGGTTTCCAGTGGGAAGCTGTGAAATGATGAAAATACTGGTAATATTGACAATTCCGGCTACTTCCGGGGGCGTTTTCATTGAAATGTCCTTTCAAATATTAGGAATTCATGTTTAAAAAACTCAGAAATTGAGTATAATGCCTTGGAAAGAAGAGAAGAGGGTTTATGTTTCCAATTAAGGCTGAGTGGCTTTGGCGTTTTGTGTCAATCAGTTAAAATGCTGACAATTCCAGTATATACTTCTAAGAAAACTGCCTAATTGGGCTAAAACTGTTAAAATACACAATGATAGTTCCCAGAAATGTTGAAGAACTGCCGGGAGCCGGTCCATCCTTGCTGTTTCAAGGGACCTGGTGTATACGGCATACTGTTCTTAATATGTTTGCTCACCTTCTTGGCGCTGTGTTTTAACCAAGGTCACCTCTCCTAGAAAGGTTGTTTCCCCAGGGAGGGATTTTCCCCTGAAGTTAGGGAGGGAATAAAACTTCTTAACTAAGTCCCAGGCGGGTAATTAATCACTTTAACTATGAACAATCATGCTTAAGCTACATAATCTTTACTCCCTGGAATGGAGATAAGAAACGCCCTAACCTTTGGAATAGAGATTGATAGGATGGAATCAACTGGTATAAATACAGATGTAACAAGACAACAGACAGAACTTATTAGAACTTAGGAGTCAGAACCTAGAGAGGCAGACCGAGAGACAGACCCGAGACACAGAACTCAGAACCTACAGACAGAACTTAAGAGACAGAACTTAAGAGACAGAACTTAGGAGACAGAACTTACATAGAACTTAGAAGACAGAACCTGGCTGGAGATCCTAACCAGAACTTTGCTGGAGATCCTGACCAGAACTTGGCTAGAGGAACCTGGCTATGATGATCACCTGATGGCTGCCTCCGTGTCAAGAGAACCTGACTAGAACTTGGACAGAACCTGGCTGGAAAACCTAGCGAGGGAACATGGCTACAGAACCTGGCTGGAGATCCTGACAAGAGAACCCAACTATGCTGATGAACTGAACACTGCCTCTGTGCCACTCATTCCTTCTTCGCCGACTCCGTCCACAACTATGGGGAACCCCTGGACCTGCTGGGGTTGGACCCCGGCAAAGAACGTGTAAGCAACACTTCATGTACATGTAAAAAGATTCTGAGTAAACTTACTGCCATATTCAATCAAAGGGTTTCCACTGGAAAGCTGTGAAATGATGAAAATACTGGTAATATTGACAATTCCGGCTACTTCCGGGGGTGTTTTCATTGAAATGTCCTGTCAAATTTTAGGAATTCATGTTTAAAAAACTCAGAAATTGAGTATAATGCCTTGGAAAGAAGAGAAGAGTGTTTATGTTCCCAATTAAGGCTGAGTGGCTTTGGCGTTTTGTGTCAATCAGTTAAAATGCTGACGATTCCAGTATATACTTCTAAGAAAACTGTCAATTTGGGCTAAAACTGTTAAAATACACAATGATAGTTCCCAGAAATGATGAAGAATGTGTATGAAACACTTCATGTACATGTGAAAAGATTCTGACTAAACTTACTGCCCTATTTAATCAGGGAGGTTTCCAGTGGAAAGCTGAGAAATGATGAAAATACTGGTAATATTGACAATTCGGGCTATTTTCGGTGGTGTTTTCATGGAAATGTGCTTTCAAATATTACGAATTCATATTTTCAGAGCTCAGAATTTGTGTACAAAGCCTTGTAATGAAGAGAGTAGTGTTTATGTTTCCAATTAAGGCTGATTGGCTTTGGCGTTTTCAGTGTCAATCAGTTAAAATGCTGACGATTCCATTATATACTTCTAAGAAAACTCTCTAATTGGGCTAAAGCTGTTAAAATACACAATGATAGTTTTCAGAAATGATGAAGAACATGTAAGAAACACTTCATGTACACCTGAAAACATTCTAACTAAACTTACTGCCAATTCAATCAAAGAGGTTTCCAGTGGAAAGCTGTGAAATGATGAAAATACTGATAATATTGACAATTCCTGACACTTCAGGTGGCCTTTTCACAGAAATGTGCTTTCAAATATTAGGAATTCATGTTTCCAGAACTCAAAATTTTTGTACAAAACCGTGGAATGAAGAGAATACTGTTTACGTTTCCAAATAAGGCTGATTCGCTTTGGCGTTTTCAGTGTCAATCAGTTAAAATGCTGAGGATTCCAGTATATACTTTTAAGAAAACTGTCTAATTAACCTAAAACTGTTAAAATACACAATGATAGTTCCCAGAAATGATGAAGAACGTGTAAGAAACACTTCATGTACATGTAAAAAATACTGACTAAACTTTCTGCCAATTCAATCATGGAGGTTTCCAGTGGAAAGCTGTGAAATGATGAAAAAACAGGTAATATTTCCCATTCCGGCTACTTCCGATGGCATTTTCAAGGAAATGTGCTTTCAAATATTAGGAATTCATGTTTCCAGAGCTCAGAATTTGTGTACAAAGCCTCAGAATGAATAGAATAGTGTTTATGTTTCCAATTAAGGTTGATTGGCTTTAGCGTGTTTAGTGTCAGTCCGTCAAAATGCTGATGATTCCAGTATATACTTCTAAGAAAACTATCTAATTGTCCTAAAACTGTTAAAATACACAATGATAGTTCCAGGAAATGATGATGAATGAATAAGAAACACTTCATGTACACTTGAAAAATTCTGACTAAACTTACTGCCCTATTCAATCAAGGAGGTTTCCAGTGGAAAGCTGTGAAATGATGAAAATACTGGTATTATTGACAATTCGGGCTACTTCTGGTGGCGTTTTCATGGAAATGTGCTTTCAAATATTAGGAATTCATGTTTCCAGAGCTCAGAATTTGTGTACAAAGCATTAGAATGCAGAGAATAGTCTTTATGTTTCCAATTAAGGCAGATTGGCTTTGGCGTTTTCAGTGTCAATCAGTTAAAATGCTGACGATTCCAGTATATACTTCTAAGAAAACTGTCTAATTCGCCTAAAACTATTAAACTTCACAATAATAGTTCCAAGAAATGATGAAGAACGTGTAAGAATCACTTCATGTACACTTAAAAAGATTCTCACTAACCTTACTGCCGTATTCAATCAAAGAGGTTTCCAGTGGACAGCTGTAAAATGATGAAAATACTGATAATATTGACAATTCCAGCAGCTTCAGGTGGCCTTTCACAGAAATGTGCTTTCACATATTAGAAATTCATGATTCCAGAACTCAGAATTTCTGTATAAAGCCTTGGAAAGAACAGAATAGTGCTCATGTTTCCAATAAGGCTGATTGTCTTTGGCGTTTTCTGTGTCAATCACTTAAAATGCTGACGATTCCAGTATATACTTCTAAGCAAACTGTCTAATTGGCCTAAAACTGTTAACATACACAATGATAGTTCCAAGAAATGATGAAGAACGTGTAAGAAACACTTCATGTACACGTAAAAGATTCTGACTATACTTACAGCCAATTCAATCAAGGAGGTTTCCAGTGGAAAGGTGTGAAATGATGAAAATACTGGTAATATTGACAATTCCTGATACTTCAGGTGGCGTTTTCACGGAAATGTGCTTTCAAATATTAGGAATTCATGTTTCCAGAGGTCAAAATTTGTGTACAAAGCTTTAGAATGAATAGAATAGTGTTTATGTTTCCAATTAAGGCTGATTGGCTTTAGCTTGTTAAGTGTCAATCCGTTAAAAAGGTGACGATTCCAGTATATACTTCTAAGAAAACTGTGTAATTGGGCTAAAACTGTTAAAATACACAATGATAGTTCCAGGGAATGATGAAGAATGTGTAAGAAACACTTCATGTACACGTGAAAAGATTCTGACTAAACTTACTGCCCTATTCAATCAAGGAGGTTTCCAGTGGAAATCTGTGAAATGATCAAAATACTGGTAATATTGACAATTCTGGCGACTTCTGGTGGCGTTTTCACGGAAATGTGCTTTTAAATATTAGGAATTCATATTTCCAGAACTCAGAATTTGTCTACAAAGCCTTTGAATGAAAAGAATAGTGTTTATATTTCCAATTAAGGCTGATTGACTTTGACGTTTTCAGTGTCAATCCGTTAAAATGCTGACGATTCCAGTATATACTTCTAAGAAAACTGTCTAATTAGCCTAAAACTGTTAAAATACACAATGATAGTTCCCAGAAGTGATGAAGAACGTGTAAGAAACACTTCATGTACATGTAAAAAGATTCTGACTAAACCTACTGCCAATTCAATCAAGGAGGTTTCCAGTGGTAAGCTGTGAAATGATGAAAATACAGGTAATATTGACAATTCCGGCTACTTCAGGTGGCGTTTTCAGGGAAATGTGCTTTCAAATATTAGGAATTCATGTTTCCAGAGCTCAGAATTTGTGTACAAAGCCTCAGAATGAATGGAATAGTGTTTATGTTTCCAATTAAGGCTGATTGGCTTTAGCTTGTTAAGTGTCAATCCGTTAAAAAGGTGACGATTCCAGTATATACTTCTAAGAAAACTGTCTAAATGGCCTAAAACTGTTAAAATTCACAATAATAGTTCCCAGAAATGATGAAGAAAGTGTAAGAAGCACTTCATGTACACGTAAAAAATTCTGACTAAACTTACTGCCCATTCAATCAAGAAGGTTTCTATTGGAAATCTGTGAAATGATCAAAATACTGGTAATATTGACAATTCCGGATACTTCCGGTGGCGTTTTCACGGAAATATGCTTTTAAATATTAGGAATTCATATTTCCAGAACTCAGAATTTGTCTACAAAGCCTTGGATTGAAAAGAATAGTGTTTATATTTCCAATTAAGGCTGATTGACTTTGGCTTTTTCAGTGTCAATCAGTTAAAATGCTGACCTTTCCAGTATATACTTCTTCGAAAACTGTCTAATATGCCTAAAACTGTTAAAATACACAATGATACTTCCCAGAAATGATGAAAAATATGTAAGAAACACTTCACGTAAACGTAAAATGATTCTGACTAAACTTAATGCCGAATTCAATCACGGTTTCCAGTCGAAAGGTGTGAAGTGATGAAAATCCTGGTAATATTGACAATTCCCGATATTTCCCGTGGCATTTTCAGGGAAATGTGCTTTCACATATTAGGAATCCATGTTTCTAGAACTCAGAATTTGTGTATAAAACCTTGGATAGAAGAGAATAGTGTCTATGTTTCCAATTAAGGCTGATTGGTTTTGGTGTTTTCAGTGTCAATCAGTTAAAATGCTGACGATTCCAGTATATACTTCTAAGAAAACTGTCTAATTGGGCTAAAACTGTTAAAATACACAATGATAGTTCCCAGAAATGATGAAGAACGTGTAAGAAACAGTTCATGTATACGTAAAAAGATTCTGACTAAACTTACTGCCGTATTCGATCAAGGAGGTTTCCCGTGAAAAGCTGTGAAATGATGAAAATACTGGTAATATTGACAATTCCGGATACTTCCGGTGGCGTTTTTATGGAAATATGCTTTCAAATGATAGGATTTCATGTTTCTAGATCTCAGAATTTGTGTACAAAGCCTTGGAATGAAGAGAATAGTGTTTATGTTTCCAATAAAGGCTGATTGACTTTGGCGTTTTCAGTGTCAGTTAAAATGCTGACGATTCCAGTATATACTTCTAAGAAAACTGTCTAATTGGGCTAAAACTGTTAAAATACACAATGATAGTTCCCAAAAATGATGAAGAACATGTAAGAAACACTTCATGTACACGTAAAAATATTCTGACTAAACTTACTGGCAATTCAATAAAGAGGTTTCCAGTGGACAGCTGTAAAATGATGAATATACTTGTAATATTGTCAATTTCGGCTACTTCTGGTAGCCTTTTCACAGAAATGTGCTTTCAAATATTAGGAATTCATGTTTGCAGAATTCAGAATTTCTGTATAAAGCCTGGGAAAGTAGAGAATAGTGCTTATGTTTCCAATAATGCTGATTGGCATTGGCTTTTTCAGTGTCAATCAGTTAAAATGCTGACGATTCTACTATATACTTCTGGGAAAACTGATTAATTAGCCTAAAACTGTTAAAACACACAATGATAGTTCCCAGAAATGATGAAGAACTTCTAAGAAACACTTCATGTACATGTAAAACTATTCTGAATAAACTTACTGCCGTATTCATTTAACGACGTTTCCAGTGGAAAGCTGTGAAATGATAAATATACTGGTAATATTGACAATTCCAGCTACTTCCAGTGGCGTTTTCACGGAAATGTGGTTTCAAATATTAGGAATTCATGTTTCCAGAACTCAGAATTTGTGTACAAGGCCTTGGAATGAAGAGAATGGTGTTTATGTTTCCAATTAACGCTGTTTGGCTTTGGCGTTTTCAGTGTCAATCAGTTAAAATGCTGTCGGTTCCAGTATATACTTCTAAGAAAACTGTCTAATTGGCGTAAAACTGTTAAAATACACAATGATAGTTCCCAGATACGATGACGAATGTGTAAAAAACACTTCATTTACACGTAAAAATATTGTGACTAATCTTACTGCCATATTCAGTCACTGATTTTTCCAGTGGAAAGCTCTGAAATGATGAAAATACTGGTAATATTGACTTGTACTCTTAAGTTTTCTAAGTAAATTTCTGAAAAATGACAACAGATTAATGGGAATTGAAAATATAAACAGTAAACTCATCATATCGGTGCTGTTTGAAAGTGTTTTTAGAGTATTTATGTTCCCGTTTTGTATTATGGTTCTATTTACTTGTAATTCAAGTGTTCCATATCCATCACAGAAGAATTCCAGTGTTTATCATTGAGAATTCTTAGATAAGTAACCACATTTACAGAGTGTTCTTAGCTCTATTACCGTGTATTCTTATGATTTCTAAGTAGATTCCTTAACAATACCAACAGATGGAAGGGAATTGAAAATATAAACAGTAAACTCGTCATTTCAGAGCTGTTTGAACGTTCTTTCAGTGTATATATGTTGCCCGTTGTGTATTACTGTTCTATTTACTGAAATTCAAGTGTTCCATATCCATCACAGAAGAATTCCAGTGTTTATTATTGTGAATTCTTAGAACAGTTATCACATTTATAGAGTGTTTTGAACTCTGTTAACTTGTATTCTTAAGTTTTCTAGGTTAATTCCTTAAAAACACAACCTGATTGATGGGAATTGCAAAGGTAAACATTAAAACTTTCATTTCAGAGCTGTTTGAACGAGTTTTCATTGTATTTATGTTGCCTGTTGCGTAGTACTGTTCTATTGACTTGTAATTCAAGTGTTCCATATCCATGGAAGAACAATTCCAGTGTTTATCATTGTGAATTCTTAGAAAAGTAACCACATTCAAAGAGTGTTCTGAGCTCTATTAACATGTATTCTTATGTTTTCTAAGTGAAATGCTTAAAAAGGGCAACAGATTGTGGGAATTCAAAATATAAACATTAAACTCGTCATTTCAGAGCTGTTTGAACGAGTTTTCAGTGTATTTGTGTTGCCCATTTTGCATTATGGTTCGATTGACTTGGAATTCAAGTGTTCCATATCCATCACAGAAGAATTCCAGTGTTTATTATTGTGAATCCTTAGAAGAGTTAACACATTTACAGAGTGTTCCGAGCTCTATTACCATGTATCCCTTTGTTTTCTAAGTGGATTCCTTAAAAAGGGCAACAGATTGTTGGAATTGAAAATGTAAACAGTAAAGTCGTCATTTCAGAGCTGTTTGAACGTGTTTTCAGTGTATTGATGATGCCCGTTTTGTATTACGGTTGTATTTACTTGCCATTCAAGTGTTCCATATCCATAGACGAACGATTCCATTGTTCATCATTGTGAATTCTTAGAACAGTAACCTCATTTACAGAGTATTCTGAGCTCTTTTAACATGTATTCTTATGTCTTCTGAGTAGATTTCTCAAAAAGGCCTACGGATTGTGGGGAATCAAAAAGTAGAGTAAACTCGTCATTTCAGAGGTGTTTGAACGTGTTTTCAGTGTATTGATGTTGCCTGTTTTGTACTACGGTTCTATATACTTGTAATTCAAGTCTTCCATATCCATCACAGAAGAATTCCAGTGTTTATTATTGTGAATCCTTAGAACAATTACCACCTTTACAGAGTGATCTGAACTCTATTAACTTGTATTCTTAAGTTTTCTAAGTGAATTCCTTAAAAACGCAAACTGATTGTTGGGAATTGCAAAGGTAAACAGTAAAACCTTCATTTCAGAGCTGTTTGAACGTGTTTTCATTGTATTTATGTTGCCCGTTGTGTATTACGGTTCTATTGACTTGTAATTCAAGTGTTCCATATCCATGGAAGGACAATTCCATTGTTTATCATTGTGAATTCTTTGAACAGTTACCACATTCACAGAGAGTTCTGAGCTCTATTAACATGTATTCTTTTGTTTCCTAAGAGGATTCCTTAAAAAGGGCAACAGATTGTGGTATCCATGGAAGAACAATACCATTGTTTATCATTGTGAATTCTTAGAAAAATAACCACATTCAGAGAGTGTTCTGAGCTCTATTAACATGTATTCTCATGTTTTTTATGTGGATTCCTCGAAAAGGGCATCAGATTGTGGGAATTGAAAATGTAACCAGTAAACTCGTCATTTCAGAGCGGTTTGAACATGTTTTTAGTGTAGTGATGTTGCCCATTTTGTATTACGTTTCTATTTACTTATAATTCATGTGTTTCATATCTATCACAGAAGAATTCCAGTGTTTAATATTGTGAATTCTTAGAAAAGTAACCACATTCACAGAGTTTTCTGACCTCTATTAACATCTATTCTTATGTTTGTTATGTGGATTCCTCAAAAAGGGCATCAGATTGTGGGAATTGAAAATATAAACAGTAAACTCGTCATTTCAGAGCTGTTTGAACGAGTTTTCAGTGTATTTGTGTTGCCCGTTGTGTATTACGGTTCTATTGACTTGTAATTCAAGGTTCCATATCCATGGAAGAACAATTCCATTGTTCATCATTGTGAATTCTTAGAACAGTAACCTCATTTACAGAGTGTTCTGAGCTCTTTTAACATGTATTTTTATGTTTTCTAAGTGGATTCTTTAGAAATGCCAACAGATTGTGTGAATTGAAAACGTAAACAGTAAACTCGTCATTTTAGAACAGTTCGAACGAGTTTTCATTGTTTTTATGTTTCCCGTTGTGTATGACGATTCTATTTAATTGTTATTCAAGTGTTCCATATCCATCACAAAAGAATTCCAGTGTTTATTATTGTGAATCCTTAGAACAGTTACCACATTTACCGTGTGTTCTGAGCTCTAGAAACTTGTATTCTTAAGTTTTCTAAGTAGATTCCTGAAAATTAACAACAGATTAATGGGAATTGAAAATATAAAAATTAAACTCATCATTTCAGAGCTGTTTGAACATGTTTTAAGTGTATTTATGTTACCCGTTTTGTATTACGTTTCCATTTACCTGTAATTTCATGTGTTCCATATCCACCACAAAAGAAATCCAGTGTTTATTATTGTGAATCCTTAGAACAGTTACCACATTTACAGAGTGTTCCAAGCTCTGTTACCATGTATCCTTATGTTTTCTAATTAGATTCCTTTAAAACGCCAACAGATTGATGGGAATTGAAAATATAAACCATTAATTCGTCGTTTCAGAGCTGTTTGAACGTGTTTTCAGTGTATTTATGTTACCCGTTTTGTATTACGGTTCTATTTACCTGTAATTTCATGTGTTCCATATCCACCACAAAAGAAATCCAATGTTTATTATTGTGAATTCTTAGAAAAGTAACCACATTTACAGAGTGTTCCGAGCTCTACTACCATGTATTCTTATGTTTTCCAAGTAGATTCATTAAAAACGCCAACAGATTGATGAGAATTGAAAATATAAACAGTAAAGTCGTCATTTCACAGCTGTTTGAAGGAGTTTTCAGTGTATTAATGTTGCCCCTTTTGCATTACCTTTCGACTGACTTGTAATTCAAGTGTTCCATATCCATCACGGAAAAATTCCAGTGTTTATTATTGTTAATCCTTAGAACAGTTACCACATTTACAAAGTGATCTGAGCTCTATTAACTGTTATTCTTAAGTATTCTATGTAGATTCCTTATAATTTACAACAGATTAAGGGGAATTGAAATTATAAACAGTAAATTCGTCATTTGAGATCTGTTTGAACGAGTTTTCAATGTATTTGTTTTGCCCTTTTGGCATTATGGTTCGATTGACTTGTAATTCAAATGTTCCATATCCATCACAGAAGAATTCCAGTGTTTATTATTGTGAATTCTTAGAACAGTAACCACATTCACAGAGTGTTCTGAGCTCTATTAATACGTATTCTTATGTTTTCTAAGTGGATTCCTTAAAAAGGGCAACAGATTGTGGGAATTGAAAATATAAACAGTAAACTCGTGATTTCAGAGCTATTTGAATGAGTTTTCAGTGTATTTGTGTTCCCCGTTGTGTATTACGGTTCTATTGACTTGTAATTCAAGGTTCCATATCCATGGAAGAACAATTCCATTGTTTATCATTGTGAATTCTTAGAACAGTAACCAGATTCACAGAGTGTTCTGAGCTCTATTAACATGTATTCATATGTTTTTTATGTGGATTCCTAAAGAGGGCATCAGATTGTGGGAATTGAAAACATAAACAGTAAACTCGTCATTTCAGAGCTGTTTGAACGAGTTTTCAGTGTATTTATGTTGCCCGTTTTGTATTACGGTTCTATTTACTTGTAATTCAAGTGTTCCATATCCATGGAAGAACAATTCCATTGTTCATCATTGTGAATTCTTAGAACAGTAACCTCATTTACAGAGTGTCTGAGCTCTTTTAACATGTATTTTTATGTTTTGAAAGTGGATTCCTTAGAAATGCCAACAGATTGTGGGAATTGAAAACGTAATCAGTAAACTCGTCATTTAAGAACAGTTCAAACGAGTTTTTATTGTATTTATGTTTCCCGTAGTGTATGACGATTCTATTTAATTGTTATTCAAGTGTTCCATATCCATCACAAAAGAATTCCAGTGTTTATTATTGTGAATCCTTAGAACAGTTACCACATTTACAGTGTGTTCTGAGCTCTAGTAACTTGTATTCTTAAGTTTTCTAAGTAGATTCCTGAAAATTAACAAGAGATTAATGGGAATTGAAAATATAAAAAGTAAAATCATCATTTCAGAGCTGTTTGGACATGTTTTAAGTGTATTTATGTTACCCGTTTTGTATTACGGTTCTCTTTACCTGTAATTTCATGTGTTCCATATCCACCACAAAAGAAATCCAGGGTTTATTATTGTGAATCCTTAGAACAGTTACCACATTTACAGAGTGTTCCGAGCTCTATTACCATGTATCCTTATGTTTTCTAAGTAGATTCCTTTAAAACGCCAAAAGATTGATGGGAATTGAAAATATAAACAATAAATTTGTCATTTCAGAGCTGTTTGAACGTGTTTTCAGTGTATTTATGTGGCCCGTTTTGTGTTACCATTCTATTGACTTGTAATTCAAGTGTTCCATATCCATAGAAGACAATTCCATTGTTTATCATTGTGAATTCTTAGAACAGTAACCACATTCACAGAGAGTTCTGAGCTCTATTAACATGTATTCTTATGTTTTCTAAGTGGATTCCTTTAAAACGCCAACAGATTAATGAGAATTGAAAATATAAACGGTAAACTCATCATTTCCGAGCTGTTTGAATGAGTTTTCAGTGTATTTATGTTGCCCGTTTTGTATTACGGTTCTATTTACTTGTAATTCGAGTGTTCCATATCCATCACAGAAGAATTCCCGTGTTTATTATTGTGAATTCTTAGAACAGTTACCACATTTATAGAGTGTTCTGAAGTCTATTAACTTGTAATCTTAAGTTTTCTAAGTGGATTCCTTAAAAACGCAAACTGATTTCTGGGAATTGCAAACGTAAACAGTTAAACCTTCATTTCAGAGCTGTTTGAACGTGTTTTCAGCGTATTGATGTTGCCCGTTTTGTATTACGGTTCTATTTACTTGCAATTCAAGTGTTCCATCTCCATAGAAGAACGATTCCATTGTTCATCATTGTGAATTCTTAGAACAGTAACCTCATTTACAGAGTGTTCTGTGCTCTTTTAACATGTACTCTTATGTTATCTAAGTAGATTCCTTAAAAAGGCCTATGGATTGGAGGGAATCGAAAAGTAGACAAAACTCATCATTTCAGAGCTGTTTGAATGTCTTTTCAATGTATTGATGTTGCCCGCTTTGTATTATGGTTCTATTTACTTGCCATTCAATTGTTCCATATCCATAGAAGAACGATTCGATTGTTCATCATTGCGAATTCTTAGAACAATAACCACCTTTACAGAGTGTTCTGAGCTCTAGTAACTTGTGTTCTTAAGATTTCTAAGTGTATTCCTTAAAAATGACAACAGATTAATGGGAATTGAAAATATAAACGGTAAAATCAACATGTCCGAACTGTTTGAACGAGTTTTCAGTGTATTTGTGTTGCCCGTTTTGCATTATGGTTCGATTGACTTGAAATTCAAGTGTTCCATATCCATCACAGAAGAATTCCAGTGTTTAATGTTGTGAATTCTTAGAAAAGTAACCACATTTACAGAGTGTTCCGTGACCTACTACCATGAATTCTTATGTTTTCTAAATAGATTCCTTAAAAAGGCCTATGGATGGGAGGGAATAGAAAAGTAGAAAAAACTCATCATTTCAGAGCTGTTTGAATGTCTTTTCAATGTATTGATGTTGCCCGCTTTGTATTACGGTTCTATTTACTTGCAATTCAAGTGTTCCATCGTTTATCCTTGTGAATTCTTAGAACTGTAACCTCATTTACAGAGTGTTCTGTGCTCTTTTAACATGTACTCTTAAAAAGGCCTATGGATTGTAGGGAATCAAATTGTAGAGTAAACTCGTCATTTCAGAGCTGTTTGAACGTGTTTTCAGTGTATTGATGGTGCCCGTTTTGTATTACGGTTCTATGTACTTGCCATTCAAGTGTTCCATATCCATAGAAGAACGATTCCATTGTTCATCATTGTCAATTCTTAGAACAATTACCACCTTTACAGAGTGTTCTGAGCTCTAGTAACTTGTGTTCTTAAATTTTCTAAGTGTATTCCTTAAAAATGACAACAGATTAATGGGAATTGAAAATATAAACGGTAAACTCATCATTTCTGAGCTGTTTGAACGAGTTTTCAGTGTATTTATGTTGCCCGTTTTGTATTACGGTTCTATTTACTTGTAATTCGAGTGTTCCATATCCATCACAGAAGAATTCCCGTGTTTATTATTGTGAATTCTTAGAACAGTTACCACATTTATAGAGTGTTCTGAAGTCTATTAACTTGTAATCTTAAGTTTTCTAAGTGGATTCCTTAGAAACGCAAACTGATTTTTGGGAATTGCAAAGGTAAACAGTTAAACCTTCATTTCAGAGCTGTTTGAACGTGTTTTCAGCGTATTGATGTTGCCCGTTTTGTATAACGGTTCTATTTACTTGCAATTCAAGTGTTCCATATCCATAGAAGAAAGATTCCATTGTTCATCATTGTGAATTCGTAGAACAGTAACCTCATTTACAGAGTGTTCTGAGCTCTTTTAACACGTATTCTTATGTTTCCTAAGTAGATTCCTTAAAAAGACCTGTGGATTGTAGGGAATCAAATAGTAGAGTAAACTCGTCATTTCAGAGCTGTTTGACCGTGTTTTCAGTGTATTGATGTTGCCCGTTTTGTATTACGGTTCTATATGTACTTGCCATTCAAGTGTTCCATATCCATAGAAGAACGATTCCATTGTTCATCATTGTGAATTCTTAGAACGATTACCACCTTTACAGAGTGTTCTGAGCTCTAGTAACTTGTGTTCTTAAGTGTTCTAAGTGTATTCCTTAAAAATGACAACAGATTAATGATAATTGAAAATATAAACAGTAAACTCAACATTTCCGAGCTGTTTGAATGAGTTTTCAGTGTATTTATGTTCCCCGTTTTGTATTACGTTTCTATTTACTTGTAATTCGAGTGTTCCATATCCATCACAGAAGAATTCCCGTGTTTATTATTGTGAATTCTTAGAACAGTTATCACATTTATTGAGTGTTCTGAAGTCTATTAACTTGTAATCTTAAGTTTTCTAAGTGGATTCCTTAAAACGCCAACTGATTTTTGGGAATTGCAAAGGTAATCAGTAAAACCATCATTTCAGAGCTGTTTGAACGTGTTTTCATTGTATTTATGTTGCCCGTTGTGTATTACGGTTCTATTGACTTGTAATTCAAGTGTTCCATATCCATGGAAGAACAATTCCATTGTTTATCCTTGTGAATTCTTAGAACAGTAACCACATTCACAGAATGTTCTGAGCTCTATTAACATGTATTCTTATGTTTTCTAAGTGAATTTCTTCAAAAAGGCAACAGATTGTGGGAATTCAAAATGTAAACAGTAAACTCGTCATTTCAGAGCTGTTTGAACGTGTTTTCAGCATATTGATGTTGCCCGTTTTGTATTACGGTTCTATTTACTTGCAATTCAAGTGTTCCATATCCATAGAAGAAAGATTCCATTGTTCATCATTGTGAATTCTTAGAACAGTAACCTCATTTACAGAGTGTTCTGAGCTCTTTTAACACGTACTCTTATGTTTTCTAAGTAGATTCCTTAAAAAGGCCTGTGGATTGTAGGGAATCAAATAGTAGAGTAAACTCGTCATTTCAGAGCTGTTTGACCGTGTTTTCAGTGTATTGATGTTGCCAGTTTTGTATTACGGTTCTATATGTACTTGCCATTCAAGTGTTCCATATCCATAGAAGAACGATTCCATTGTTCATCATTGTGAATTCTTAGAACAATTACCACCTTTACAGAGTGTTCTGAGCTCTAGTAACTTGTGTTCTTAAGATTTCTAAGTGTATTTCTTAAAAATGACAACAGATTAATGGGAATTGGAAATATAAAAGGTAAACTCAACATGTCCGATCTCTTTGAACGAGTTTTCAGTGTATTTATGTTGCACGTTTTGTATTACGGTTCTATTTACTTGTAATTCAAGTGTTCTATATCAATCACAGAAAAATTCCAGTGTTTATTATTGTGAATTCTTAGAACAGTTATCACATTTATAGAGTGTTCTGAAGTCTATTAACTTGTAATCTTAAGTTTTCTAAGTGGATTCCTTACAAACGCAAACTGATTTTTGGGAATTGCCAAGATAAACAGTAATACCTTCATATCAGAGCTGTTTAAACGTGTTTTCATTGTATTTCTGTTGCCCTTTGTGTATTACGGTTCTATTGACTTGTAATTCAAGTGTTCCATATCCATGGAAGAACAATTCCATTGTTTAGCATTGTGAAATCTTAGAACAGTAACCACATTAACAGAGTGTTCGGAGCTCTATTAACAAGTATTCTTATGTTTTTATGTGGATTCCTCAAAAATGGCAACAGATTGTGGGAGTTGAAAATATAACAGTAAACTCGTCATTTTTGAGCTGTTTGAACGATTTTGCATTGTATTTGTGTTGCCCGTTTTGCATTATGGTTCGATTGACTTGAAATTCAAGTGTTCCATATCCATCACAGAAGAATTCCAGTGTTTAATGTTGTGAATTCTTAGAAAAATAACCACATTTACAGAGTGTTCCGTGACCTACTACCATGAATTCTTATGTTTTCTAAATAGATTCCTTAAAAAGGCCTATGGATTGGAGGGAATCGAAAAGTAGACAAAACTCATCATTTCACAGCTGTTTGAATGTCTTTTCAATGTATTGATGTTGCCCGCTTTGTATTACGGTTCTATTTACTTGCAATTCAAGTGTTCCATATCCCTAGAAGAACGATTCCATTGTTCATCATTGTGATTTCTTAGAACAGTAACCTCATTTACAGAGTGTTCTGAGCTCTTTTAACACGTACTCTTATGTTTTCTAAGTAGATTCCTTAAAAAGGCCTGTGGATTGTAGGGAATCAAATAGTAGAGTAAACTCGTCATTTCAGAGCTGTTTGACCGTGTTTTCAGTGTATTGATGTTGCCCGTTGTGTATTACGGTTCTATTGACTTGTAATTCAAGTGTTCCATATCCATGGAAGAACAATTCCATTGTTTATCCTTGTGAATTCTTAGAACAGTAACCACATTCACAGAGTGTTCTGAGCTCTAGTAACATGTATTCTTATGTTTTCTAAGTGAATTCCTTAGAAAAGGCAACAGATTGTCGGAATTGAAAATGTAAAGAGTAAACTCGTCATTTCAGAGCTGTTTGAACGTGTTTTCAGCGTATTGATGTTGCCCGTTTTGTATTACGGTTCTATTTACTTGCAATTCAAGTGTTCCATATCCATAGAAGAACGATTCCATTGTTCATCATTGTGAATTCTTAGAACAGTAACCTCATTTACAGAGTGTTCTGTGCTCTTTTAACATGTACTCTTATGTTATCTAAGTAGATTCCTTAAAAAGGCCTATGGATTGGAGGGAATCGAAAAGTAGACAAAACTCATCATTTCAGAGCTGTTTGAATGTCTTTTCAATGTATTGATGTTGCCAGCTTTGTATTACTGTTCTATTGCAATTCAAGTGTTCCATCATTTATCCTTGTGAATTCTTAGAACTGTAACCTTATTTAAAGAGTGTTCTGTGCTCTTTTAACATGTACTCTTAAAAAGGCCTATGGATTGTAGGGAATCAAATTGTAGAGTAAACTCGTCATTTCAGAGCTGTTTGAACGTGTTTTCAGTGTATTGATGGTGCCCGTTTTGTATTACGGTTCTTTGTACTTGCCATTCAAGTGTTCCATATCCATAGAAGAACGATTCCATTGTTCATCATTGTGAATTCTTAGAACAATTACTACCTTTACAGAGTGTTCTGAGCTCTAGTAACTTGTGTTCTTAAATTTTCTAACTGTATTCCTTAAAAATGACAACAGATTAATGGGAATTGAAAATATAAACGGTAAACTCATCATTTCTGAGCTGTTTGAACGAGTTTTCAGTGTATTTATGTTGCCCGTTGTGTATTACGGTTCTAATGACTTGCAATTCAAGTGTTCAACATCCATGGAAGAACAATTCCATTGTTTATCCTTGTGAATTCTTAGAACAGTAACCACATTCACAGAGTGTTTGAGCTCTATTAACATGTATTCTTATGTTTTCTATGTGAATTTCTTAAAAAAGGCAACAGATTGTGGGAATTCAAAATGTAAACAGTAAACTCGTCATTTCAGAGCTGTTTGAACGTGTTTTCAGCATATTGATGTTGCCCGTTTTGTATTACGGTTCTATTTACTTGCAATTCAAGTGTTCCATATCCATGGAAGAAAGATTCCATTGTTCATCATTGTGAATTCTTAGAACAGTAACCTCATTTACAGAGTGTTCTGAGCTCTTTTAACACGTACTCTTATGTTTTCTAAGTAGATTCCTTAAAAAGGCCTGTGGATTTTTGGGAATCAAATAGTAGAGTAAACTCGTCATTTCAGAGCTGTTTGACCGTGTTTTCAGTGTATTGATGTTGCCAGTTTTGTATTACGGTTCTATATGTACTTGCCATTCAAGTGTTCCATATCCATAGAAGAACGATTCCATTGTTCATCATTGTGAATTCTTAGAACAATTACCACCTTTACAGAGTGTTCTGAGCTCTAGTAACTTGTGTTCTTAAGATTTCTAAGTGTATTCCTTAAAAATGACAACAGATTAATGGGAATTGGAAATATAAAAGGTAAACTCAACATGTCCGATCTCTTTGAACGAGTTTTCAGTGTATTTATGTTGCCCGTTTTGTATTACGGTTCTATTTACTTGTAATTCGAGTGTTCCATATCCATCACAGAAGAATTCCCGTGTTTATTATTGTGAATTCTTAGAACAGTTACCACATTTATAGAGTGTTCTGAAGTCTATTAACTTGTAATCTTAAGTTTTCTAAGTGGATTCCTTAGAAACGCAAACTGATTTTTGGGAATTGCAAAGGTAAACAGTTAAACCTTCATTTCAGAGCTGTTTGAACGTGTTTTCAGCGTATTGATGTTGCCCGTTTTGTATAACGGTTCTATTTACTTGCAATTCAAGTGTTCCATATCCATAGAAGAAAGATTCCATTGTTCATCATTGTGAATTCGTAGAACAGTAACCTCATTTACAGAGTGTTCTGAGCTCTTTTAACACGTATTCTTATGTTTCCTAAGTAGATTCCTTAAAAAGGCCTATGGATGGGAGGAATAGAAAAGTAGAAAAACTCATCATTTCAGAGCTGTTTGAATGTCTTTTTCAATGTATTGATGTTTCCTGCTTTGTATTACGGTTTCTATTTAGCCTTGCAATTCAAGTGTTCCATCGCTTATCCTTGTGAATTCTTAGAACTGTAACCTCATTTACAGAGTGTTCTGTGCTCTTTTTAACATGTACTCTTAAGAAGGCCTGTGGATTGTAGGGAATCAAATAGTAGAGTAAACTCGTCATTTCAGAGCTGTTTGACCGTGTTTTCAGTGTATTGATGTTGCCCGTTTTGTATTACGGTTCTATATGTACTTGCCATTCAAGTGTTCCATATCCATAGAAGAACAATTCCATTGTTCATCATTGTGAATTCTTAGAACGATTACCACCTTTACAGAGAGTTCTGAGCTCTAGTAACTTGTGTTCTTAAGTGTTCTAAGTGTATTCCTTAAAAATGACAACAGATTAATGATAATTGAAAATATAAACAGTAAACTCAACATTTCCGAGCTGTTTGAACGAGTTTTCAGTGTATTTATGTTCCCCGTTTTGTATTACGTTTCTATTTACTTGTAATTCGAGTGTTCCATATCCATCACAGAAGAATTCCCGTGTTTATTATTGTGAATTCTTAGAACAGTTATCACATTTATTGAGTGTTCTGATGTCTATTAACTTGTAATCTTAAGTTTTCTAAGTGGATTCCTTAAAACGCCAACTGATTTTTGGGAATTGCAAAGGTAATCAGTAAAACCATCATTTCAGAGCTGTTTGAACGTGTTTTCATTGTATTTCTGTTGCCCGTTGTGTATTACGGTTCTATTGACTTGTAATTCAAGTGTTCCATATCCATGGAAGAACAATTCCATTGTTTATCCTTGTGAATTCTTAGAACAGTAACCACATTCACAGAATGTTCTGAGCTCTATTAACATGTATTCTTATGTTTTCTAAGTGAATTTCTTCAAAAAGGCAACAGATTGTGGGAATTCAAAATGTAAACAGTAAACTCGTCATTTCAGAGCTGTTTGAACGTGTTTTCAGCATATTGATGTTGCCCGTTTTGTATTACGGTTCTATTTACTTGCAATTCAAGTGTTCCATATCCATAGAAGAAAGATTCCATTGTTCATCATTGTGAATTCTTAGAACAGTAACCTCATTTACAGAGTGTTCTGAGCTCTTTTAACACGTACTCTTATGTTTTCTAAGTAGATTCCTTAAAAAGGCCTGTGGATTGTAGGGAATCAAATAGTAGAGTAAACTCGTCATTTCAGAGCTGTTTGACCGTGTTTTCAGTGTATTGATGTTGCCAGTTTTGTATTACGGTTCTATATGTACTTGCCATTCAAGTGTTCCATATCCATAGAAGAACGATTCCATTGTTCATCATTGTGAATTCTTAGAACAATTACCACCTTTACAGAGTGTTCTGAGCTCTAGTAACTTGTGTTCTTAAGATTTCTAAGTGTATTTCTTAAAAATGACAACAGATTAATGGGAATTGGAAATATAAAAGGTAAACTCAACATGTCCGATCTCTTTGAACGAGTTTTCAGTGTATTTATGTTGCACGTTTTGTATTACGGTTCTATTTACTTGTAATTCAAGTGTTCTATATCAATCACAGAAAAATTCCAGTGTTTATTATTGTGAATTCTTAGAACAGTTATCACATTTATAGAGTGTTCTGAAGTCTATTAACTTGTAATCTTAAGTTTTCTAAGTGGATTCCTTACAAACGCAAACTGATTTTTGGGAATTGCCAAGATAAACAGTAATACCTTCATATCAGAGCTGTTTAAACGTGTTTTCATTGTATTTCTGTTGCCCTTTGTGTATTACGGTTCTATTGACTTGTAATTCAAGTGTTCCATATCCATGGAAGAACAATTCCATTGTTTAGCATTGTGAAATCTTAGAACAGTAACCACATTAACAGAGTGTTCGGAGCTCTATTAACAAGTATTCTTATGTTTTTTATGTGGATTCCTCAAAAATGGCAACAGATTGTGGGAGTTGAAAATATAACAGTAAACTCGTCATTTTTGAGCTGTTTGAACGATTTTGCATTGTATTTGTGTTGCCCGTTTTGCATTATGGTTCGATTGACTTGAAATTCAAGTGTTCCATATCCATCACAGAAGAATTCCAGTGTTTAATGTTGTGAATTCTTAGAAAAATAACCACATTTACAGAGTGTTCCGTGACCTACTACCATGAATTCTTATGTTTTCTAAATAGATTCCTTAAAAAGGCCTATGGATTGGAGGGAATCGAAAAGTAGACAAAACTCATCATTTCACAGCTGTTTGAATGTCTTTTCAATGTATTGATGTTGCCCGCTTTGTATTACGGTTCTATTTACTTGCAATTCAAGTGTTCCATATCCCTAGAAGAACGATTCCATTGTTCATCATTGTGATTTCTTAGAACAGTAACCTCATTTACAGAGTGTTCTGAGCTCTTTTAACACGTACTCTTATGTTTTCTAAGTAGATTCCTTAAAAAGGCCTGTGGATTGTAGGGAATCAAATAGTAGAGTAAACTCGTCATTTCAGAGCTGTTTGACCGTGTTTTCAGTGTATTGATGTTGCCCGTTGTGTATTACGGTTCTATTGACTTGTAATTCAAGTGTTCCATATCCATGGAAGAACAATTCCATTGTTTATCCTTGTGAATTCTTAGAACAGTAACCACATTCACAGAGTGTTCTGAGCTCTAGTAACATGTATTCTTATGTTTTCTAAGTGAATTCCTTAGAAAAGGCAACAGATTGTCGGAATTGAAAATGTAAAGAGTAAACTCATCACATCATTTCAGAGCTGTTTGAACGTGTTTTCAGCGTATTGATGTTGCCCGTTTTGTATTACGGTTCTATTTACTTGCAATTCAAGTGTTCCATATCCATAGAAGAACGATTCCATTGTTCATCATTGTGAATTCTTAGAACAGTAACCTCATTTACAGAGTGTTCTGTGCTCTTTTAACATGTACTCTTATGTTATCTAAGTAGATTCCTTAAAAGGCCTATGGATTGGAGGGAATCGAAAAGTAGACAAAACTCATCATTTCAGAGCTGTTTGAATGTCTTTTCAATGTATTGATGTTGCCAGCTTTGTATTACTGTTCTATTGCAATTCAAGTGTTCCATCATTTATCCTTGTGAATTCTTAGAACTGTAACCTTATTTAAAGAGTGTTCTGTGCTCTTTTAACATGTACTCTTAAAAAGGCCTATGGATTGTAGGGAATCAAATTGTAGAGTAAACTCGTCATTTCAGAGCTGTTTGAACGTGTTTTCAGTGTATTGATGGTGCCCGTTTTGTATTACGGTTCTTTGTACTTGCCATTCAAGTGTTCCATATCCATAGAAGAACGATTCCATTGTTCATCATTGTGAATTCTTAGAACAATTACTACCTTTACAGAGTGTTCTGAGCTCTAGTAACTTGTGTTCTTAAATTTTCTAACTGTATTCCTTAAAAATGACAACAGATTAATGGGAATTGAAAATATAAACGGTAAACTCATCATTTCTGAGCTGTTTGAACGAGTTTTCAGTGTATTTATGTTGCCCGTTGTGTATTACGGTTCTAATGACTTGCAATTCAAGTGTTCAACATCCATGGAAGAACAATTCCATTGTTTATCCTTGTGAATTCTTAGAACAGTAACCACATTCACAGAGTGTTTGAGCTCTATTAACATGTATTCTTATGTTTTCTATGTGAATTTCTTAAAAAGGCAACAGATTGTGGGAATTCAAAATGTAAACAGTAAACTCGTCATTTCAGAGCTGTTTGAACGTGTTTTCAGCATATTGATGTTGCCCGTTTTGTATTACGGTTCTATTTACTTGCAATTCAAGTGTTCCATATCCATGGAAGAAAGATTCCATTGTTCATCATTGTGAATTCTTAGAACAGTAACCTCATTTACAGAGTGTTCTGAGCTCTTTTAACACGTACTCTTATGTTTTCTAAGTAGATTCCTTAAAAAGGCCTGTGGATTTTTGGGAATCAAATAGTAGAGTAAACTCGTCATTTCAGAGCTGTTTGACCGTGTTTTCAGTGTATTGATGTTGCCAGTTTTGTATTACGGTTCTATATGTACTTGCCATTCAAGTGTTCCATATCCATAGAAGAACGATTCCATTGTTCATCATTGTGAATTCTTAGAACAATTACCACCTTTACAGAGTGTTCTGAGCTCTAGTAACTTGTGTTCTTAAGATTTCTAAGTGTATTCCTTAAAAATGACAACAGATTAATGGGAATTGGAAATATAAAAGGTAAACTCAACATGTCCGATCTCTTTGAACGAGTTTTCAGTGTATTTATGTTGCACGTTTTGTATTACGGTTCTATTTACTTGTAATTCAAGTGTTCTATATCAATCACAGAAAAATTCCAGTGTTTATTATTGTGAATTCTTAGAACAGTTATCACATTTATAGAGTGTTCTGAAGTCTATTAACTTGTAATCTTAAGTTTTCTAAGTGGATTCCTTACAAACTCAAACTGATTGTTGGGAATTGCAAAGATAAACAGTAATACCTTCATTTCAGAGCTGTTTAAACGTGTTTTCATTGTATTTCTGTTGCCCGTTGTGTATTACGGTTCTATTGACTTGTAATTCAAGTGTTCCATATCCATGGAAGAACAATTCCATTGTTTAGCATTGTGAAATCTTAGAACAGTAACCACATTAACAGAGTGTTCGGAGCTCTATTAACAAGTATTCTTATGTTCTTTATGTGGATTCCTCAAAAATGGCAACAGATTGTGGGAGTTGAAAATATAACAGTAAACTCGTCATTTTTGAGCTGTTTGAACGATTTTGCATTGTATTTGTGTTGCCCGTTTTGCATTATGGTTCGATTGACTTGAAATTCAAGTGTTCCATTTCCATCACAGAAGAATTCCAGTGTTTAATGTTGTGAATTCTTAGAAAGTAACCACATTTACAGAGTGTTCCGTGACCTACTACCATGAATTTTTATGTTTTCTAAATAGATTCCTTAAAAAGGCCTATGGATTGGAGGGAATCGAAAAGTAGACAAAACTCATCATTTCACAGCTGTTTGAATGTCTTTTCAATGTATTGATGTTGCCCGCTTTGTATTACGGTTCTATTTACTTGCAATTCAAGTGTTCCATATCCCTAGAAGAACGATTCCATTGTTCATCATTGTGATTTCTTAGAACAGTAACCTCATTTACAGAGTGTTCTGAGCTCTTTTAACACGTACTCTTATGTTTTCTAAGTAGATTCCTTAAAAAGGCCTGTGGATTGTAGGGAATCAAATAGTAGAGTAAACTCGTCATTTCAGAGCTGTTTGACCGTGTTTTCAGTGTATTGATGTTGCCAGTTTTGTATTACGGTTCTATGTACTTGCCATTCAAGTGTTCCATATCCATAGAAGAACGATTCCATTGTTCATCATTGTGAATTCTTAGAACAATTACCACCTTTACAGAGTGTTCTGAGCTCTAGTAACTTCTGTTCTTAAATTTTCTAAGTGTATTCCTTAAAAATGACAACAGATTAATGGGAATTGAAAATATAAATGGTAAACTCATCATTTCCGAGCTGTTTTAACGAGTTTTCAGTGTATTTATGTTGCCCGTTTTGTATTACGGTTCTATTTACTTGTAATTCGAGTGTTCCATATCCATCACAGAAGAATTCCCGTGTTTATTATAGTGAATTCTTAGAACAGTTACCACATATAGAGTGTTCTGAAGTCTATTAACTTGTAATCTTAAGTTTTCTATGAGGATTCCTTAAAAACGCAAACTGATTGTTGGGAATTGCAAAGGTAAACAGTAAAACCTTCATTTCAGAGCTGTTTGAACGTGTTTTCATTGTATTTATGTTGCCCGTTGTGTATTACGGTTCTAATGACTTGCAATTCAAGTGTTCAATATCCATGGAAGAACAATTCCATTGTTTATCCTTGTGAATTCTTAGAACAGTAACCACATTCACAGAGTGTTTGAGCTCTATTAACATGTATTCTTATGTTTTCTAAGTGAATTCCTTAAAAAAGGCAACAGATTGTGGGAATTCAAAATGTAAACAGTAAACTCGTCATTTCAGAGCTGTTTGAACGTGTTTTCAGCATATTGATGTTGCCCGTTTTGTATTACGGTTCTATTTACTTGCAATTCAAGTGTTCCATATCCATAGAAGAAAGATTCCATTGTTCATCATTGTGAATTCTTAGAACAGTAACCTCATTTACAGAGTGTTCTGAGCTCTTTTAACACGTACTCTTATGTTTTCTAAGTAGATTCCTTAAAAAGGCCTGTGGATTGTAGGGAATCAAATAGTAGAGTAAACTCGTCATTTCAGAGCTGTTTGACCGTGTTTTCAGTGTATTGATGTTGCCAGTTTTGTATTACGGTTCTATGTACTTGCCATTCAAGTGTTCCATATCCATAGAAGAATGATTCCATTGTTCATCATTGTGAATTCTTAGAACAATTACCACCTTTACAGAGTGTTCTGAGCTCTAGTAACTTGTGTTCTTAAGATTTCTAAGTGTATTCCTTAAAAATGACAACAGATTAATGGGAATTGAAAATATAAACGGTAAACTCAACATGTCCGAGCTCTTTGAACGAGTTTTCAGTGTATTTATGTTGCTCGTTTTGTATTACGGTTCTATTTACTTGTAATTCAAATGTTCCATATCCATCACAGAAAAATTCCAGTGTTTATTATTGTGAATTCTTAGAACAGTTATCACATTTATAGAGTGTTCTGAAGTCTATTAACTTGTAATCTTAAGTTTTCTAAGTGGATTCCTTACAAACGCAAACTGATTGGTGGGAATTGCAAAGATAAACAGTAAAACCATCATTTCAGAGCTGTTTGAACGTGTTTTCATTGTATTTATGTTGCCCGTTGTGTATTAAGGTTCTCTTGACTTGTAATTCAAGTGGTCCATATCATGGAAGAACAATTCCATTGTTTATCATTGTGAAATCTTAGAACAGTAACCACATTAACAGAGTGTTCGGAGCTCTATTAACATGTATTCTTATGTTTTTTTATGTGGATTCCTCAAAAATGGCAACAGATTGTGAGAGTTGAAAATATAACAGTAAACTCGTCATTTTTGAGCTGTTTGAACGATTTTGCATTGTATTTGTGTTGCCGGTTTTGCATTATGGTTCGATTGACTTGAAATTCAAGTGTTCCATATCCATCACAGAAGAATTCCAGTGTTTAATGTTGTGAATTCTTAGAAAAGTAACCACATTTACAGAGTGTTCCGTGACCTACTACCATGAATTCTTATGTTTTCTAAATAGATTCCTTAAAAAGGCCTATGGATGGGAGGGAATAGAAAAGTAGAAAAAACTCATCATTTCAGAGCTGTTTGAATGTCTTTTCAATGTATTGATGTTTCCTGCTTTGTATTACGGTTCTATTTACTTGCAATTCAAGTGTTCCATCGTTTATCCTTGTGAATTCTTAGAACTGTAACCTCATTTACAGAGTGTTCTGTGCTCTTTTAACATGTACTCTTAAGAAGGCCTATGGATTGTAGGGAATCAAATTGTAGAGTAAACTCGTCATTTCAGATCTGTTTGAATGTGTTTTCAGTGTATTGATGGTGCCCGTTTTGTATTACGGTTCTATGTACTTGCCATTCATGTGTTCCATATCCATAGAAGAACGATTCCATTGTTCATCATTGTCAATTCTTAGAACAATTACCACCTTTACAGAGTGTTCTGAGCTCTAGTAATTTGTGTTCTTAAATTTTCTAAGTGTATTCCTTAAAAGTGACAACAGATTAATGGGAATTGAAAATATAAACGGTAAAATCATTTCTGAGCTGTTTGAACGAGTTTTCAGTGTATTTATGTTGCCCGTTTTGTATTACGGTTCTATTTACTTGTAATTCGAGTGTTCCATATCCATCACAGAAGAATTCCCGTGTTTATTATTGTGAATTCTTAGAACAGTTACCACATTTATAGAGTGTTCTGAAGTCTATTAACTGGTAATCTTAAGTTTTCTATGAGGATTCCTTAAAAACGCAAATTGATTGTTGGGAATTGCAAAGGTAAACAGTAAAACCTTCATTTCAGAGCTGTTTGAACGTGTTTTCATTGTATTTATGTTGTCCGTTGTGTATTACGGTTCTATTGACTTGTAATTCAAGTGTTCCATATCCATGGAAGAACAATTCCATTGTTTATCCTTGTGAATTCTTAGAACAGTAACCACATTCACAGAGTGTTCTGAGCTCTATTAACATGTATTCTTATGTTTTCTAAGTGAATTTCTTCAAAAAGGCAACAGATTGTGGGAATTCAAAATGTAAACAGTAAACTCGTCATTTCAGAGCTGTTTGAACGTGTTTTCAGCATATTGATGTTGCCCGTTTTGTATTACGGTTCTATTTACTTGCAATTCAAGTGTTCCATATCCATAGAAGAACGATTCCATTGTTCATCATTGTGAATTCTTAGAACAGTAACCTCATTTACAGAGTGTTCTGAGCTCTTTTAACACGTACTCTTATGTTTTCTAAGTAGATTCCTTAAAAAGGCCTGTGGATTGTTGGGAATCAAATAGTAGAGTAAACTCGTCATTTCAGAGTTGTTTGACCGTGTTTTCAGTGTATTGATGTTGCCAGTTTTGTATTACGGTTCTATATGTACTTGCCATTCAAGTGTTCCATATCCATAGAAGAACGATTCCATTGTTCATCATTGTGAATTCTTAGAACAATTACCACCTTTACAGAGTGTTCTGAGCTCTAGTAACTTGTGTTCTTAAGATTTCTAAGTGTATTCCTTAAAAATGACAACAGATTAATGGGAATTGGAAATATAAAAGGTAAACTCAACATGTCCGATCTCTTTGAACGAGTTTTCAGTGTATTTATGTTGCTTGTTTTGTATTACGGTTCTATTTACTTGTAATTCAAGTGTTCTATATCAATCACAGAAAAATTCCAGTGTTTATTATTGTGAATTCTTAGAACAGTTATCACATTTATAGAGTGTTCTGAAGTCTATTAACTTGTAATCTTAAGTTTTCTAAGTGGATTCCTTACAAACGCAAACTCATTGTTGGGAATTGCAAAGATAAACAGTAATACCTTCATTTCAGAGCTGTTTAAACGTGTTTTCATTGTATTTCTGTTGCCCGTTGTGTATTACGGTTCTATTGACTTGTAATTCAAGTGTTCCATATCCATGGAAGAACAATTCCATTGTTTAGCATTGTGAAATCTTAGAACAGTAACCACATTAACAGAGTGTTCGGAGCTCTATTAACAAGTATTCTTATGTTCTTTATGTGGATTCCTCAAAAATGGCAACAGATTGTGGGAGTTGAAAATATAACAGTAAACTCGTCATTTTTGAGCTGTTTGAACGATTTTGCATTGTATTTGTGTTGCCGGTTTTGCATTATGGTTCGATTGCCTTGAAATTCAAGTGTTCCATTTCCATCACAGAAGAATTCCAGTGTTTAATGTTGTGAATTTTTAGAAAAGTAACCACATTTACAGAGTGGTCCGTGACCTACTACCATGAATTTTTATGTTTTCTAAATAGATTCCTTAAAAAGGCCTATGGATTGGAGGGAATCGAAAAGTAGACAAAACTCATCATTTCACAGCTGTTTGAATGTCTTTTCAATGTATTGATGTTGCCCGCTTTGTATTACGGTTCTATTTACTTGCAATTCAAGTGTTCCATATCCCTAGAAGAACGATTCCATTGTTCATCATTGTGATTTCTTAGAACAGTAACCTCATTTACAGAGTGTTCTGAGCTCTTTTAACACGGACTCTTATGTTTTCTAAGTAGATTCCTTAAAAAGGCCTGTGGATTGTAGGGAATCAAATAGTAGAGTAAACTCGTCATTTCAGAGCTGTTTGACCATGTTTTCAGTGTATTGATGTTGCCAGTTTTGTATTACGGTTCTATGTACTTGCCATTCAAGTGTTCCATATCCATAGAAGAAAGATTCCATTGTTCATCATTGTGAATTCTTAGAACAGTAACCTCATTTATAGAGTGTTCTGAAGTCTATTAACTTGTAATCTTAAGATTTCTATGAGGATTCCTTAAAAACGCAAACTGATTGTTGGGAATTGCAAAGATAAACAGTAAAACCTTCATTTCAGAGCTGTTTGAACGTGTTTTCATTGTATTTATGTTGCCCGTTGTGTATTACGGTTCTCTTGACTTGTAATTCAAGTGGTCCATATCATGGAAGAACAATTCCATTGTTTATCATTGTGAAATCTTAGAACAGTAACCACATTAACAGAGTGTTCGGAGCTCTATTAACATGTATTCTTATGTTTTTTATGTGGATTCCTCAAAAATGGCAACAGATTGTGAGAGTTGAAAATATAACGTAAACTCGTCATTTCAGAGCTGTTTGAACGAGTTTTCATTGTCTTTCTGTTGCCCGTTTTGCATTATGGTTCGATTGACTTGTATTTCAAGTGTTCCATATCCATCACAGAAGAATTCCAGTGTTTAATGTTGTGAATTCTTAGAAAAGTAACCACATTTACAGAGTGTTCCGTGACCTACTACCATGAATTCTTATGTTTTCTAAATAGATTCCTTAAAAAGGCCTATGGATTGGAGGGAATTGAAAAGTAGACAAAACTCATCATTTCAGAGCTGTTTGAATGTCTTTTCAATGTATTGATGGTGCCCGCTTTGTATTACGGTTCTATTTACTTGCAATTCAAGTGTTCCATATCCCTAGAAAAACGAAACCATTGTTCATCATTGTGAATTCTTAGAACAGTAACCTCATTTACAGAGTGTTCTGAGCTCTTTTAACAAGTACTCTTATGTTTTCTAAGTAGATTCCTTAAAAAGGCCTATGGATTTTAGGGAATCAAATAGTAGGGTAAACTCGTCATTTCAGAGCTGCTTGAAAATGTTTTCAGTGTATTGATGGTGTCCTTTTTGTATTACGGTTCTATTTACTTGTAATTCGAGTGTTCCATATCCATCACAGAAGAATTCCCGTGTTTATTATTGTGAATTCTTAGAACAGTTACCACATTTATAGAGTGTTCTGAAGTATATTAACTTGTAATCTTAAGTTTTCTCAGTGGATTCCTTAAAAACCCAAACTGATTTTTGGGAATTGCAAACGTAAACAGTTTAACCTTCATTTCAGAGCAGTTTGAACGTGTTTTCATTGTATTTATGTTGCCCGTTGTGTATTACGGTTCTATTGACTTGTAATTCAAGTGTTCCATATCCATGAAAGAACAATTCCATTGTTTATCCATGTGAATTCTTAGAACAGTAACCTCATTTACAGAGTGTTCTGAGCTCTTTTAACATGTACTCTTATGTTTTCTAAGTAGATTCCTTAAAAAGGCCTATGGATTGTAGGGAATCAAATAGTAGAGTAAACTCGTCATTTCAGAGCTGTTTGAACGTGTTTTCAGTGTATTGATGGTGCCCGTTTTGTATTACGGTTCTATGTACTTGCCATTCAAGTGTTCCATATCCATAGAAGAACGATTCCATTGTTCATCATTGTGAATTCTTACAACAATTACCACCTTTACAGAGTGTTCTGAGCTCTAGTAACTTGTGTTCTTAAATTTTCTAAGTGTATTCCTTAAAAATGACAACAGATTAATGGGAATTGAAAATATAAACGGTAAACTCATCACATCATTTCCGAACTGTTTGAACGAGTTTTCAGTGTATTTATGTTGCCCGTTTTGTATTACGGTTCTATTTACTTGTAATTCGAGTGTTCCATATCCATCACAGAAGAATTCCCGTGTTTATTATTGTGAATTCTTAGAACAGTTACCACATTTATAGAGTGTTCTGAAGTCCATTAACTTGTATTCTTAAGTTTTCTATGAGGATTCCTTAAAAACGCAAACTGATTGTTGGGAATTGCAAAGATAAACAGTAAAACCTTCATTTCAGAGCTGTTTGAACGTGTTTTCATTGTATTTATGTTGCCCGTTGTGTATTACGGTTCTATTGACTTGCAATTCAAGTGTTCCATATCCATGGAAGAACAATTCCATTGTTTATCCTTGTGAATTCTTAGAACAGTAACCACATTCACAGAGTGTTCTGAGCTCTATTAACATGTATTCTTATGTTTTCTAAGTAATTCCTTAAAAAAGGCAACAGATTGTGGGAATTCAAAATGTAAACAGTAAACTCGTCATTTCAGAGCTGTTTGAACGTGTTTTCAGCATATTGATGTTGCCCGTTTTGTATTACGGTTCTATTTACTTGCAATTCAAGTGTTCCATATCCCCAGAAGAAACATTCCATTGTTCATCATTGTGAATTCTTAGAACAGTAACCTCATTTATAGAGTGTTTTGAAGTCTATTAACTTGTAATATTAAGTTTTCTATGAGGATTCCTTAAAAACGCAAACTGTTTGTTGGGAATTGGAAAGATAAACAGTAAAACCTTCATTTCAGAGCTGTTTGAACGTGTTTTCATTGTATTTATGTTGCCCGTTGTGTATTACGGTTCTATTGACTTGTAATTCAAGTGTTCCATATCCATGGAAGAACAATTCCATTGTTTATCATTGTGAATTCTTAGAAGAGTAACCACATTCACAGAGTGTTCTGAGCTCTATTACCATGTATTCTTATGTTTTTTATGTGGATTCCTCAAAAATGGCAACAGATTGTGAGAGTTGATCATATAACAGTAAACTCGTCATTTCAGAGCTGTTTGAACGAGTTTTCATTGTATTTGTGTTGCCCGTTTTGCATTATGGTTCGATTGACTTGTAATTCAAGTGTTCCATATCCATCACAGAAGAATTCCAGTGTTTAATATTGTGAATTCTTAGAAATGTAACCACATTTACAGAGTGTTCTGTGACCTACTACCATGAATTCTTATGTTTTCTAAATAGATTCCTTAAAAAGTCCTATGGATTGTAGGGAATCAAAAAGTAGACTAAACTCATCATTTCAGAGCTGTTTGAATGTGTTTTCAATGTATTGATGTTGCCCGTTTTGTATTACGGTTCTATTTACTTGCATTTCAAGGATTCCATATCCCAGGAAGAACGATTCCATTGTTCATCATTGTGAATTCTTAGAACAGTAAACTCATTTACAGAGTGTTCTGAGCTCTTTTAACATGTACTCTTATGTTTTCTAAGTAGATTCCTTAAAAAGGCCTGTGAAATGTAGGGAATCAAATAGTAGAGTAAACTCGTCATTTCAGAGCTTTTTGAACGTGTTTTCAGTGTATTGATGTTGCCCATTTTGTATTACGGTTGTATGTACTTGCCATTCAAGTGTTCCATAGCCATAGAAGAATGATTCCAATGCTCAACATTGTGAATTCTTAGAACAATTACCACCTTTACAGAGTGTTCTGAGCTCTAGTAAATTGTGTTCTTAAGTTTTCTAAGTATATACCATAAAAATGACAACAGATTAATGGGAATTATAAATATAAACAGTAAACTCAATATTTCCGAGCTGTTTGAACTAGTTTTCAGTGTATTTATGTTGCCCGTTTTGTATTACGGTTCTATTGACTTGTAATTCAAGTGTTCCTTATCCATGGAAGAACAATTCCATTGTTTATCCTTGTGAATTCTTAGAACAGTAACCACATTCACAGAGTGTTCTGAGCTCTATTAACATGTATTCTTATGTTTTCTAAGTGAATTCCTTCAAAAAGGCAACAGACTGTGGGAATTGAAATATAAACAGTAAACTCGTCATTTCCGAGCTGTTTGAACGAGTTTTCAGTGTATTTATGTTGCACGTTTTGTATTACGGTTCTATTTACTTGTAATTCGAGTGTTCCATATCCATCACAGAAGAATTCCCGTGTTTATTATTGTGAATTCTTAGA
The DNA here is from genome assembly GCA_036010255.1 of Myotis pilosus. NCBI lineage: Eukaryota > Metazoa > Chordata > Mammalia > Chiroptera > Vespertilionidae > Myotis > Myotis pilosus. The sequence goes on from JASKON010000014.1 coordinate 61,160,989, forward strand.
ACAGTTACCACATTTATAGAGTGTTCTGAAGTATATTAACTTGTAATCTTAAGTTTTCTCAGTGGATTCCTTAAAAACCCAAACTGATTTTTGGGAATTGCAAACGTAAACAGTTTAACCTTCATTTCAGAGCAGTTTGAACGTGTTTTCATTGTATTTATGTTGCCCGTTGTGTATTACGGTTCTATTGACTTGTAATTCAAGTGTTCCATATCCATGAAAGAACAATTCCATTGTTTATCCATGTGAATTCTTAGAACAGTAACCTCATTTACAGAGTGTTCTGAGCTCTTTTAACATGTACTCTTATGTTTTCTAAGTAGATTCCTTAAAAAGGCCTATGGATTGTAGGGAATCAAATAGTAGAGTAAACTCGTCATTTCAGAGCTGTTTGAACGTGTTTTCAGTGTATTGATGGTGCCCGTTTTGTATTACGGTTCTATGTACTTGCCATTCAAGTGTTCCATATCCATAGAAGAACGATTCCATTGTTCATCATTGTGAATTCTTACAACAATTACCACCTTTACAGAGTGTTCTGAGCTCTAATAACTTGTGTTCTTAAATTTTCTAAGTGTATTCCTTAAAAATGACAACAGATTAATGGGAATTGAAAATATAAACGGTAAACTCATCACATCATTTCCGAGCTGTTTGAACGAGTTTTCAGTGTATTTATGTTGCCCGTTTTGTATTACGGTTCTATTTACTTGTAATTCGAGTGTTCCATATCCATCACAGAAGAATTCCCGTGTTTATTATTGTGAATTCTTAGAACAGTTACCACATTTATAGAGTGTTCTGAAGTCCATTAACTTGTATTCTTAAGTTTTCTATGAGGATTCCTTAAAAACACAAACTGATTGTTGGGAATTGCAAAGATAAACAGTAAAACCTTCATTTCAGAGCTGTTTGAACGTGTTTTCATTGTATTTATGTTGCCCGTTGTGTATTACGGTTCTATTGACTTGCAATTCAAGTGTTCCATATCCATGGAAGAACAATTCCATTGTTTATCCTTGTGAATTCTTAGAACAGTAACCACATTCACAGAGTGTTCTGAGCTCTATTAACATGTATTCTTATGTTTTCTAAGTAATTCCTTAAAAAAGGCAACAGATTGTGGGAATTCAAAATGTAAACAGTAAACTCGTCATTTCAGAGCTGTTTGAACGTGTTTTCAGTGTATTGATGTTGCCCGTTTTGTATTACGGTTCTATTTACTTGCAATTCAAGGATTCCATATCCCAGGAAGAACGATTCCATTGTTCATCATTGTGAATTCTTAGAACAGTAAACTCATTTACAGAGTGTTCTGAGCTCTTTTAACAAGTACTCTTATGTTTTCTAAGTAGATTCCTTAAAAAGGCCTATGGATTTTAGGGAATCAAATAGTAGGGTAAACTTGTCATTTCAGAGCTGCTTGAAAATGTTTTCAGTGTATTGATGGTGTCCTTTTTGTATTATGGTTCTATTTACTTGTAATTCGAGTGTTCCATATCCATCACAGAAGAATTCCCGTGTTTATTATTGTGAATTCTTAGAACAGTTACCACATTTATAGAGTGTTCTGAAGTATATTAACTTGTAATCTTAAGTTTTCTCAGTGGATTCCTTAAAAACCCAAACTGATTTTTGGGAATTGCAAACGTAAACAGTTTAACCTTCATTTCAGAGCAGTTTGAACGTGTTTTCATTGTATTTATGTTGCCCGTTGTGTATTACGGTTCTATTGACTTGTAATTCAAGTGTTCCATATCCATGAAAGAACAATTCCATTGTTTATCCATGTGAATTCTTAGAACAGTAACCTCATTTACAGAGTGTTCTGAGCTCTTTTAACATGTACTCTTATGTTTTCTAAGTAGATTCCTTAAAAAGGCCTATGGATTGTAGGGAATCAAATAGTAGAGTAAACTCGTCATTTCAGAGCTGTTTGAACGTGTTTTCAGTGTATTGATGGTGCCCGTTTTGTATTACGGTTCTATGTACTTGCCATTCAAGTGTTCCATATCCATAGAAGAACGATTCCATTGTTCATCATTGTGAATTCTTACAACAATTACCACCTTTACAGAGTGTTCTGAGCTCTAGTAACTTGTGTTCTTAAATTTTCTAAGTGCATTCCTTAAAAATGACAACAGATTAATGGGAATTGAAAATATAAACGGTAAACTCATCACATCATTTCCGAGCTGTTTGAACGAGTTTTCAGTGTATTTATGTTGCCCGTTTTGTATTACGGTTCTATTTACTTGTAATTCGAGTGTTCCATATCCATCACAGAAGAATTCCCGTGTTTATTATTGTGAATTCTTAGAACAGTTACCACATTTATAGAGTGTTCTGAAGTCCATTAACTTGTATTCTTAAGTTTTCTATGAGGATTCCTTAAAAACGCAAACTGATTGTTGGGAATTGCAAAGATAAACAGTAAAACCTTCATTTCAGAGCTGTTTGAACGTGTTTTCATTGTATTTATGTTGCCCGTTGTGTATTACGGTTCTATTGACTTGCAATTCAAGTGTTCCATATCCATGGAAGAACAATTCCGTTGTTTATCCTTGTGAATTCTTAGAACAGTAACCACATTCACAGAGTGTTCTGAGCTCTATTAACATGTATTCTTATGTTTTCTAAGTAATTCCTTAAAAAAGGCAACAGATTGTGGGAATTCAAAATGTAAACAGTAAACTCGTCATTTCAGAGCTGTTTGAACGTGTTTTCAGCATATTGATGTTGCCCGTTTTGTATTACGGTTCTATTTACTTGCAATTCAAGTGTTCCATATCCCTAGAAGAAAGATTCCATTGTTCATCATTGTGAATTCTTAGAACAGTAACCTCATTTATAGAGTGTTTTGAAGTCTATTAACTTGTAATATTAAGTTTTCTATGAGGATTCCTTAAAAACGCAAACTGTTTGTTGGGAATTGGAAAGATAAACAGTAAAACCTTCATTTCAGAGCTGTTTGAACCTGTTTTCATTGTATTTATGTTGCCCATTGTGTATTACGGTTCTCTTGACTTGTAATTCAAGTGTTACATATCCATGGAAGAACAATTCCATTGTTTAGCATTGTGAAATCTTAGAACAGTAACCACATTAACAGAGTGTTCGGAGCTCTAGTAACAAGTATTGTTATGTTTTTTATGTGGATTCCTCAAAAATGGCAACAGATTGTGGGAGTTGAAAATATAACAGTAAACTCGTCATTTCTGAGCTCTTTGAACGATTTTGCATTGTATTTGTGTTGCCCGTTTTGCATTATGGTTCGATTGACTTGTAATTCAAGTGTTCCATATCCATCACAGAAGAATTCCAGTGTTTAATGTTGTGAATTCTTAGAAAAGTAACCACATTTACAGAGTGTTCCGTGACCTACTACCATGAATTCTTATGTTTTCTAAATAGATTCCTTAAAGAGGCCTGTGGATTGTAGGGAATCAAATAGTAGAGTAAACTCGTCATTTCAGAGCTGTTTGAACGTGTTTTCAGTGTATTGATGTTGCCCGTTTTGTATTACGGTTCTATTTACTTGCAATTCAAGGATTCCATATCCCAGGAAGAACGATTCCATTGTTCATCATTGTGAATTCTTAGAACAGTAAACTCATTTACAGAGTGTTCTGAGCTCTTTTAACATGTACTCTTATGTTTTCTAAGTAGATTCCTTAAAAAGGCCTGTGAAATGTAGGGAATCAAATAGTAGAGTAAACTCGTCATTTCAGAGCTTTTTGAACGTGTTTTCAGTGTATTGATGTTGCCCATTTTGTATTACGGTTGTATGTACTTGCCATTCAAGTGTTCCATAGCCATAGAAGAATGATTCCAATGCTCAACATTGTGAATTCTTAGAACAATTACCACCTTTACAGAGTGTTCTGAGCTCTAGTAAATTGTGTTCTTAAGTTTTCTAAGTATATACCATAAAAATGACAACAGATTAATGGGAATTATAAATATAAACAGTAAACTCAAAATTTCCGAGCTGTTTGAACTAGTTTTCAGTGTATTTATGTTGCCCGTTTTGTATTACGGTTCTATTGACTTGTAATTCAAGTGTTCCTTATCCATGGAAGACCAATTCCATTGTTTATCCTTGTGAATTCTTAGAACAGTAACCACATTCACAGAGTGTTCTGAGCTCTATTAACATGTATTCTTATGTTTTCTAAGTGAATTCCTTCAAAAAGGCAACAGACTGTGGGAATTGAAATATAAACAGTAAACTCGTCATTTCCGAGCTGTTTGAACGAGTTTTCAGTGTATTTATGTTGCACGTTTTGTATTACGGTTCTATTTACTTGTAATTCGAGTGTTCCATATCCATCACAGAAGAATTCCCGTGTTTATTATTGTGAATTCTTAGAACAGTTACCACATTTATAGAGTGATCTGAAGTATATTAACTTGTAATCTTAAGTTTTCTCAGTGGATTCCTTAAAAACCCAAACTGATTTTTGGGAATTGCAAACGTAAACAGTTTAACCTTCATTTCAGAGCAGTTTGAACGTGTTTTCATTGTATTTATGTTGCCCGTTGTGTATTACGGTTCTATTGACTTGTAATTCAAGTGTTCCATATCCATGAAAGAACAATTCCATTGTTTATCCATGTGAATTCTTAGAACAGTAACCTCATTTACAGAGTGTTCTGAGCTCTTTTAACATGTACTCTTATGTTTTCTAAGTAGATTCCTTAAAAAGGCCTATGGATTGTAGGGAATCAAATAGTAGAGTAAACTCGTCATTTCAGAGCTGTTTGAACGTGTTTTCAGTGTATTGATGGTGCCCGTTTTGTATTACGGTTCTATGTACTTGCCATTCAAGTGTTCCATATCCATAGAAGAACGATTCCATTGTTCATCATTGTGAATTCTTACAACAATTACCACCTTTACAGAGTGTTCTGAGCTCTAGTAACTTGTGTTCTTAAATTTTCTAAGTGTATTCCTTAAAAATGACAACAGATTAATGGGAATTGAAAATATAAACGGTAAACTCATCACATCATTTCCGAGCTGTTTGAACGAGTTTTCAGTGTATTTATGTTGCCCGTTTTGTATTACGGTTCTATTTACTTGTAATTCGAGTGTTCCATATCCATCACAGAAGAATTCCCGTCTTTATTATTGTGAATTCTTAGAACAGTTACCACATTTATAGAGTGTTCTGAAGTCCATTAACTTGTATTCTTAAGTTTTCTATGAGGATTCCTTAAAAACGCAAACTGATTGTTGGGAATTGCAAAGATAAACAGTAAAACCTTCATTTCAGAGCTGTTTGAACGTGTTTTCATTGTATTTATGTTGCCCGTTGTGTATTACGGTTCTATTGACTTGCAATTCAAGTGTTCCATATCCATGGAAGAACAATTCCATTGTTTATCCTTGTGAATTCTTAGAACAGTAACCACATTCACAGAGTGTTCTGAGCTCTATTAACATGTATTCTTATGTTTTCTAAGTAATTCCTTAAAAAAGGCAACAGATTGTGGGAATTCAAAATGTAAACAGTAAACTCGTCATTTCAGAGCTGTTTGAACGTGTTTTCAGTGTATTGATGTTGCCCGTTTTGTATTACGGTTCTATTTACTTGCAATTCAAGGATTCCATATCCCAGGAAGAACGATTCCATTGTTCATCATTGTGAATTCTTAGAACAGTAAACTCATTTACAGAGTGTTCTGAGCTCTTTTAACATGTACTCTTATGTTTTCTAAGTAGATTCCTTAAAAAGGCCTGTGAAATGTAGGGAATCAAATAGTAGGGTAAACTCGTCATTTCAGAGCTTTTTGAACGTGTTTTCAGTGTATTGATGTTGCCCATTTTGTATTACGGTTGTATGTACTTGCCATTCAAGTGTTCCATAGCCATAGAAGAATGATTCCAATGCTCAACATTGTGAATTCTTAGAACAATTACCACCTTTACAGAGTGTTCTGAGCTCTAGTAAATTGTGTTCTTAAGTTTTCTAAGTATATACCATAAAAATGACAACAGATTAATGGGAATTATAAATATAAACAGTAAACTCAATATTTCCGAGCTGTTTGAACGAGTTTTCAGTGTATTTATGTTGCCCGTTTTGTATTACGGTTCTATTGACTTGTAATTCAAGTGTTCCTTATCCATGGAAGAACAATTCCATTGTTTATCCTTGTGAATTCTTAGAACAGTAACCACATTCACAGAGTGTTCTGAGCTCTATTAACATGTATTCTTATGTTTTCTAAGTGAATTCCTTCAAAAAGGCAACAGACTGTGGGAATTGAAATATAAACAGTAAACTCGTCATTTCCGAGCTGTTTGAACGAGTTTTCAGTGTATTTATGTTGCACGTTTTGTATTACGGTTCTATTTACTTGTAATTCGAGTGTTCCATATCCATCACAGAATTATCATGTTTATTATTATGAATTCTTAGAACAGTTATCACATTTATAGAGTGTTCTGAAGTCTATTAACTTGTAATCTTACGTTTTCTAAGTGGATTTCTTAAAAACGCAAACTGATTGTTGGGAATTGGAAAGGTAAACAGTAAAACCTTCATTTCAGAGCTGTTTGAATGAGTTTGTGTACAAAGGTTTTAAATTCTGACAATACTGGTTATATTAAAAACTCTGGTTGTATTGGTTATGGTTTGTTGAATAAAACAGCTGAAATACTGATTTTTCTTGTATACAATTCTAAGAAAACTATCACATTGTCTTGAAACTCCTAATGTACTCAATGATGGAGCCAGGAAATTTTTAAGAACTTGTAAGAAACACATGAAATACACGTATATAGAGGCGTACTAACTTTATGGCCGGGTTAAATCACTTAGATTTCAGGTAGGAAGCAGTAATATGAGGGGAATACTCCTAATGTTTACAATTCCAGCAAGTTAACTTGGCGAGTTCAGAACAAAGTTCTTTCAAACATTAAGAATTCCCATTTCCAGAGTTCAGAATTTGTGTATAAAGCTTTTAAATTATGAGAATACTGGTTATATTAACAACTCTGGTTGAATTGCTTATGGTGCTTTGAATAAAACAGCTGAAATTCTGAAGTTTCTTGTATATACTCTAAGAAAACTATCACATTGTCTCGAAACTCCTAAAGCACTCAATGATGGACCCAGGAAATATTTAAGAACTGGTAAGAAACACATGAAATACAACTATATACAGCCATACCTAACTTTACGGCTTTGTTCAATCACTGAGATTTCAGGTAGAAAGCAGTAACATGAGGAGAATACTGCTGATGTTTACAATTCCGGCAACTTTACTTGGCGAGTTCAGAACAAAGTTCTTTCAAACATTAAGAATTCCTGTTTCCAGAGTTCAGAATTTGTGTACAAAGCTTTTACATTATGAGAATACTTGTTATATTAACAACGGTGGTTGAATTGGTTATGGTGATTTGAATAAAACAGGTGAAATACTGAAGTTTTTTGTATATATTTCTAAGAAAAATATCACATTGTCTTGAAACTCCTAAATTACTCAATGATGGGCCCAGGAAATGTTTAAGAATTTGTAAGAAACACATGAAATACCACTGTATACAGCCGTACCTAAATTTACGGTCTTGTTCCATCACCGAAATTTGAGGTAGAAAGCAGTAACATGATGAGAATACTGCTAATGTTTACCATTCCGGCTACTTTAATTGGCGACTTCAGAACAAAGTTCTTTCAACATTAAGAATGCCTGTTTCCAGAGTTCAGAATTTGTGTACAAAGCTTTTAATTATGAGAATACTGGTTATATTAATAACTGCCGTTGAATTGGTTATGGTGTTTTGAATAAAACAGCTGAAATACTGAAGTTTCTTGTATATACTGCTAAGAAAACTATCACAATGTCTTGAAACTTCTAAAGTACTCAATGATGGAGCCAGGAAATGTTTAAGAACTTGGAAGAAACGCATGAAATACAACTATATAAAGCCGTTCCTAACTTTACGGCCTTGTTCAATCACTGAGATTTCAGGTAGAATGTAGTAACATGAGGAGAATACTGCTAATGTGTACAATTCCGGCAACTTTACTTGTCGAGTTCAGAACAAAGTTCTTTCAAACATTAAGAATTCCTGTTTGCAGAGTACCGAATTTCGGTACAAACTTTTAAATTATGAGAATACTGGTTATATTAACAACTGTGGTTGAATTGGTTATGGTGTTATGAATAAAACAGCTGAAATACTGAAGTTTCTTGTATACACTTTTAAGAAAACTATCACATTGTCTTGAAACTCGTAAATTACTCAATGATGGACTCAGGAAATGTTTAAGAAGTTGTAAGAAACACATGGAATACAACTGTATACAGCCGTACCTAACTTTACGGCCTTGTTCAATCACCTAGATTTCAGGTAGATAGCAGTAACCTGACGAGAATACTGCTGATGATTACAATTCCGGCAACATTACTTGGCGAGTTCAGAACAAAGTTCTTTCAAACATTAAGAATTCCGGTTTCCAGAGTTAAGAATTTCGGTACAAATCTTTAAAATATGAGAATATTGGTTATATTAACCACTGTGGTTGAATTGGTTATGGTATTTTGAGTAAAACAGCTGAAATCCTGAATTTTCTTGCATATACTTCTAAGAAAACTATCACATTGTCTTGAAACTCCTAAAGCACTCAATGATGGACCCAGGAAATATTTAAGAACTGGTAAGAAACACATGAAATACAACTATATACAGCCATACATAACTTTACGGCTTTGTTCAATCACTGAGATTTCAGGTAGAAAGCAGTAACATGAGGAGAATACTGCTGATGTTTACAATTCCAGCAACTTTACTGGCCGAGTTCAGAACATAGTTCTTTCAAACATTAAGAATTCCTGTTTCCAGAGTTCAGAATTTGTGTACAAAGCTTTTAAATTATGAGAATACTGGTTATGTTAACAACTGTGGTTGAATTGGAATGGTGTTTTGAATAAAACAGCTGAAATACTGAAGTTTCCTGTATATACTTCTAAGAAAACTATCACATTGTCTTGAAACTCCTAAAGTCCTCAATGATGGAGCCAGGAAATGTTTAAGAACTTGTAAGAAACACATGAAATACAACTATATACAGCCGTACCTAACTTTAAGGCCTTGTTCAATCACTGAGATTTCAGGTAGAATGTAGTAACTGAGGTGAATACTGCTAATGTTTACAATTCCGGCAACTTTACTGGCCGAGTTCAGAACAAAGTTCTTTCAAACATTAAGAATTCCTGTTTCCAGAGTTCAGAATTTGTGTACAAAGCTTTTAAATTATGAGAATACTGGTTATGTTAACAACTGTGGTTGAATTAGAATGGTGTTTTGAATAAAACAGCTGAAATACTGAAGTTTCTTGTATATACTTCTAAGAAAACTATCACATTGTCTTGAAACTCCTAAAGTCCTCAATGATGGAGCCAGGAAATGTTTAAGAACTTGTAAGAAACACATGAAATACAACTAGATACAGCCGTACCTAACTTTATGGCCTTGTTCAATCACTGCGATTTCAGGTAGAATGCAGTAACATGAGGAGAATACTGCTAATGTTTACAATTCCGGCAACTTTACTTGGCGTGTTCAGAACAAAGTTCTTTCAAACATTAAGAACTCCTGTTTCCAGAGTTCAGAATTTGTGTACAAAGCTTTTAAATTATGAGAATACTGGTTATGTTAACAACTGTGGTTGAATTGGAATGGTGTTTTGAATAAAACAGCTGAAATACTGAAGTTTCTTGTTTATACTTCTAAGAAAACTATCACATTGTCTTGAAACTCCTAAAGTCCTCAATGATGGAGTGAGGAAATGTTTAAGAACTTGTAAGAAACACATGAAATACAACTATATATAGCCTTACCCACTTTACGACCTTGTTCAGTCAATGAGATTTCTGCTAGAATGCAGTAACATGAGGAGAATACTGCTAATGTTTACAATTCCGGCAACTTTACTTGGCGAGTTCAGAACAAAGTTCTTTCAAACATTAAGAATTCCTGTTTCCAGAGTTCAGAATTTGTGTACAAAGCTTTTAAATTATGAGAATACTGGTTATGTTAACAACTGTGGTTGAATTGGAATGGTGTTTTGAATAAAACAGCTGAAATACTGAAGTTTCCTGTATATACTTCTAAGAAAACTATCACATTGTCTTGAAACTCCTAAAGTCCTCAATGATGGAGCCAGGAAATGTTTAAGAACTTGTAAGAAACACATGAAATACAACTATATACAGCCGTACCTAACCTTAGGGCCTTGTTCAATCACTGAAATTTCAGGTAGAAAGCAGTAACATGAGGAGAATACTGCTAATGTTTACAATTTGGGCTAATTTACTTGGCGAGTTCAGAACAAAGTTCTTTCAAACATTAAGATTTCCTGTTTCCAGAGTTCAGAAATTGTGTACAAAGCTTTTAAATTTTGAGAATACTCGTTATGTTAACAACTGTGGTTGAATTGGAATGGTGTTTTGAATAAAACAGCTGAAATACTGAAGTTTCCTGTATATACTTCTAAGAAAACTATCACATTGTCTTGAAACTCCTAAAGTACTCAATGATGGAGTGAGGAAATGTTTAAGAACTTGTAAGAAACACATGAAATACAACTATATATAGCCTTACCCACTTTACGACCTTGTTCAGTCAATGAGATTTCTGCTAGAATGCAGTAACATGAGGAGAATACTGCTAATGTTTACAATTCCGGCAACTTTACTTGGCGAGTTCAGAACAAAGTTCTTTCAAACATTAAGAACTCCTGTTTCCAGAGTTCAGAATTTGTGTACAAAGCTTTTAAATTATGAGAATACTGGTTATGTTAACAACTGTGGTTGAATTGGCTATGGTGTTTTGAATAAAACAGCTGAAATACTGAAGTTTCTTGTATATAATTCTAAGAAAACTATCACATTGTCTTGAAACTCCTAAAGTACTCAATGATGGAGTGAGGAAATGTTTAAGAACTTGTAAGAAACACATGAAATACAACTATATATAGCCTTACCCACTTTACGACCTTGTTCAGTCAATGAGATTTCTGCTAGAATGCAGTAACATGAGGAGAATACTGCTAATGTTTACATTGTCGTGAAACTCCTAAAGTCCTCAATGATGGAGCCAGGAAATGTTTAAGAACTTGTAAGAAACACATGAAATACAACTATATACAGCCGTACCTAACTTTACGGCCTTGTTCAATCACCTAGATTTCAGGTAGATAGCAGTAACCTGACGAGAATACTGCTGATGATTACAATTCCGGCAACTTTACTTGGCGAGTTCAGAACAAAGTTCTTTCAAACATTAAGAATTCCTGTTTCCAGAGTTAAGAATTTCGGTACAAATCTTTTAAAATATGAGAATATTGGTTATATTAACCACTGTGGTTGAATTGGTTATGGTATTTTGAGTAAAACAGCTGAAATCCTGAATTTTCTTGCATATACTTCTAAGAAAACTATCACATTGTCTTGAAACTCCTAAAGCACTTAATGATGGACCCAGGAAATATTTAAGAACTTGTAAGAAACACATGAAATACAACTAGATACAGCCGTACCTAACTTTACGGCCTTGTTCAATCACTGCGATTTCAGGTAGAATGCAGTAACATGAGGAGAATACTGCTAATGTTTACAATTCCGGCAACTTTACTTGGCGTGTTCAGAACAAAGTTCTTTCAAACATTAAGAACTCCTGTTTCCAGAGTTCAGAATTTGTGTACAAAGCTTTTAAATTATGAGAATACTGGTTATGTTAACAACTGTGGTTGAATTGGCTATGGTGTTTTGAATAAAACAGCTGAAATACTGAAGTTTCCTGTATATACTTCTAAGAAAACTATCACATTGTCTTGAAACTCCTAAAGTACTCAATGATGGAGTGGGGAAATGTTTAAGAACTTGTAAGAAACACATGAAATACAACTATATATAGCCTTACCCACTTTACGACCTTGTTCAGTCAATGAAATTTCTGCTAGAATGCAGTAACATGAGGAGAATACTGCTAATGTTTACAATTCCGGCAACTTTACTTGGCAAGTTCAGAACAAAGTTCTTTCAAACATTAAGAATTCCTGTTTCCAGAGTTCAGAATTTGTGTACAAAGCTTTTAAATTATGAGAATACTGGTTTTGTTAACAACTGTGGTTGAAATGGAATGGTGTTTTGAATAAAACAGCTGAAATACTGAAGTTTCCTGTATATACTTCTAAGAAAACTATCAGATTGTCTTGAAATTCCTAAAGTACTCAATGATGGAGTGAGGAAATGTTTAAGAACTTGTAAGAAACACATGAAATACAACTATATATAGCCTTACCCACTTTACGACCTTGTTCAGTCAATGAGATTTCTGCTAGAATGCAGTAACATGAGGAGAATACTGCTAATGTTTACATTGTCGTGAAACTCCTAAAGTCCTCAATGATGGAGCCAGGAAATGTTTAAGAACTTGTAAGAAACACATGAAATACAACTATATACAGCCGTACCTAACTTTACGGCCTTGTTCAATCACTGAGATTTCAGGTAGAATGCAGTAACATGAGGAGAATACTGCTAATGTTTACAATTCCGGCAACTTTACATGGCGAGTTCAGAACAAAGTTCTTTCAAACATTAAAAATTCCTGTTTCCAGAGTTCAGAATTTGTGTACAAAAATTTTAAATCATGAGAATACTGGTTATGTTAACAATTGTGGTTGAATTGGAATGGTGTTTTGAATAAAACAGCTGAAATACTGAAGTTTCTTGTATATACTTCTAAGAAAACTATCACAGTGTCTTGAAACTCCTAAAGTCCTCAATGATGGAGCCAGGAAATGTTTAAGAACTTGTAAGAAACACATGAAATACAACTATATACAGCCGTACCTAACTGTACGGCCTTGTTCAATCACTGAGATTTCAGGTAGAATGCAGTAACATGAGGAGTATACTGCTAATGTTTACAATTCCGGCAACTTTACATGGCGAGTTCAGAACAAAGTTCTTTCAAACATTAAGAATTCCTGTTTCCAGAGTTCAGAATTTGTGTACAAAGCTTTTAAATTATGAGAATACTGGTTATGTTAACAACTGTGGTTGTATTGGAATGCTGTTTTGAATAAAACAGCTGAAACACTGAAGTTTCTCGTATATACTTCTAAGAAAACTATTACATTGTCTTGAAACTCCTAAAGTCCTCAAAGATGGAGCCAGGAAATGTTTAAGAACTTGTAAGAAACACATGAAATACAACTATATACAGCCGTACCTAACTTTACGGCCTTGTTCAATCACTGAGATTTCAGGTAGAATGCAGTAACATGAGGAGAATACTGCTAATGTGTACAATTCCGGCTACTTTACTTGTTGAGTTCAGAACAAAGTCCTTTTAAACATTAAGGACTCCTGTTTCCAGAGTTCAGAATTTGTGTACAAAGCTTTTAAATTATGAGAATACTAGTTATGTTAAATACTGTGGTTGAATTGGTTATGGTGTTTTGTAAAAAACAGCTGAAATACTGTAGTTTCTTGTATACACTACTAAGAAAACTATCACATTGTCTTGAAGCTCCTAAAGTACTCAATGATGGAGCCAGAAAATGTTTAAGAACTTTAAGAAACACATGAAATACAACAATATACAGCCGTACCTAACTTTACGGCCTGGTTCAATCACTGAGATTTCAGGTAGAATGCAGTAACATGAGGAGAATACTGCTAATGTTTACAATTCCGGCAACTTTACTTGGCGAGTTCAGAACAAATTTCTTTCAAACATTAAGAATTCCTGTTTCCAGAGTTCAGAATTTGTGTACAAAGCTTTTAAATTATGAGAATACTGGTTATGTTAAATATTGTGGTTGACAAAGGACTTGTATGCATGCATATAAGCATAACCAATGGACATAAGACACTGGGGGATAGGGGAGGCTAGGGGACAGTCTTGGGCGGGGGGAAAAATGGACACATATGTAATACCCTTTGTAATAATAAATAAAATTTAAAAAAAATACAGTGGTTGAATTGGTTATGGTGTTTTGTAAAAAACAGCTGAAATACTGTAGTTTCTTATATACACTTCTAAGAAAACTATCACATTGTCTTGAAGCTCCTAAAGTACTCAATGATGGAGGCAGAAAATGTTTAAGAACTTTAAGAAACACATGAAATACAACAATATACAGCCGTACCTAACTTTACTGCCTGGTTCAATCACTGAGATTTCAGGTAGAATGCAGTAACATGAGGAGAATACTGCTACTGTTTACAATTTGGGCAAATGTACTTGGCGAGTTCAGAGCAAAGTTCTTTCAAACATTAAGAATTCGGATTTGCAGAGTTCAGAATTTGTGTACAACGCTATTAAATTATGAGAATAATGGTTATGTTAACAACTGTGGTTGACTTGCTTATGGTGTTTTGAATAAAACAGCTGAAATACTGAAGTTTCTTGTATATACTTCTTTTTTTTTAAGTTTATTTTTTATTACAAAGGGTATTACATATGTGTCCATTTTTTCCCCCCCGCCCAAGACAGTCCCCTAGCCTCCCCTATCCCCCAGTGTCTTATGTCCATTGGTTATGCTTATATGCATGCATACAAGTCCTTTGGTTGATCTCTTACCCCTCTACCTCCCATCCCCGAACCCTCCCTGGCCTTCCCGTTGTAGTTTGACACTCTGTTTGAGGCAGCTCTGCCTCTGTATCTATTATTGTTCAAAAGTTTATAATGGTCTCAATTATCCATGAATAAATGAGATCATGTGGTATTTTTCCTTCATTGACTGGCTTATTTCACTTAGCATAATGCTCTCCAGTTCCATCCATGCCGTTGCAAATGGTAAGAGTTCCTTCCTTTTTAGAGCAGCATAGTATTCCATCGTGTAGATGTACCACTGTTTTCTAATCCATTCATCTACTGATGGGCACTTTGGCTGTTTCCAGATCTTAGCTATGGTGAATTGTGCTGCTATGAACATAGGGGTGCATATATCCTTTCTGATTGGTGTTTCTGGTTTCTTGGGATATATTCCTAGAAGTGGGATCACAGGGTCAAATGGGAGTTCCATTTGTTGCTTTTTGAGGAAACTCCATACTGTCTTCCATAGTGGCTGCACCAGTCTGCATTCCCACCAGCAGTGCACAAGTGTTCCTTTTTCTCCACATCCTCTCCAGCACTTGTCGTTTGTTGATTTGTTGATGATAGCCAGTCTGACAGGTGTGAGATGATACCTCATTGTTGTTTTGATTTGCATCTCTCGGATGATTAGTGACTTTGAGCATGTTTTCATATGTCTCTTGGCTTTCTGAATGTCCTCTTTTGAAAGGTGTCTATTTAGGTCCTTTGCCCATTTTTTGATTGGATTGTTTATCTTCTTTTTGTTAAGTTGTGTGAGTTCCCTATAAATTTTGGAGATTAGGCCCTTATCAGATATGACATTGGCAAATATGTTTTCCCACACAGTGGGTTTTCTCGTTGTTTTGTTGATGGTTTCTTTTGCTGTGCAGAAGCTTTTTATTTTGATGTAGTCCCATTTGTTCATTTTCTCTTTAGTTTCAAGTGTCCTAGGAGCTGTATCAGTGAAGAAATTGCTTCGGCATATGTCGGAGATTTTGTTGCCTTTGGATTCTTCTAGAATTTTTATGGTTTCCTGTCGTACATTTAAGTCCTTTATCCATTTTGAGTTTATTTTTGTATATGGTGTAAGTTGGTGGTCTAGTTTCATTTTCTTGCATATATCTGTCCAATTTTCCCAACACCATTTATTGAAGAGACTATCTTGGCTCCATTGTATGTTCTTGCCTCCTTTGTCAAATATTAATTGAGCATATTGGTTTGAGCCAATTTCTGGGCTCTCTATTCTATTCCATTGATCTATATGCCTATTCTTCTGCCAGTACCAGGCAGTTTTGAGAACAGTGGCTTTGTAATACATCTTGATGTCTGGTATTGAGATCCCACCTACTTTGTTCTTTTTCAGGATTGCTGCAGCAATTCGGGGTCTTTATTCCAGATGAATTTTTGAAGAGTTCGTTCTAGATCTATGAAGTATGCCATTGGTATTTTAATGGGAAGTGCGTTGAATTTATAGATTGCTTTGGGTAGTATGGACATTTTAATGATGTTGATTCTACCAATCCATGAACACGGTATGTTCTTCCATCTGTTTATGTCTTCCTCTATATCTTTTTTCAACGTCCTGTAGTTTTCTGAGTAGAGGTGTTTTACTTCTTTAGTTAAGTTTATTCCTAGGTAGCTTAATTTTTTTGGTGCGATGGTAAACGGGATTGTTTTTATAATCTCTCTTTCTGAAAGTTCACTATTGGTGTATAGAAATGCCTCAGATTTCTTGGGGTTAATTTTGTATCCTGCTACATTGCCAAATTCATGTATTAAGTCTAGTAGCTTCTTGATGGACTCTCTAGGGTTTTGTATGTATAATATCATGTCATCAGCAAATAAGGACAGTTTTACTTCCTCTTTTCCAATTTGGATGCCTTTTATTTCTTCTTCTTGCCTAATTGCAATGGCTAACACTTCCAGTACTATGTTGAACAGGAGTGGTGAGAGGGGCACCCCTGTCTTGTTCCTGTTCTTAGAGGAAATGGTGTTAGTTTTTGTCCATTGAGTATGATGTTGGCTGTGGGTTTTTCATATATGGCTCTTATTATGTTGAGGTATGATCCTTCTATTCCCACCTTGCTGAGAGTGTTTATCAGAAATGGGTGTTGAATTTTGTCAAATGCTTTTTCTGCATCAATTGATATGACCATGTGGTTTTTTTCTTTCAATTTGTTTATGTGATGTATCACGTTTATTGATTTGCGGATATTGTACCATCCTTGCATCCCTGGGATAAATCCTACTTGGTCATGGTGTATGATCTTTCTGATGTACTGCTGGATCCGATTTGCTAAGATTTTGTTGAGGATTTTGGCATCTATGTTCATGAGGGATATTGGCCTGTAATTCTCTTTCATTGTGTTGTCTTTACCTGGTTTTGGTATTAGGGTGCTGCTGGCTTCATAGAATGAGCTTGGAAGTGTTCCTTCCTCTTGAATTTTTTGTAGTAGTCTGAGGAGGATAGGTTTTAGTTCTTCCTTGAATGTTTGGTAAAACTCCCCTGTGAAGCCGTCTGGTTCTGGGCTTTTGTTTGATGGAAGCTTTTTGATGACTGCTTCAATTTCTTCCATAGTTATTGGCCTGTTGAGATTTTTAGATTCTTCCTGATTGAGTTTTGGAATGTTGTATTTTTCTAGGAATTTGTCCATTTCCTCCAGGTTGTCTAGTTTGTTGGAGTAGAGCTGTCCAAAGTATTTTTTAACAATCATTTGTATTTCTGTGGGGTCTGTTGTTAGTTCGCCTCTATCGTTTCTGATTTTGTTTATTTGAGTCCTCTCTCTTTGCTTCTTGGTGAGTCTGGCTAGGGGTTTATCAATCTTGTTTATCCTTTCAAAGAACCAGCTCTTGGTTTCATTGATTTTCTGTATTGTTTTTTTGGTTTCTATGTCATTTATTTCTGCTCTAATCTTTATTATCTCCTTCCTTCTGCTCACTGTGGGGTTTTCTTGTTGCTCTCTTTCTAAATCTTTGAGTTGTAGAGTTAGATGATTTACTACCATTTTTTCTTGTTTTTTGAGATAGGCCTGTAGAGCTATAAACTTCCCTCTCAGGACTGCTTTCATTGTGTCCCATAGGTTTTGGATTGTTGTGTTTTCATTGTCATTAGTTTCCAGGATGTTTTTAATTTCTTCTTTGATCTCATTGGTAACCCAATCAATATTTAATAGCATGCTATTCAGCTTCCAGGTGTTTGAGTATTTTGGGTTGTTTTTATTGTAGTTTATTTCTAATATTATGCCATCGTGGTCTGCGAAGATGCTTGGTATGATTTCAATCTTCTTGAATTTGGGAAGACTTTGCATGTGACCCAATATGTGGTCTATTTTTGAATATGTCCCATGAGCACTTGAGAAGAACGTATATTCCCTGGCTTTGGGGTGAAGCATTCTGAAGATGTCTATTAAGTCCATCTGATCAAGTGAGTCATTTAGGATTGCTGTATCTTTGCTGATTGTTTGTCTATAGGACTTATCCAGTGCTGTCAGTGGTGTATTAAAGTCCCCTACTATGATTGTATTGTTGTCGATCTCTCCTTTGATATCTTCCAGGAGATTTTTTATAAATCTGGGTGCTCCTGTATTGGGTGCATATATGTTTACCAGGGTTATATCTTCTTGTTGTATTGATCCCTTTAGTATTATGAAGTGTCCTTCCCTATCTCTTGTTATGGCCTTCTCTTTGAGGTCTATTTTGTCCGATATAAGTATTGCTACCCCAGCTTTCTTTTCCTTTCCATTTGCCTGAAAGATATTTTTCCATCCTTTCACTTTCAGTCTGTGTGAGTCCCTTCTAATGAGGTGGGTTTCTTGTAGACAGCAGATGTATGGGTCATGTTTTTTATCCATTCAGCCACTTGATGTCTTTTGGTTGGAGCATTTAGTCCATTTACGTTTAAAGTTATTATTGAAAGGTACTTGTTTGTAGCCATTTCTTTTTTGTGTGGCTGTTTTCTTTCTGAGCTTTTTATTTCTTCTTTTTATACCAGACCCTTTAGCATTCCTTGCATTGCTGGCTTAGTGGTGATAAACTCCCTTAGCCCTTTTTGTCTGTGAAGCTTCTTATTTCCCCTTCAAGTTTGAATGATAGCCTTGCTGGATAGAGTATTCTTGGATTCAGTCCTTTGCTTTGCATCACTTTGTAAATTTCTGTCCATTCTTTTCTGGCCTGATGTGTTTCTGTTGAGAAATCATTTGATAATCTAATGGGAGATCCTTTGTATGTGACTTTCCGTCTCTCTCTTGCGGCCTGTAAGATTTTCTCTTTGTCCTGAACGTTTGCCATGGTAATTATGATGTGCCTTGGTGTGGGTCTTTTCGGGTTCACCTTGTTTGGGACTCTCTGGGCTTGTGTGACTTTTTTCTTCCCCACCTCAGGGAAGTTTTCTGATATTATTTCTTCGAATAGGTTTTCTAATCCTTGTTCATCTTTCTGTTGTTCTGGTACCCCTATTATTCGTATGTTGTTTCGTTTCATGTTGTCCCAAAGCTCCCTTAGGCTCTCCTCCTGTCTTTTAATTTTTTTCTCCAATTGCAGTACATTTTGGGTGTGTTTTGCTTCCTTGTCTTCTAATTCACTAATTCGGTCCTCCGCTTCTCCTAGTCTACTGTTGATACTTTCAATGGTGTTTTTTATTGCAGCTATATCACTCTTCATTTCTTCTTGGGTCTTACTTAAGTTGTTGAGTTTTTCATCTGTTTCTTCTTGCTTCTTGCAGAGGTTGTCGATTTTTTCCTCCATCCGGTTTATGCACTCTAGGACCCTTATTCTGAATTCTTTTTCTGTCATGTTGCATGCCTCTGTATTACTTAGCTGCTTTTCTGGAGAGTCCTCCTTCTCTTTCCTTTGGGGGTTTCTTTGTCTACCCATGTTTGATCTCACTGACATGTCTAGACGTTGAGTCATTCAGTGGCTGCTCCCTGGGTGGCAGTGAGTCCTTGGTCTGTGGTTGCTCTTCGGGCGGTTGCGGTAGCAGCTGCTCTTCAGTTGGCAGCAGCTCCTCTGGTGGGTGCTGTTCACAGCTGTGGTGGCTCTTCTGGCTGGTGGGGGGCGGTTTCACGTATAGCTGCTGTTCCTTAGCAGAGGGTATGGTCCTCAGGAGATTGCTGTTGCTTGGATCTGCTGCGTTGATTTAAGGGCACAAAATACAACACAACAAGGCACCACGTACCAGGCACTATACACAAAAATATTCACGATATTAATAACCCCAAATAAAGGCGACCACCTGAATTAAGAGAATTAGGGGATAAGGCAGAAGGAAAAGAAAAGATAAAAGAGAAAAAGAAAAGTATGGACCCAAAAAAGAGTGCAGAAATGAAATTGGGAAAAAGAAGGGGGAAAATAAAAGCGAGAAAAGAAAAAAAAAAGAGTGAAAAGAGAGAATGAAGTGGAAGAGGGGAAGAGACTTTTTATATGATGAGAATACTCCTATAGAACCACCACTAATCCCAGCAAATTCCAGCAACAACTCCCTGTAGATGGATGCAAACTAGAAACCACCAATAATATAACGATGAAAATAGAATGGAGAACACTAATCCCAAAATAAAATAAAGAGAAAATAAAATGGCAATTTAAAAGATGGTAAAATGGTAGCAGTAATAATACTGGTTAAAAATAAGAAGGTAGTAATTAAAAGGGTAAAACCAGGTGATGGAAAAAGAGGAAAAAAAAAAGAAGAAAAAAAAAAGGGAAAAAATATAAAAAAAATAAAATAAATAAATTGGTTTCTTAGTTAAAAGGTGAAAAAAGAAAAAAAAAAAATTGCAGTAGTGAAGGTCCTTCGGTTCTTCTATTCTTCAGTCTGGCTCGCCTTTAGTCCTGCCAGGTATTCAGGAGAGTGTTGAGTTTCCCTGCGATACACTGTTCCTCTGTGTTTTAAACCACAGTCCTTATTTTAAAGCAGGCCGGATTGTTTTCCTAGCCCGCCTTATTTTGTGTTTAGCAAAGAGTCAGTTTGTGGCTCAGCCTCTGGGTGGCAGTGTTCTGGGCTTGGCCTCTGAGGCTATACAGCATTGAAAATCCCTCTATAGGTCAGACCCTGTTAACACCCAAGGGCTGATTAGATTATTTTAATCCTTGATCTCATTCAGGGTGGAATCTGGGTGTGGCTGTGCTCCTTGCCTGGGGGCTGGGGGGAGGAGTCTCACTCTCCAGAGAGAATGGCTGCCCCAGTCCTGGGCTAAGGGGCAACTCAGCACTCAATTCGCTTCCACCTCTCCTGGCCCCCCGCCTCTCCTCAGTCTCTCCCCGGATTCCACTCCTCCGCACGCTCTCCCTCTGTTCAGCACAGGTCAGTGTCTGTATCCGAAATGTCCCATGAACAGGGTTCGGCGAGAACAAACAAACAAATGCCGGCCGCGGAAACGGGGAGGGCTTGGTTTCTGCAAACTCTTCTTTTACGGGCACTGCATGGTCAGGTCAGCTCTTCAGGCTGCCCCCTTTAGGCTCAGTCCTCCGTGATCACAGAACCCAGCTTTCAAATCCCCCTGCGCCAGGAATCCCGAGGATCACCTTTCCCCGTCAGGGGATGTGCCTGTCCCGAGGGACGCGGCTGTCTGCCACACAGTCTCCCTCCGACCCTCTGGGCTCAGAGGTCTGGCAAACTTTCCTGCCCAAATCCCTGGGTTTTTTTTTTTTTTTACCTTTCCAGGGGAGTTCTGCCCTTCCCGGCTGCAAACCGTCTCACCAGCTGAGCACTCTCGCCAATTCGGGGTGGGTGTTATTAGTTTCAGCTGCTCACTGCATTTGCTCCGGGACACGACCTGGGACGCCTCTGCCTATATCGCCGCCTTCTTCCTGAATTCTCTTGTATATACTTCTAAGAAAACTATCACATTGTCTTGAAACTCCTAAAGTCCTCAATGATGGAGCCAGGAAATGTTTAAGAACTTGTAAGAAACACATGAAATACAACTATATACAGCCTTACCTAACTTTACGGCCTTGTTCAATTACTGAGATTTCAGGTAGAATGCAGTAACATGAGGAGAATACTGCTAATGTTTACAATTCCGGAAACTTTACTTGGTGAGTTCAGAACAAAGTTCTTTCAAACATTAAGAATTCCTGATTCAAGAGTTCAGAATTTGTGTACAAAGCTTTTAAATTATGAGAATACTGGTTATGTTTACAACTGTGGTTGAATTGGAATGGTTTTTTGAATAAAACAGCTGAAACACTGAAGTTTCTTGTTTATACTTCTAAGAAAACTATCATATTGTCTTGAAACTCCTAAAGTCCTCAATGATGGAGCCAGGAAATATTTAAGAACTTGTAAGAAACACATGAAATACAACTATATACAGTCGTACCTAAGTTTAAGGCCTTGTTCAATCACTGAGATTTCAGGTAGAATGCAGTAACATGAGGAGAATACTGCTAATGTTTACAATTCCGGCTACTTTACTTGGCAAGTTCAGAACAAAGTTCTTTCAAACATTAAGAATTCCTGTTTCCAGAGTTCAGAATTTATGTACAAAGCATTTAAATTATGAGAATACTGGTTATGTTAACAACTGTGGTTGAATTGGAATGGTGTTTTGAATACAACGGCTGAAATACTGATGTTTCTTGTATATACTTCTAAGAAAACTATCACATTGTCTTGAAACTCCTAAAGTCCTCAATGATGGAGCCAAGAAATATTTAATAACTTGTAAGAAACACATGAAATACAAGTATATACAACCGTACATAACTTTACGGCCTTGTTCAATCACTGAGATTTCAGGTAGAATGCAGTAACATGAGGAGAATACTGCTAATGTTTACAATTCCGGCAACTTTACTTGGCGAGTTCAGAACAAAGTTCTTTCAAACATTAAGAATTCCTGATTCAAGAGTTCAGAATTTGTGTACAAAGCTTTTAAATTATGAGAATACTGGTTATGTTAACACCTGTGGTTGAATTGGAATGGTCTTTTGAATAAAACAGCTGAAATACTGAAGTTTCTTGTTTATACTTCTAAGAAAACTATCACATTGTCTTGAAACTCCTAAAGTCCTCAATGATGGAGCCAGGAAATATTTAAGAACTTGTAAGAAACACATGAAATACAACTATATACAGCCGTACCTAAGTTTAAGGCCTTGTTCAATCACTGAGATTTCAGGTAGAATGCAGTAACATGAGGAGAATACTGCTAATGTTTAAAATTCCGGCAACTTTACTTGGCGAGTTCAGAACAAAGTTCTTTCAAACATTAAGAATTCCTGTTTCCAGAGATCAGAATTTGTGTACAAAGCTTTTAAATTATGAGAATACTGGTTATGTAAAGAACTGTGGTGGAATTGGAATGGTGTTTTGAATAAAACAGCTGAAATACTGAAGTTTCTTGTTTATACTTCTAAGAAAACTATCACATTGTCTTGAAACTCCTAAAGTACTCAATGATGGAGCCAGGAAATGTTTAAGAACTTGTAAGAAACACATGAAATACAACTATATACAGCCGTACCTACCTTTACGGTCTTGTTCAATCACTGAGATTTCAGGTAGAATGCAGTAACATGAGGAGAATACAGCTAATGTTTACAATTCCGGCAACTTTACTTGGCGAGTTCAGAACAAAGTTCTTTCAAACATTAAGAATTCCTGATTCAAGAGTTCAGAATTTGTGTACAAAGCTTTTAAATTATGAGAATACTGGTTATGTTAACAACTGTGGTTGAATTGGAATGGTGTTTTGAATAAAACAGCTGAAATACTGAAGTTTCTTGTTTATACTTCTAAGAAAACTATCAAATTGTTTGAAACTCATAAAGTCCTCAATGATGGAGCCAGGAAATATTTAAGAACTTGTAAGAAACACATGAAATACAACTATATACAGCCGTACCTAAGTTTAAGGCCTTGTTCAATCACTGAGATTTCAGGTAGAATGCAGTAACATGAGGAGAATACTGCTAATGTTTAAAATTCCGGCAACTTTACTTGGCGAGTTCAGAACAAAGTTCTTTCAAACATTAAGAATTCCTGTTTCCAGAGATCAGAATTTGTGTACAAAGCTTTTAAATTATGAGAATACTGGTTATGTAAAGAACTGTGGTGGAATTGGAATGGTGTTTTGAATAAAACAGCTGAAATACTGAAGTTTCTTGTTTATACTTCTAAGAAAACTATCACATTGTCTTGAAACTCCTAAAGTACTCAATGATGGAGCCAGGATATGTTTAAGAACTTGTAAGAAACACATGAAATACAACTATATACAGCCATACCTACCTTTACGGTCTTGTTCAATCACTGAGATTTCAGGTAGAATGCAGTAACATGAGGAGAATACAGCTAATGTTTACAATTCCGGCAACTTTACTTGGCGAGTTCAGAACAAAGTTCTTTCAAACATTAAGAATTCCTGATTCAAGAGTTCAGAATTTGTGTACAAAGCTTTTAAATTATGAGAATACTGGTTATGTTAACAACTGTGGTTGAATTGGAATGGTGTTTTGAATAAAACAGCTGAAATACTGAAGTTTCTTGTTTATACTTCTAAGAAAACTATCAAATTGTTTGAAACTCATAAAGTCCTCAATGATGGAGCCAGGAAATGTTTAAGAACTTGTAAGAAACACATGATATACAACTATATACAGCCGTACCTAACTCTGCGGCCTTGTTCTATCACTGAGATTTCAGGTAAAATGCAGTAACATGAGGAGAATACTGCTAATGTTTACAATTCCGGCAGCTTTAATTGGCGAGTTCAGAACAAAGTTCTTTCAAACATTAAGAATTCCTGTTTCCAGAGTTCAGAATTTGTGTACAAAGCTTTTAAATTATGAGAATACTGGTTATGTTAACAACTGTGGTTGAATTGGAATGGTGTTTTGAATAAAACAGCTGAAATACTGAAGTTTCCTGAATATACTTCTAAGAAAACTATCACATTGTCTTGAAACTCCTAAAGTCCTCAATGATGGAGTCAGGAAATGTTTAAGAACTTGTAAGAAACACATGAAATACAACTATATACAGTTGTACCTAACTTAAAGGCCTTGTTCAATCACTGAGATTTCAGGTAGAATGCAGTACCATGAGGAAAATACTGCTAATGTTTACAATTCCGGCAACTTTACTTGGCGAGGTCAGAACAAAGTTCTTTCCAACATTAAGAATTCCTGTTTCCAGAGTTCAGAATTTGTGTACAAAGCTTTTAAATTATGAGAATACTGGTTATGTTAACAACTGTGGTTGAATTGGAATGGTGTTTTGAATAAAACAGCTGAAATACTGAAGTTTCCTGTATATACTTCTAAGAAAACTATCACATTGTCTTGAAACTCCTAAAGTCCTCAATGATGGAGCCAAGAAATATTTAATAACTTGTAAGAAACACATGAAATACAACTATATACAACCGTACATAACTTTACGGCCTTGTTCAATCACTGAGATTTCAGGTAGAATGCAGTAACATGAGGAGAATACTGCTAATGTTTACAATTCCGGCAACTTTACTTGGCGAGTTCAGAACAAAGTTCTTTCAAACATTAAGAATTCCTGATTCAAGAGTTCAGAATTTGTGTACAAAGCTTTTAAATTATGAGAATACTGGTTATGTTAACACCTGTGGTTGAATTGGAATGGTCTTTTGAATAAAACAGCTGAAATACTGAAGTTTCTTGTTTATACTTCTAAGAAAACTATCACATTGTCTTGAAACTCCTAAAGTCCTCAATGATGGAGCCAGGAAATATTTAAGAACTTGTAAGAAACACATGAAATACAACTATATACAGCCGTACCTAAGTTTAAGACCTTGTTCAATCACTGAGATTTCAGGTAGAATGCAGTAACATGAGGAGAATACTGCTAATGTTTAAAATTCCGGCAACTTTACTTGGCGAGTTCAGAACAAAGTTCTTTCAAACATTAAGAATTCCTGTTTCCAGAGATCAGAATTTGTGTACAAAGCTTTTAAATTATGAGAATACTGGTTATGTAAAGAACTGTGGTGGAATTGGAATGGTGTTTTGAATAAAACAGCTGAAATACTGAAGTTTCTTGTTTATACTTCTAAGAAAACTATCACATTGTCTTGAAACTCCTAAAGTACTCAATGATGGAGCCAGGAAATGTTTAAGAACTTGTAAGAAACACATGAAATACAACTATATACAGCCGTACCTACCTTTACGGTCTTGTTCAATCACTGAGATTTCAGGTAGAATGCAGTAACATGAGGAGAATACAGCTAATGTTTACAATTCCGGCAACTTTACTTGGCGAGTTCAGAACAAAGTTCTTTCAAACATTAAGAATTCCTGATTCAAGAGTTCAGAATTTGTGTACAAAGCTTTTAAATTATGAGAATACTGGTTATGTTAACAACTGTGGTTGAATTGGAATGGTGTTTTGAATAAAACAGCTGAAATACTGAAGTTTCTTGTTTATACTTCTAAGAAAACTATCACATTGTCTTGAAACTCATAAAGTCCTCAATGATGGAGCCAGGAAATGTTTAAGAACTTGTAAGAAACACATGATATACAACTATATACAGCCGTACCTAACTCTGCGGCCTTGTTCTATCACTGAGATTTCAGGTAAAATGCAGTAACATGAGGAGAATACTGCTAATGTTTACAATTCCGGCAGCTTTAATTGGCGAGTTCAGAACAAAGTTCTTTCAAACATTAAGAATTCCAGTTTCCAGAGTTCAGAATTTATGTACAAAGCTTTTAAATTATGAGAATACTGGTTATGTTAACAACTGTGGTTGAATTGGAATGGTGTTTTGAATAAAACAGCTGAAATACTGAAGTTTCCTGTATATACTTCTAAGAAAACTATCACATTGTCTTGAAACTCCTAAAGTCCTCAATGATGGAGCCAGGAAATATTTAAGAACTTGTAAGAAACACATGAAATACAACTATATACAGTCGTACCTAAGTTTAAGGCCTTGTTCAATCACTGAGATATCAGGTAGAATGCAGTAACATGAGGAGAATACTGCTAATGTTTACAATTCCGGCTACTTTACTTGGCAAGTTCAGAACAAAGTTCTTTCAAACATTAAGAATTCCTGTTTCCAGAGTTCAGAATTTATGTACAAAGCATTTAAATTATGAGAATACTGGTTATGTTAACAACTGTGGTTGAATTGGAATGGTGTTTTGAATACAACGGCTGAAATACTGATGTTTCTTGTATATACTTCTAAGAAAACTATCACATTGTCTTGAAACTCCTAAAGTCCTCAATGATGGAGCCAAGAAATATTTAATAACTTGTAAGAAACACATGAAATACAACTATATACAACCGTACATAACTTTACGGCCTTGTTCAATCACTGAGATTTCAGGTAGAATGCAGTAACATGAGGAGAATACTGCTAATGTTTACAATTCCGGCAACTTTACTTGGCGAGTCCAGAACAAAGTTCTTTCAAACATTAAGAATTCCTGATTCAAGAGTTCAGAATTTGTGTACAAAGCTTGTAAATTATGAGAATACTGGTTATGTTAACACCTGTGGTTGAATTGGAATGGTCTTTTGAATAAAACAGCTGAAATACTGAAGTTTCTTGTTTATACTTCTAAGAAAACTATCACATTGTCTTGAAACTCCTAAAGTCCTCAATGATGGAGCCAGGAAATATTTAAGAACTTGTAAGAAACACATGAAATACAACTATATACAGCCGTACCTAAGTTTAAGACCTTGTTCAATCACTGAGATTTCAGGTAGAATGCAGTAACATGAGGAGAATACTGCTAATGTTTAAAATTCCGGCAACTTTACTTGGCGAGTTCAGAACAAAGTTCTTTCAAACATTAAGAATTCCTGTTTCCAGAGATCAGAATTTGTGTACAAAGCTTTTAAATTATGAGAATACTGGTTATGTAAAGAACTGTGGTGGAATTGGAATGGTGTTTTGAATAAAACAGCTGAAATACTGAAGTTTCTTGTATATACTTCTAAGAAAACTATCACATTGTCTTGAAACTCCTAAAGTCCTCAATGATGGAGCCAGGAAATGTTTAAGAACTTGTAAGAAACACATGAAATACCACTATTTACAGTCGTACCTAACTTTTCGGCCTTGTTCAATAACTGAGTTTTCAGGTAGAATGCAGTAACATGATGAGAATACTGCAAATGTTTACAATTCCGGCAACTTTACTTGGCGAGTTCAGAACAAAGTTCTTTCAAACATTGAGAACTCTTGTTTCCAGAGTTCAGAATTTGTGTACAAAGCTCTTAAATTATGAGAATACTGGTTATGTTAACAACTGTGGTTGAATTGGAATGCTGTTTTGAATAAAACACCTGAAATACTGAAGTTTCCTGCATACACTTCTAAGAAAACTATCACATTGTCTTGAAACTCGTAAAGTCCTCAATGACGGAGCCAGGAAATGTTTAAAAATTGTAAGAAACACATGAAATACAACTTTATACAGCCGTACGTAAGTTTATGGCCTTGTTCACTCACTGAGATTTCAGGTAGAATGCAGTAACATGAGGAGAATACTGCTAATGTTTAAATTCCGGTAACTTTACTTCGCGTGTTCAGAACAAAGTTATTTCAAACATTAAGAACTCCTGTTTCCAGAGTTCAGAATTTGTGTACAAAGCTTTTAAATTATGAGAATACTGGTTTTGTTAACAACTGTGGTTGAGTTGGATTGGTGTTTTGAATAAAACAGCTGAAATACTGAAGTTTCCTGTATATACTTCTAAGAAAACTATCATATTGTCTTGAAACTCCTAAAGTCCTCAATGATGGAGCCAGGAAATGTTTAAGAACTTGTAAGAAACACATGAAATACAACTTTATACAGCCGTACCTAAGTTTACGGCCTTGTTCACTCACTGCGATTTCAGGTAGAATGCAGTAACTTGAGGAGAATACTGCAAATGTTTACAATTCCGGCAACTTTACTTGGCGCGTTCAGAACAAAGTTCTTTCAAACATTAAGAATTCCTGATTCAAGAGTTCAGAATTTGTGTACAAAGCTTTTAAATTATGAGAATACTGGTTATGTTAACAACTGTGGTTGAATTGGAATGGTGTTTTGAATAAAACAGCTGAAATACTGAAGTTTCTTGTTTATACTTCTAAGAAAACTATCAAATTGTTTGAAACTCATAAAGTCCTCAATGATGGAGCCAGGAAATGTTTAAGAACTTGTAAGAAACACATGATATACAACTATATACAGCCGTACCTAACTCTGCGGCCTTGTTCTATCACTGAGATTTCAGGTAAAATGCAGTAACATGAGGAGAATACTGCTAATGTTTACAATTCCGGCAGCTTTAATTGGCGAGTTCAGAACAAAGTTCTTTCAAACATTAAGAATTCCAGTTTCCAGAGTTCAGAATTTATGTACAAAGCTTTTAAATTATGAGAATACTGGTTATGTTAACAACTGTGGTTGAATTGGAATGGTGTTTTGAATAAAACAGCTGAAATACTGAAGTTTCCTGTATATACTTCTAAGAAAACTATCACATTGTCTTGAAACTCCTAAAGTCCTCAATGATGGAGCCAGGAAATATTTAAGAACTTGTAAGAAACACATGAAATACAACTATACACAGTCGTACCTAAGTTTAAGGCCTTGTTCAATCACTGAGATATCAGGTAGAATGCAGTAACATGAGGAGAATACTGCTAATGTTTACAATTCCGGCTACTTTACTTGGCAAGTTCAGAACAAAGTTCTTTCAAACATTAAGAATTCCTGTTTCCAGAGTTCAGAATTTATGTACAAAGCTTTTAAATTATGAGAATACTGGTTATGTTAACAACTGTGGTTGAATTGGAATGGTGTTTTGAATACAACGGCTGAAATACTGATGTTTCTTGTATATACTTCTAAGAAAACTATCACATTGTCTTGAAACTCCTAAAGTCCTCAATGATAGTTCCCAGAAATGTTGAAGAACGTGTAAGAAACACATGAAATACAAGTATATACATTCTGACTAAACTTACTGCCTTGTTCAATCACTGAGATTTCAGGTAGAATGCAGTAACATGAGGAGAATACTGCTAATGTTTACAATTCCGGCAACTTTACTTGGCGAGTTCAGAACAAAGTTCTTTCAAATATTAGGAATTCATGTTTACAGAACTCAGAACATGTGTATAAAGCCTTGGAATGAAGCGAATAGTGTTTATGTTTCTAATTAAGTCCCATTGGCTTTCGCGTTATTTGTGTGAATCAGTTAAAAGGCTGACGATTCCAGTATATAGTTCTAAGAAAAATGTCTAATTGTGGTTACACTTTTAAAATACACAATGATACTTCACAGAAATGATTAAGAACGTGTAAGAAACACTTCATGTACACTTAAAAAGATTCTGACTAACCTTCCTGCATATTCAATCAAGGAGGTTTCCAGTTGAAAGCTGTGAAATGATGAAAAACTGGTAATATAGATATTTCCGGGTAATTCAGGTGGCGTTTTCACGGAAATGTGCTTTCAAATATGAGGAATTCATGTTTCCAGAAGTCACATTTTGTGTATAAAACCTTGGAATGAAGAGAATAGTGTTTATGTTTCCAATTAAGGCTGATTGGCTTTGGCGTTTTCTTTGTGAATCAGTTAAAAGGCTGAGGATTCCACTATATACTAATAAGAAAACTGCCTAATTGTGCCAAAACTGTTAAAATACACAATGATAGTTCCCAGAAATGATGAAGAACATGTAAGAAACAATTCATGTACACGTAAAAAGATTCTGACTAAACTTACTGCCGTATTCAATCAAGAAGGTTTCCCGTGGAAAGCTCAGAAATTATGAAATTATTGGTAATATTGACAATTCCGGCTACTTCCGGTGGCGTTTTCACGGAAATGTGTTTTCAAATATTAGGAATTCATGTTTACAGAACTCAGAATTTGTGTTTAAAGTCTTGGAAAGAACAGAATAGTGTTTATGTTTCCAATTAAGGCTGATTGGCTTGGGCGTTTTCTGTGTGAGTCAGATAAAATGCTGACGATTCCAGTATATACTTCTAAGAAAACTGTCTAATTAGGCAAAAACTGTTAAAATACACAATGATAGTTCCCAGAAATGATGAAGAACTTGTAAGAAACACTTCATGCACACGTAAAAAGTTTCTGACTAAACTTACTGCCATATTCAATCAAGAAGTATTCCAGTGGAAAGCTGTGAAATGATAAAAATACTGGTGATATTGACAATTAAGGCTACTTCCGGTAGATTTTTCAGGGAAATGTGCTTTCACATATTAGGAATTCATGTTTCCAGAACTCAGAATATTTACAAAGACTTGGAATGAACAGAATAGTGTTTATATTTCCAATTAAGGCTGATTGGCTTTGGCGTTTTCACTGTCAATCAGTTAAAATGCTGACGATTCCAGTATGTACTTCTAAGAAAACTGCCTAATTGGGCTAAAACTGTTAAAATACACAATGATAGTTCCCAGAAATGATGAAGAACGTGTAAGAAACACTTCATGTACACCTAAAAAGATTCTGACTAAACTTACTGCCAATTCAATCAAGGAGGTTTCCAGTGGAAAGCTGTGAAATGATGAAAATACTGGTAATATTGACAATTCCGGCTACTTCCGGTGGCGTTTTCACGGAAATGTGCTTTCAAATATTAGGAATTCATGTTTCCAGAACTCAGAATATTTACAAAGCCTTGGAATGAACAGAATAGTGTTTATGTTTCCAATTAAGGCTGATTGGCTTTGGCGTTTTCAGTGTCAATCAGTTAAAATGCTGAGGATTCCAGTATATAGTGCTAAGAAAACTGTCTAATTTGGCTAAAACTGTTACAATACACAATGATAGTTCCCAGAAATGATGAAGAACGTGTAAGAAACACTTCATGTACACGTAAAAATATTCTGACTAAACTACTGCCAATTCAATCAAGGAGGTTTCCAGTGGAAAGCTGTGAAATGATGAATATACTGGTAATATTGAAAATTCCGGCTACTTGAGGTGTCGTTTTCACGGAAATGTGCTTTCACATATTAGGAATTCATGTTTACAGAACTCAGAATTAGTGTACAAAGCCTTGAAATGAAGAGAATAGTGTTTATGTTTCCAATTAAGGCTGATTGGCTTTGGCGTTTTCAGTGTCAATCAGTTAAAATGCTGAGGATTCCAGTACATACTTCTAAGAAAACTGTCTAATTTGGCGAAAACTGTTAAAATACACAATGATAGTTCCCAGAAATGATGAAGAACGTGTAAGAAACACTTCATGTACACGTCAAAATATTCTGACTAAACTTACTGCCAATTCAATCAAGGAGGTTTCCAGTGGAAAGCTGTGAAATGATGAATATACTGGTAATATTGAAAATTCCGGCTACTTGAGGTGTCGTTTTCATGGAAATGTGCTTTCACATATTAGGAATTCATGTTTACAGAACTCAGAATTAGTGTACAAAGCCTTGAAATGAAGAGAATAGTGTTTATGTTTCCAATTAAGGCTGATTGGCTTTGGCGTTTTCAGTGTCAATCAGTTAAAATGCTGAGGATTCCAGTACATACTTCTAAGAAAACTGTCTAATTTGGCGAAAACTGTTAAAATACACAATGATAGTTCCCAGAAATGATGAAGAACGTGTAAGAAACACTTCATGTACACGTAAATATATTCTGACTAAACTACTGCCAATTCAATCAAGGAGGTTTCCAGTGGAAAGCAGTGAAATGATAAACGTACTGGAAATATTGACAATTCCGGCTACTTCCAGTGGCTTTTTGATTGAAATGTGCTTTCAAATATTAGGAATTCATGTTTCCAGAACTCAGAATATGTACAAAGCCTTGGAATGAACAGAATAGTGTTTATGTTTCCAAATTAAGGCTGATTGGCTTTGATGTTTTCTGTGTCCATCAGTTAAAATGCTGAGGATTCCGGTACATACTTCTAAGAAAACTGTCTAATTGGGCTAAAACTGTTAAAATACACAATGATAGTTCCCAGAATTGATGAAGAACATGGAAGAAACAATTCATGTACAGGTCAAAAGATTCTGACTAAACTTACTGCCAATTCAATCAAGGAGGTTTCCAGTGGAAAGCTGTGAAAAAATGAATATACTGGTAATATTGACAATTCCGGCTACTTCCGGTGGCTTTTTCATGGAAATGTGCTTTCAAATATTAGGAATTCATGTTTCCAGAACTCAGAATATTTACAAAGCCTTGGAATGAACAGAATAGTGTTTATGTTTCCAATTAAGGCTGATTGGCTTTGGCGTTTTCAGTGTCAATCTGTTAAAATGCTGAGGATTCCAGTATATAGTGCTAAGAAAACTGTCTAATTGGGCTAAAACTGTTACAATACACAATGATAGTTCCCAGAAATGATGAAGAACGTGTAAGAAACACTTCATGTACACGTAAATATATTCTGACTAAACTACTGCCAATTCAATCAAGGAGGTTTCCAGTGGAAAGCAGTGAAATGATAAACGTACTGGAAATATTGACAATTCCGGCTACTTCCAGTGGCTTTTTGATTGAAATGTGCTTTCAAATATTAGGAATTCATGTTTCCTGAACTCAGAATATGTACAAAGCCTTGGAATGAACAGAATAGTGTTTATGTTTCCAAATTAAGGCTGATTGGCTTTAAGTTTTTCAGTGTCAATCAGTTAAAATGCTGACGATTCCAGTATATACTGCTAAGAAAACTGTCTAATTGGGCTAAAACTGTTAAAATACACAATGATAGTTCCCAGAAATGATGAGGTACGTGTAAGAAACTCTTCATGTACACGTCAAAAGATTCTGACTAAACTTACTGCCAATTCAATCAAGGAGGCTTCCAGGAGAAAGCTGTGAAATGATGAAATTACTGGTAATATTGACAATACCGGCTACTAGAGGTGTCGTTTTCACGGAAATGTGCTTTCACATATTAGGAATTCATGTTTACAGAAATCAGAATATGTACAAAGCCTTGGAATGAAGAGAATAGTGTTTCTGTTTCCAATTAAGGCTGATTGGCTTTACAAGCCAGTGTCAATCAGTTAAAATGCTGACGATTCGAGTATATACTGCTAAGAAAACTGTCTAA
This sequence comes from Myotis pilosus, assembly GCA_036010255.1. Classification (NCBI taxonomy): domain Eukaryota; kingdom Metazoa; phylum Chordata; class Mammalia; order Chiroptera; family Vespertilionidae; genus Myotis; species Myotis pilosus. Next base: position 61,194,643 of record JASKON010000014.1, read on the forward strand.
TTCGGCTAAAACTGTTAAAATACACAATAATAGTTCCCAGAAATGATGAAGAACTTGTAAGAAACAATTCATGCACACGTAAAAAGTTTCTGACTAAACTTACTGCCATATTCAATCAAGGAGTATTCCAGTGGCAAGCTGTGAAATGATGGAAATACTGGTAATATTGACAATTCCGGCTACTTCCGGTGGCGTTTTCACGGAAATGTGCTTTCACATATTAGGAATTCATGTTTACAGAACTCAGAATTAGTGTACAAAGCCTTGAAATGAAGAGAATAGTGTTTATGTTTCCAATTAAGGCTGATTGGCTTTGGCGTTTTCAGTGTCAATCAGTTAAAATGCTGACGATTCCAGTATATACTGCTAAGAAAACTGTCTAATTCGGCTAAAACTGTTAAAATACACAATGATAGTTCCCAGAAATGATGAAGAACATGTAAGAAACACTTCATGTACACGTAAAAAGATTCTGACTAAACTTACTGCCGTATTCAATCAAGGAGTATTCCAGTGTAAAGTAGTGAAATGATAAACGTACTGGAAATATTGACAATTCCGGCTACTTCCAGTGGCTTTTTGATTGAAATGTGCTTTCAAATATTAGGAATTCATGTTTCCAGAACTCAGAATATGTACAAAGCCTTGGAATGAACAGAATAGTGTTTATGTTTCCAAATTAAGGCTGATTGGCTTTGATGTTTTCTGTGTCCATCAGTTAAAATGCTTAGGATTCCAGTACATACTTCTAAGAAAACTGTCTAATTGGGCTAAAACTGTTAAAATACACAATGATAGTTCCCAGAATTGATGAAGAACATGGAAGAAACACTTCATGTACACGTCAAAAGATTCTGACTAAACTTACTGCCAAATCAATCAAGGAGGTTTCCAGTGGAAAGCTGTGAAATGATGAATATACTGGTAATATTGACAATTCCGGCTACTTGAGGTGTGGTTTTCACGGAAATGTGCTTTCACATATTAGGAATTCATGTTTACAGAACTCAGAATTAGTGTAGAAAGCCTTGAAATGAAGAGAATAGTGTTTATTTTTCCAATTAAGGCTGATTGGATTTGGCGTTTTCAGTGTCAATCAGTTAAAATGCTGAGGATTCCAGTACATACTTCTAAGAAAACTGTCTAATTAGGCAAAAACTGTTAAAATACACAATGATAGTTCGCAGAAATGATGAAGAACTTGTAAGAAACACTTCATGTACACGTCAAAATATTCTGACTAAACTTACTGCCAATTCAATCAAGGAGGTTTCCAGTGGAAAGCTGTGAAATGGTGAATATACTGGTAATATTGACAATTCCGGCAACTTGAGGTGTCGTTTTCACTGAAATGTGCTTTCACATATTAGGAATTATGTTTACAGAACTCAGAATTAGTGTACAAAGCCTTGGAATGAACAGAATAGTGTTTATGTTTCCAATTAAGGCTGATTGGCTTTGGCGTTTTCTGTGTCAATCAGTTAAAATGCTGAGGATTTCAGTACATACTTCTAAGAAAACTGTCTAATTGGGCTAAAACTGTTAAAATACACAATGATGGTTCCCATAAATGATGAAGAACGTGTAAGAAACACTTCATGTACACCTCAAAAGATTCTGACTAAACTTACTGCCGTATTCAATCAAGGAGTATTCCAGTGTAAAGTAGTGAAATGATAAACGTACTGGAAATATTGACAATTCCGGCTACTTCCAGTGGCTTTTTGATTGAAATGTGCTTTCAAATATTAGGAATTCATGTTTCCAGAACTCAGAATATGTACAAAGCCTTGGAATGAACAGAATAGTGTTTATGTTTCCAAATTAAGGCTGATTGGCTTTGATGTTTTCTGTGTCCATCAGTTAAAATGCTTAGGATTCCAGTACATACTTCTAAGAAAACTGTCTAATTGGGCTAAAACTGTTAAAATACACAATGATAGTTCCCAGAATTGATGAAGAACATGGAAGAAACACTTCATGTACACGTCAAAAGATTCTGACTAAACTTACTGCCAATTCAATCAAGGAGGTTTCCAGTGGAAAGCTGTGAAATGATGAATATACTGGTAATATTGACAATTCTGGCTACTTGAGGTGTCGTTTTCACGTAAATGTGCTTTCACATAGTAGGAATTCTTGTTTACAGGACTTAGAATAGTGTACAAATCCTTGAAATGAAGAGAATAGTGTTTATGTTTCCAATTAAGGCTAATTGGCTTTGGCGTTTTCAATGTCAATCAGTTAAAATGCTGACGATTCCAATACATACTTCTAAGAAAACTGACTAATTAGGCGAAAACTGTTAAAATCAACAATGATAGTTCCCAGAAATGATGAAGAACGTGTAAGAAACAATTCATGTACAGGTCAAAAGATTCTGACTAAACTTACTGCCAATTCAATCAAGGAGGTTTCCAGTGGAAAGCTGTGAAAAAATGAATATACTGGTAATATTGACAATTCAGGCTACTTCAGGTGGCATTTTCACGAAAATGTGCTTTCAAATATTAGGAATTCATGTTTCCAGAACTCAGAATATGTACAAAGACTTGGAATGAACAGAATAGTGTTTATGTTTCCAATTAAGTCTGATTGGCTTTGGAGTTTTCAGTGTCCATTGGTTAAAATGCTGACGATTCCAGTATATACTCCTAAGAAAACTGTCTAATTGGGCTAAAACTGTTAAAACACACAAAGATAGTTCCCAGAAATGATGAAGAACGTGTAAGAAACACTTCATGTACACGTCAAAAGATTCTGACTAAACTTACTGCAAATTCAATCAAGGAATATTCCAGTGGAAAGCTGTGAAATGATAAAAATACTGGTAATATTGACAATTCCGGCTACTTCCGGTGGCTTTTTCATAGAAATGTGCTTTCAAATATTAGGAATTCATGTTTCCAGAACTCAGAATATGTACACAGCCTTGGAATGAACAGAATGGTGTTTATGTTTCCAATTAAGTCTGATTGGCTTTGGCGTTTTCAGTGTCAATCAGTTAAAATGCTGACGAATCCAGTACATACTTCTAAGAAAACTGTCTAATCAGGCTAAAACTGTTAAAATACACAATGATAGTTCCCAGAAATGATGAAGAACGTGTAAGAAACACTTCATGTACACGTCAAAATATTCTGACTAAACTTACTGCCATATTCAATCAAGGAGTATTCCAGTGGAAAGCTGTGAAATGATAAAAATACTGGTAATATTGACAATTCCGGCTACTTCCGGTGGCTTTTTCATGGAAATGTGCTTTCAAATATTAGGAATTCATTTTTCCAGAACTCAGAATATGTACAAAGCCTTGGAATGAACCGAATAGTGTTTATGTTTCCAAATAAGGCTGATTGTCTTTGGCGTTTTCAGTGTCAATCAGTTAAAATGCTGACGATTCCAGTATATACTGCTAAGAAAACTGTCTAATTGGGCTAAAACTGTTAAAATACACAATGTATTCTTATGATTTCTAAGTAGATTCCTTAACAACGCCAAGAGATTGAAGGGAATTGAAAATATAAACAGTAAACTCGTCATTTCAGAGCTGTTTGACGTGTTTTCAGTGTATATATGTTACCCGTGTATTGCTGTTCTATTTACTGAAGTTCAAGTGTTCCATATCCAACACAGAAGAATTCCAGTGTTTATTATTGTGAATTCTTAGAACAGTTATCACATTTATAGAATGTTCTGAACTCTATTAACTTGTATTCTTAACTTTTCTAGGTTAATTCCTTAAAAACACAAACTGGATTGTTGGTAATTGCAAAGGTAATCATTAAAACTTTCATTTCAGAGCTGTTTGAATGAGTTTTCAGTGTATTTATGTGGCCCGTTGCGTATTGCCGTACTATTGACTTGTAATTCAAGTGTTCCATATGCCATAGAGGACAATTCCATTGTTTATTACTGTGAATTCTTAGAACAGTAACCTCATTTAAAGAGTGTTCTGACCTCTTTTAACATGCATTCATATGTTTTCTAAGTTTTTTCCTTAAAAGGCCTATGGATTGTAGGGTTTCGAAAGGTGGAGTAAACTCATCATTTCAGAGCTGTTTGAACGTGTTTTCAGTGTATTGATGTTGCCCGTTTTCTATTATGGTTCTATTTACTTCCAATTCAAGTGTTCAATATCCATAGAAGAACAATTCCACTGTTCATCATTGTGAATTCTTAGAACAGTAACCTCATTAACAGAATGTTCTGAGCTATTTTAACATGTACTCTTATGTATTCTAAGTAGATTCTTTAAAATGGCCTATGGATTGTAGGGAATCAAAAAGTAGAGTAAACTCGTCATTTCAGAGGTGTTTGAACGTGTTTTCGATGTATTGATGTTGCCGGTTTTGTATTACGGTTCTAAGTACTTGCCATTCAAGTGTTCCATATCCATAGAAGAACGATTCCATTGTTCATCATTGTGAATTCTTAGAACAATTACCACCGTTACAGAGTGCTCTGAGCTCTAGTAACTTGTGTTCTTAATTTTTCTAAGTAGATTCCTGAAAAATGACAACAGATTAATGGGAATTGAAAATATAAACAGTAACCTCATCATATCCGAGCTGCTTGAACGAGTTTTCTGTGTATTTATGTTTCCCGTTTTGTATTACGGTTCTATTTACTTGTAATTCGAGTGGTCCATATCCATCGCAAGAGGAATTCCAGTGTTTATTATTGTGAATTCTTAGAACAGTTATCACATTTATAGAGTGTTCTGAAGTCTATTAACTTGAAATCTTAAGTTTTCTAAGTGGATTCCTTAAAAACGCAAACTGATTGTTGGGAATTACAAAGGTCAACAGTTAAACCTTCATTTCAGAGCTGTTTGAACGTGTTTTCATTGTATTTATGTTGCCCGTTTTGTATTACGGTTCTATTGTCTTGTAATTCAAGTGTTTCATAACCATGGAAGAACAATTCCATTGTCTAGCATTGTGTATTCTTAGAACAGTAACAACATTAAGATAGTGTTCTGAGCTCTATTAAGATGCATTCTTATGTTTTCTAAGTGAATTCCTTAAAAAAGGCAACAGATTGTGGGAATTGAAAATGTAAACAGTAAACTCGTCATTTCAGAGCTGTTTGAACGTGTTTTCATCGTATTGATGTTGCCCGTTTTGTATTACGATACTATTGACTTGTAATTCAACTGTTCCATATCCATGGAAGAACAATTCCATTGTTCATGATTGTGAATTTCTTAGAACAGTAACCTCATTTACAGAGTGTTCTGAGCTTTTTAACATGTACTCTTATGTTTTCTAAGTAGATTCCTTAAAAAGGCCTATGGATTGTAGGGAATCAAAAGTAGAGAAACTCGTCATTTCAGAGCTGTTTGAACGTGTTTTCAGTGTATTGATGTTGCCCGTTGTGTATTACGGTTCTATTGACTTGTAATTCAAGTGTTCCATATCCATGGATGAACGATTCCATTGTTCATCATTGTGAATTCTTAGAACAATTACCACCTTCACAGAGTGTTCTGAGCTCTAGTAACTTTTGTTCTTAAGTTTTCTAAGTCTATTCCTTAAAAATGACAAGAGTTTAATGGGAATTGAAAATATAAACAGTAACCTCATCATTTCCGAGCTGCTTGAACGAGTTTTCTGTGTAATTATGTTGCCCGCTTTGTATTACGGTTCTTTTTACTTGCAATTCAAGTTTTCCATATCCATAGAAGAACGGTTCCATTGTTCATCATTGTGAATTCTTAGAACAGTAACCTCATTTATAGAATGTTCTGAGCTCTTTTACCATGTACTCTTATGTTTTCTAATTGAATTCCTTAAAAACGCAAACTGATTGTTGGGAATTGCAAAGGTCAACAGTTAAACCTTCATTTCAGAGCTGTTTGAACATGTTTTCATTGTATTTATGTTGCCCGTATTGTATTACGGTTCTATTGTCTTGTAATTCAAGTGTTTCCATATCCATGGAAGAACAATTCCATTGTGTAGCATTGTGAATTCTTAGAACAGTAACAACATTAACAGAGTGTTCTGAGCTCTATTAACATGTATTCTTATGTTTTCTAATTGAATTCCTTAAAAAAGGCAACAGATTGTGGGAATTGAAAATGTAAACAGTAAACTCGTCATTTCAGAGCTGTTTGAACGTGTTTTCATCGTATTGATGTTGCCCGCTTTGTATTACGGTTCTATTGACTTGTAATTCAAGTGTTCCATATCCATGGAAGAACAATTCCATTGTTCATGATTGTGAATTCTTAGAACAGTAACCTCATTTACAGAGTGTTCTGAGCTTTTTAACATGTACTCTTATGTTTTCTAAGTAGATTCCTTAAAAGGCCTATGGATTGTAGGGAATCAAAAGTAGAGAAAACTCGTCATTTCAGAGCTGTTTGAACGTGTTTTCAGTGTATTGATGTTGCCCGTTGTGTATTACGGTTCTATTGACTTGTAATTCAAGTGTTCCATATCCATGGATGAACGATTCCATTGTTCATCATTGTGAATTCTTAGAACAATTACCACCTTCACAGAGTGTTCTGAGCTCTAGTAACTTTTGTTCTTAAGTTTTCTAAGTCTATTCCTTAAAAATGACAAGAGTTTAATGGGAATTGAAAATATAAACAGTAACCTCATGATTTCAGCTGCTTGAACGAGTTTTCTGTGTATTTATGTTTCCCGCTTTTGTATTACGGTTCTATTTACTTGTAATTCGAGTGGTCCAAATCCATCGCAGAGGAATTCCAGTGTTTATTATTGTGAATTCTTAGAACAGTTATCACATTTATAGAGTGTTCTGAAGTCTATTAACTTGAAATCTTAAGTTTTCTAAGTGGATTCCTTAAAAACGCAAACTGATTGTTGGGAATTGCAAAGGTCAACAGTTAAACCTTCATTTCAGAGCTGTTTGAACGTGTTTTCATTGTATTTATGTTGCCCGCTTTGTATTAAGGTTCTATTGTCTTGTAATTCAAGTGTTTCATATCCATGGAAAAACAATTCCATTGCGTAGCATTGTGAATCCTTAGAACAGTAACAACAATAACAAAGAGTTCTGTGCTCTATTAAGATGTATACTTATGATTTCTAAGTGTATTCCTTAAAAAGGCAACAGATGGTGGGAATTGAAAATATAAACAGTAAACTCGTCATTTCAGAGCTGTTCGAATATGCTTTCAGCGTATTGATGTTGCCCTTTTGTATTACGGTTCTTTTTACTTGCAATTCAAGTGTTTCATATCCATAGAAAAACGGTTCCATTGTTCATCATTGTGAATTCTTAGAACAGTAACCTCATTTATAGAATGTTCTGAGCTCTTTTAAGATGTACTCTTATGTTTTCTAAGTAGAATCTTTAAAATGGCCTATGAATTGTAGGGAATCAAAAGTAGAGTAAACTCGTCATTTCAGAGCTGTTTGAACGTGTTTTCTGTGTATTGATGTTGCCCGCTTTTGTATTATGGTTCAATGTACTTGCCAATTCATGTGTTTCATATCCATAGGAAGAACGAATTCCATTGTTCATCATTGTGAATTCTTAGAACAATTACCGCCTTTACTGAGCTCTAATAACTTGTGTTCTTAAGTTTTCTAAATAGATTCCTGAAAAATGACAACTGATTAATGGGAATTGAAAATATAAACAGTAACCTCATCATTTCCGAGTTTCTTCAACGAGTTTTGTGTGTATTTATGTTGCCCGTTTTGTATTACGGTTCTATTGTCTTGTAATTCAAGTGTTTCATATCCATGGAAGAACAATTCCATTGTGTAGCATTGTGAATTCTTAGAACAGTAACAACATTAACAGAGTGTTCTGAGCTCTATTAACATGTATTCTTATGTTCTCTAAGTGAATTCCTTAAAAAAGGCAACAGATTGTGGGAATTGAAAATGTAAACAGTAAACTCGTCATTTCAGAGCTGTTTGAACGTGTTTTCATCGTATTGATGTTGCCCGTTTTGTATTACGGTTCTATTGACTTGTAATTCAAGTGTTCCATATCCATGGAAGAACAATTCCATTGTTCATGATTGTGAATTCTTAGAACAGTAACCTCATTTACAGAGTGTTCTGAGCTTTTTAATAGGTACTCTTATGTTTTCTAAGTAGATTCCTTAAAAAGGCCTATGGATTGTAGGGAATCAAAAAGTAGAGAAAACTCGTCATTTCAGAGCTGTTTGAACGTGTTTTCAGTGTATTGATGTTGCCCGTTGTGTATTACGGTTCTACTGACTTGTAATTCAAGTGTTCCATATCCATGGATGAACGATTCCATTGTTCATCATTGTGAAATCTTAGGACAATTACCACCTTCACAGAGTGTTCTGAGCTCTAGTAACTTTTGTTCTTAAGTTTTCTAAGTCTATTCCTTAAAAATGACAAGAGTTTAATGGGAATTGAAAATATAAACAGTAACCTCATCATTTCCGAGCTGCTTGAACGAGTTTTCTGTGTATTTATGTTGCCCATTTTGTATTACGGTTCTATTGTCTTGTAATTCAAGTGTTTCATATCCATGGAAGAACAATTCCATTGTGTAGCATTGTGAATTCTTAGAACAGTAACAACATTAACAGAGTGTTCTGTGCTCTCTTAAGATGTATTCTTATGTTTTCTAAGTGAATTCCTTAAAAAGGCAACAGATTGTGGGAATTGAAAATATAAACAGTAAACTCGTCATTTCACAGCTGTTCCAATATGCTTTCAGCGTATTGATGTTGCCCGTTTTGTATTACGCTTCTTTTTACTTGCAATTAAAGTGTTTCATATCCATAGAAGAACGGTTCCATTGTTCATCATTGTGAATTCTTAGAACAATTTCCACCTTCACAGAGTGTTCTGAGCTCTAGTAACTTTTGTTCTTAAGATTTCTAAGTCTAATTCCTTAAAAATGACAAGAGTTTAACGGGAATTGAAAATATAAACAGTAACCTCATCATTTCGAGCTGCTTGAGCGAGTTTTCTGTGTATTTATGTTGCCCGTTTGTATTACGGTTCTTTTTACTTGCAATTCAAGTTTTCCATATCCATAGGAAGAACGGTTCCATTGTTCATCATTGTGAATTCTTAGAACAGTAACCTCATTTATAGAATGTTCTGAGCTCTTTTAACATGTACTCTTATGTTTTCTAAGTGAATTCCTTAAACACGCAAACTGATTGTTGGGAATTGCAAAGGTCAACAGTTAAACCTTCATTTCAGAGCTGTTTGAACATGTGTTTTCATTGTATTTATGTTGCCCGTATTGTATTACGGTTCTATTGTCTTGTAATTCAAGTGTTTCATATCCATGGAAGAACAATTCCATTGTTTATCATTGTGAATTGTTAGAACAGTAACAACATTAACAGAGTGTTCTGAGGTCTATTAACATGTATTCTTATGTTCTCTAAGTGAATTCCTTAAAAAGGCAACAGATTGTGGGAATTGAAAATGTAAACAGTAAACTCGTCATTTCAGAGCTGTTTGAACGTGTTTTCATCGTATTGATGTTGCCCGTTTTGTATTACGGTTCTATTGACTTGTAATTCAAGTGTTCCATATCCATGGAAGAACAATTCCATTGTTCATGATTGTGAATTCTTAGAACAGTAACCTCATTTACAGAGTGTTCTGAGCTTTTTAACATGTACTCTTATGTTTTCTAAATAGATTCCTTAAAAAGGCCTATGGATTGTAGGAATCAAAAGTAGAGAAAACTCGTCATTTCAGAGCTGTTTGAACGTGTTTTCAGTGTATTGATGTTGCCCGTTGTGTATTACGGTCCTATTGACTTGTAATTCAAGTGTTCCATATCCATGGATGTACGATTCCATTGTTCATCATTGTGAATTCTTAGAACAATTACCACCTTCACAGATTGTTCTGAGCTCTAGTAACTTTTGTTCTTAAGTTTTCTAAGTCTATTCCTTAAAAATGACAAGAGTTTAATGGGAATTGAAAATATAAACAGTAACCTCATCATTTCCCAGCTGCTTGAACGAGTTTTCTGTGTATTTATGTTGACCGTTTTGTATTACGGTTCTATTGACTTGTAATTCAAGTGTTCCATATCCATGGAAGACCAATTCCATTGTTTATCATTGTGAATTCTTAGAACAGTAACCACATTAACAGAGTGTTCTGGGCTCTATTAACATGTATTCTTATGTTTTCTAAGTGAATTCCTTAAAAAAGGCAACAGATTGTGGGAATTGAATATGTAAACAGTAAACTCCTCATTTCAGAGCTGTGTGAATATGTTTTCAGCGTATTGATGTTGCCCGTTTTGTATTACGGTTCCATTTACTTGCAATTCAATTGTTCCATATCAATATAAGAACGATTCCAAATTGTTCATCATTGTGAATTCTTAGAACAGTAACCTCATTTACAGAGTGTTTTGAGCTCTTTTAACAATTACTCTTAATTTTTCTAAGTAGATTCCTTAAAAAGGCCTATGGACTGTAGGGAATCGAAAACTAGAGTAAACTTGTCATTTCAGAGCTGTTTGAACGTGTTTTCACCGTATTGATGTTGCCCGTTTTATATTGTGGTTCTATGTACTTGCAATTCAAGTGTTCCATATCCATAGAAGAACGATTCCCTTGTTCATCATTTTGAATTCTTAGAACAGTAAACTCATTTACAGAGTGTTCTGAGCTCTTTTAACATGTACTCTTATATTTTCTAAGTAGATTCCTTAATAAGGCCTATGGATTGTAGGGAATCAGACAGTAGAGTAAACTCGTCAATTCAGACCTGTTTGAACGTGTTTTCAGTGTATTGATGTTGCCTGTTTTGTATTACGGTTCTGTATATTTGGAATTCAGGCGTTCCCTAGCCATCACACGAGGATTTCAGTTGTTTATTATTGTGAATCCTTAGAACAATTACCACCATTTACAGAGTGTTCTGAACTTCATTAAGTTGTATTCTTAAGTTTCCGAAGTGGATACCTTAAAAAGGCAAACTGATTGTTGGGAATTGCAAAGGTAAACAGTAAAAGCTTCATTTCAGAGCTGTTTGAACGAGTTTTCATTTTATTTATGTTGCCCGTTGTGTATTACGGTTCTATTTACTTGTAATTCAAGTTTTCCATATCCATGGAAGAACAATTCTATTGTTCATCATTGTGAATTCTTAGAACAGTAACCTCATTTACAGAGTGTTCTGAGCTCTATTAACATTGTATTCTTATGTTTTCTGAGTGAATTCCTTAAAAAGGCAACAGATTGTGGGATTTGAAAATGTCAACAATAAACTCGACATTTCATAGCTGTTTGAACGTGTTTTCAGAGTAATTGATGTTGCCTGCTTTTGTCTTACGGTTCTATTTACTTGCAATTCAAGTGTTCCATATCCATAGAAGAATGATTCCAGTGTTCATCATTGTGAATTCTTAGAACAGTACGCTCATTTACAGTGTGTTCTGATCTCTAGTAACTTGTGTTCTTATGTTTTCTAAGTGTATTCCATTAAAAATGACAACAGATTAATGGGAATTGAAAATATATACAGTAAACCCATTATTTCCGAGCTGTTTGAAAGAGTTTTTCAGTGAATTGATGTTGCCCGTTTTGTATTACGGTTCTAATTACTTATAATTTAAGTGTGTTCCATATCCATCACAGAAGAATTCCAGTTGTTTAATATTGTGAATTCTTAGAAAATTAACCACATTTGCAGAGTGTTCCGTGCCTAACTACTATGAATTTTTATGTTTTCTAAGTAGATTCCTTAAAAGGCCTATGCATTGTAATGGGAATCAAAAAGTAGAGAAAACTCGTCATTTCAGAACAGTTTGATCGTGTTTTCAGTGTATTGATGTTGCCCGTTTTGTATTACGGTTCTATGAGCTTGCCATTGAAGTGTTCCATATCCATAGAAGAACGATTCCATTGTTCATCATTGTGAATTCTTAGAACAATTACCACCTTTACAGAGTGTTCTGAGCTCTAGTAACTTGTGTTCTTAATTTTTATGTGTATTCCTTAAAATTGACAACAGATTAATGGGAATTGAAAATATAAACAGTAAACTCATCATTTCCGAGCTGTGTGAACGAGTTTTCAAGGTATTTATGTTGACCGTTTTGTATTACGGTTCTATTGACTTGTAATTCGAGTGTTCCATATCCATCACAGAAGAATTCCATTGTTTATTATTGTGAATTCTTAGAACACTTATCATATTTATAGAGTGTTCTGAAGTCTATTAACTTGTATATTTAAGTTTTCTAAGTGGATTCCTTAAAAACGGAAACTGATTGTAGGGAATTGCAAAGGTAAACAGTAAAACCTTCATTTCAGAGCTGTTTGAACGAGTTTTCAGTGCAATTTATGTTGCCCGTTGTGTATTACGGTTCTATAGACTTGTAATTCAAGTGTTCCATATCCATGGAAGAACAATTCCATTGTTCATCATTGTGAATTCTTAGAACAGTAAGCTCATTTACAGAGTGTTCTGAGCTCTAGTAACTTGTGTTCTTATGTTTTCTAAGTGTATTCCATAAAAATGACAACAGATTAATGGGAATTGAAAATATAAACAGTAAAACTCATCATTTCCGAGCTGTTTGAAAGAGTTTTTCAGTGAATTGATGTTGCCCGTTTGTATTATGGTTCTAATTACTTATAATTCATGTGTTCCATATCCATCACAGAAGAATTCCAGTGTTTAATATTGTGAATTCTTAGAAAAGTAACCACATTTGCAGAGTGTTCCGTGCTCTACTACTATGAAATTTTATGTTTTCTAAGTAGATTCCTTAAAAAGGCCTATGGATTTTAGGGAATCAAAAGTAGAGAAAACTCGTCATTTCAGAACAGTTTGAACGTGTTTTCAGTGTATTGATGTTACCCGTTGTGTATTACGGTTCTATTTACTTGCAATTCAATTGTTCCATATCCATATAAGAACGATTCCATTGTTCATCATTGTGAATTCTTAGAACAGTAACCTCATTTACAGAGTGTTTTGAGCTCATTTAATATTTACTCTATGTTTTCTAAGTAGATTCTTTAAAAAGGTCTATGGACTGTAGGGAATCAAAAAGTAGAGTAAGCTCGTCATTTCAGAGCTGTTTGAACGTGTTTTCAGTGTATTGATGTTGCCCGTTTTGTATTACGGTTCTATGAACTTGCCATTCAAGTGTTCCATATCCATAGAAGAACGATTCCATTGTACATCATTGTGAATTCTTAGAACAGTAACCTCATTTACAGAGTGTTCTGAGCTCTTTTAACATGTACTTTTATGTTTTCTAAGTAGATTCCATTAAAAAGGCCTATGGATTGTAGGGAATCAAAAGTAGAGTAAACTCGTCATTTCCCAGAGCTGTTTGAACGTGTTTTCAGTTGTATTGATGTTGCCCGTTTTGTATTATGGTTCTATGAACTTGCCATTCAAGTGTTCCATATCCATAGAAGAAGAATTCCATTGTTCATCATTGTGAATTCATAGAACAATTCCCACCTTTACAGAGTGTTCTGAGCTCTAGTAACTTGTGTTCTTAAGTTTTCTAAGTGTATGCCTTAAAAATGACAACAGATTAATGGGAATTGAAAATATAAACAGTACACTCATCATTTCAGGCTGTTTGAACGAGTTTTCATTGTATTTATGTTGCCCTTTGTATTACGGTTCTATTTACTTGTAATTCAAGTGTTCCATATCCATCACAGAAGAATTCCAGTTGTTTATTATTGTGAATTTTTAGAACACTTATCATATTTATAGAGTGTTCTGAAGTCTATTAACTTGTAATTCTTAAGTTTTCTAAGTGAATTCCTTAAAACGGAAACTGATTGTAGGGAATTGCAAAGGTAAACAGTAAAACCTTCATTTCAGAGCTGTTTGAACGTGTTTTCATTGTATTTATGTTGCCCTTGTGTATTACGGTTCTATTGAACTTGTAATTCAAGTGTTCCATATCCATGGACAGAACAATTCCATTGTGTAGCATTGTGAATTCTTAGAACAGTAACCTCATTAACAGAGTGTTCTGAGCTCTATTAACATGTATTCTTATGTTTTCTAAGTGAATTCCTTAAAAAGGCAACAGATTGTTGAAATTGAAAATGTAAACAGTAAACTCGTCATTTCAGAGCTGTTTGAACCTGTGTTCATTGTATTTATGTTGCCCGTTGTGTATTACGGTTCTATTAACTTGTAATTCAAGTGTTCATATCCATCACAGAAGAATTCCAGTGTTTATTATTGTGAATTCCTTAGAAAAGTAACCACATTTAACAGAGTGTTCTGAGCTCTATTACCATTTGTATTCTTATGTTTTCTAAGTAAATTCCTTAACAACGCCAATAAAATGAAGGGAATTGAACATATAAACAGTAAATTCATCATTTCAGAGCTGTTTGAACCTGTTTTCAGTGTATTGATGTTGCCTGCATTACGGTTCTATATACTTGGAATTCAAGTGTTCCAAATCCATCACAAAAGAATTCCAGTTTTCATTATTGTGAATCCTTAGAACAAATACCACCTTTAACAGAGTGTTCTGAGCTCTAGTAACTTTGTTCTTAATTTTCTAAGTAGATTCCTTAAAAATGCCTATGGATTGTAATGGGAATTGAAAAGTCGAGTGAACTCGTCATTTCAGAGCTGTTTGAACATGTTTTCAGTGTATTGATGTTGCCCGTTTTGTATTACGGTTCTATGTACTTGCCAATTCAAGTGTTCCATTATCCATAGGAAGAACGATGCCATTGTTCATCATTGTGAATTCCTTAGAACAATTACCACATTTACAGAGTGTTCTGAGCTCTAGTAACTTGTGTTCTTAAGTTTTCTAAGTGTATTCCTTTAAAAATGACAACAGATTAATGGGAATTGAAAATATAGACAGTAAACTCATCATTTCTGAGCTGTTTGAACGAGTTTTCAGTGTATTTATGTTGCCCGTTGTGTATTACGGTTCTATTGACTTGTAAAATTCAAGTGTTCCTTATCCATAGGAAGAACAATTCCATTGTTCATCATTGTGAATCCTTAAAATAGTTTTCACATTTACAGAGTGTTCCGTGCTCTACTACCATGTATTCTTATGTTTTCTAAGTAGATCCTTTAAAAAGGCAACAGATTGTGGGAATTGAAAATGTAAACAGTAGACACATCATTTCTGAGTTGTTTGAACTTGTTTTCAGTGTATTGTTGTTGCCCTTTTTGGATTACGGTGCTATTTTCTTGAAAATTCAAGTGTTCCATATCCATCACAGAAGCGAATCCATTGTTTATCATTGTGAATTCTTAGAACAGTAACCACATTCACAGAGTGTTCTGAGCTCTTTTAACATGAATTCTTATGTTTTCTAAGTTAATTCCTAAAAAAAGGCCTATGGATTGTAGGGAATCGAAAAGTAGAGTAAACACGTCATTTCAGAGCTGTCTGAACGTGTTTTCAGTGTATTGATATTGCCCGTTTTGTATTACGGTTCTATATACGGTTCTATATTCATGTGTTCCATATCCATCACAGAAGAATTCCAGTGT
This sequence comes from Myotis pilosus, assembly GCA_036010255.1. NCBI lineage: Eukaryota > Metazoa > Chordata > Mammalia > Chiroptera > Vespertilionidae > Myotis > Myotis pilosus. The sequence goes on from JASKON010000014.1 coordinate 61,210,113, forward strand.
TTATTATTGTGAATTCTTAGACCAATTACCACCTTTACAGAGTGTTCTGAACTCTATTAACTTGTATTCTTAAGTTTTCTAAGAGGATTCCTTAAAAACGCAAACTGATTGTTGGGAATTGCAAAGGATAAACAGTAAAACTTTCACTTCAGAGCTGTTTGAACGATTTTGTGTACAAAGCTATTAAGTTATGAGAATACTGGTTATATTAACAACTCTGGTTGAATTGGTTATGGTTTTAGAATAAAACAGCTGAAATACTGAAGTTTCCTGTATATACTTCTAAGAAAACTATCACATTGTCTTGAAACTCCTAATGTACTCATTGATGGACCCAGGAAATGTTTAAGAACGTGTAAGAAACATATGAAATACAACTATATACAGCCGGACCGAACTCTAAGGGCTTGGTCAAGCACTGAGATTTCAGGTAGAAAGCAGTAACATGAGAGAATACTCCTAGTGTTTACAATTCTGGCACTTGGCGAGTTCAGAACAAAGTTCTTAAAACATTAAGAATTCTGTCTTCCAGGAGTTCAGAATTTGTGTACAAAGCTATTAAGTTATGAGAATACTGGTTATATTAACAACTCTGGTTGAATTGGTTATGGTTTTAGAATAAAACAGCTGAAATACTGAAGTTTCTTGTATATATTTCTAAGAAAATTATCACATTGTCCTGAAACTCCTAAATTACTAAATGATGGACCCAGGAAATGTTTAAGAATTTGTAAGAAACACATGAAATACAACTGTATACAGCCGCACCTAAATTTACGGTCTTGTTAAATCACCGAAATTTCAGGTGGAATGCAGTAAAATAAGGAGAATGCTGGTAATGTTTACAATTGCGGCAACTTTACTTGGCGAGTTCAGAACAAAGTTCTTTCAAACATTAAGAATTCCTGTTTTTACAGTTCAGAATTTGTGTAAAAGCTTTTAAATTATGAGAATACTAGTTATGTTAACAACTGTGGTTGAATTGGTTACAGTTTTTTTGAATAAAACAGCTGATATAAGGAAGTTTCTAGTATGTACTTCTAAGAAAACTATCACATTGTCTTGAAACTCCTAAATTACTCAATGATGGACCCAGGAAATGTTTAAGAACTTGTCAGAAACACATGAAATACAACTATATACAGCAGTACCTAACTTTACGGCCTTGTTCAATCACTTAGATTTCAGGTAGAATGCAGTAACATGAGGAGAATGCTGCTAATGTTTACAATTACGGCAACTTTACTTGGCGAGTTCAGAAAAAAGTTCTTTCAAACGTTAAGGATTCCTGTTTCCAGAGTTCAGAATTTGTGTACAAAGCCTTGGAATGAAGAGAATACTGGATATGTTAACAACTGTGGTTGAATTGGTTATGGTTTTTTGGATAAAACAGTTAAATACTGAAGTTTCCAGTATATACTTCCTGAGAAAACTGTGTAATTTGCCCAAACTGTTAAATACACAATGATAGTTACCAGAAATGATGAAGAACTTGTAAGAAACACTTCATGAAATACAAGTATTGTGACTAAACTTACTGCCATAGTCAATCAGCTAGATTTCAGGTAGTAAGCAGTAACATGACGAGAATACTGCTGATGTTTACAATTCCGCAACTTTACTTGGCGTAGTTCAGAACAAAGTTCTTTCAAACATTAGGTATTCATGTTTAAAGAACTCAGAATTTGTGAATAATGCCTTGTAAGGAAGAGAACAGTGTTTATGTTTACAATTAAGGCTGGTTGGTTTTGGCATTTTCACTGTCAATCAGTTAAAATTGCTGACGATTCCAGTATATACTCCTGAGAAAACTGTCTAATGGGCCTGAGACTGTTAAAATACACAATGATAGTTACTACAAATGATGAAGAACGAGTAAGAAACACTTCATGTATACGAAAAAGATTCTGACTAAACTTACTGCCATATTCAATCAAGGAGGTTTCCAGTGGAAAGCGGTGAAATGATGAAAATACTGGAAATATTGACGATTCCGGCTACTTCCGGTGGCGTTTTCACGGAAATGTGCTTTGAAATATTAGGAATTCATGTTTCCAGAACTCAGAATTTGTGTACAAAGCCTTGGAATGAAGAGAATAGTGTTTATGTTTCCAATTAAGGCTGGTTGGCTTTGGCATTTTCAGTGTCAAACAGTTAAATTGCTGACGATTCCAGTACATAATCCTAAGAAAACGGTGTAATTTGCCTAAAACTGTTAAAATACACACTGATGGTTCCCAGAAATGAAGAAGAACGTGTAAGAAAGACTTCATGTACAAGTAAAAAGATTCCTACTAAACTTACTGCCATATTCAATCAAGGAGGTTTCCAGTGGAAAGCTGAGAAATGATGAAAATACTGGTTATTTTGACAATTCCGGCTACTTCCGGTGGCGTTTTCACGGAAATATGCTTTCAAATATTAAGAATTCATGTTTAAAGAACTCATAATTTGTGTATAATGCCTTGTAAAGAAGAGAAGAGTGTTTATGTTTCCAATTAAGGCTGATTGGCTTTGGCGTTTTCAGTGTCCATCAGTTAAAATGCTGACGATTCCAGTATATACTTCTAAGAAAACTGCCTAATTGGGCTAAAACTGTTAAAATACACAATGATTGTTCCCAGAAATGATGAAGAACATGTAAGAAACACTTCATGTACACGTTAAAAGGTTCTGACTAATCTTACTGCCATATTCAATCAAGGGGGTTTCCACTGGAAAGCTGTGAAATGATGAAAATACTGGTAATATTGACAATTCCGGCTACTTTCGGTGACATTTTCACGGAAATTGGTTTCAAATATTAGGAATTAATTTTTAAAAAACTCAGAAATTGTGTATAATGCCTTGGAGAGAAGAGAAGAGTGTTTATGTTTCCAATTAAGGCTGATTGGCTTTGGCGTTTTGTGTCAATCAGTTAAAATGCTGAGAATTCCAGTATATACTTCTAAGAAAACTGCCTAATTGGGCTAAAACTGTTAAAATACACAATGAGAGTTCCCAGAAATATTGAAGAACGTGTAAGAAACACTTCATGTACACGTAAAAAGATTCTGACTAAACTTACTTCTATAGTCAATCAAGGGAGTTTCCAGTGGAAAGCATTGAAATGATGAAAATACTTGTAATATTGACAATCCGGCTACTTCCGGTGGCTTTTTAATGGAAATGTGCTTGCTAATATTAGGAATTCATGTTTCCAGAACTCAGGATTTGTGTATGAAGCCTTGGAATGCAGAGAATAGTGTTTATGTTTCCAATTAAGGCTGATTGGCTTTGGCATTTTGACTGTCAATCAGTTAAATTGCTGACGATTCCAGTAGATAATCATAAGAAATCTGTCTCATTTGCCTAAAACTGTTAAAATACACAATGTATTCTTATGATTTCTAAGTAGATTCCTTAACAACGCCAAGAGATTGAAGGGAATTGAAAATATAAACAGTAAACTCGTCATTTCAGAGCTGTTTGACGTGTTTTCAGTGTATATATGTTACCCGTTGTGTATTGCTGTTCTATTTACTGAAGTTCAAGTGTTCCATATCCAACACAGAAGAATTCCAGTGTTTATTATTGTGAATTCTTAGAACAGTTATCACATTTATAGAATGTTCTGAACTCTATTAACTTGTATTCTTAACTTTTCTAGGTTAATTCCTTAAAAACACAAACTGATTGTTGGTAATTGCAAAGGTAATCATTAAAACTTTCATTTCAGAGCTGTTTGAATGAGTTTTCAGTGTATTTATGTGGCCCGTTGCGTATTGCCGTACTATTGACTTGTAATTCAAGTGTTCCATATGCATAGAGGACAATTCCATTGTTTATTACTGTGAATTCTTAGAACAGTAACCTCATTTAAAGAGTGTTCTGACCTCTTTTAACATGCATTCATATGTTTTCTAAGTTTTTTCCTTAAAAAGGCCTATGGATTGTAGGGTTTCGAAAGGTGGAGTAAACTCATCATTTCAGAGCTGTTTGAACGTGTTTTCAGTGTATTGATGTTGCCCCTTTTCTATTATGGTCCTATTTACTTCCAATTCAAGTGTTCAATATCCATAGAAGAACAATTCCACTGTTCATCATTGTGAATTCTTAGAACAGTAACCTCATTAACAGAATGTTCTGAGCTATTTTAACATGTACTCTTATGTATTCTAAGTAGATTCTTTAAAATGGCCTATGGATTGTAGGGAATCAAAAAGTAGAGTAAACTCGTCATTTCAGAGGTGTTTGAACGTGTTTTCGATGTATTGATGTTGCCGGTTTTGTATTACGGTTCTAAGTACTTGCCATTCAAGTGTTCCATATCCATAGAAGAACGATTCCATTGTTCATCATTGTGAATTCTTAGAACAATTACCACCGTTACAGAGTGCTCTGAGCTCTAGTAACTTGTGTTCTTAATTTTTCTAAGTAGATTCCTGAAAAATGACAACAGATTAATGGGAATTGAAAATATAAACAGTAACCTCATCATATCCGAGCTGCTTGAACGAGTTTTCTGTGTATTTATGTTTCCGCTTTTGTATTACGGTTCTATTTACTTGTAATTCGAGTGGTCCATATCCATCGCAGAGGAATTCCAGTGTTTATTATTGTGAATTCTTAGAACAGTTATCACATTTATAGAGTGTTCTGAAGTCTATTAACTTGAAATCTTAAGTTTTCTAAGTGGATTCCTTAAAAACGCAAACTGATTGTTGGGAATTACAAAGGTCAACAGTTAAACCTTCATTTCAGAGCTGTTTGAACGTGTTTTCATTGTATTTATGTTGCCCGCTTTGTATTACGGTTCTATTGTCTTGTAATTCAAGTGTTTCATAACCATGGAAGAACAATTCCATTGTCTAGCATTGTGTATTCTTAGAACAGTAACAACATTAAGATAGTGTTCTGAGCTCTATTAAGATGCATTCTTATGTTTTCTAAGTGAATTCCTTAAAAAGGCAACAGATTGTGGGAATTGAAAATGTAAACAGTAAACTCGTCATTTCAGAGCTGTTTGAACGTGTTTTCATCGTATTGATGTTGCCCGTTTTGTATTACGGTACTATTGACTTGTAATTCAAGTGTTCCATACCCATGGAAGAACAATTCCATTGTTCATGATTGTGATTTCTTAGAACAGTAACCTCATTTACAGAGTGTTCTGAGCTTTTTAACATGTACTCTTATGTTTTCTAAGTAGATTCCTTAAAAAGGCCTATGGATTGTAGGGATCAAAAAGTAGAGAAAACTCGTCATTTCAGAGCTGTTTGAACGTGTTTTCAGTGTATTGATGTTGCCCGTTGTGTATTACGGTTCTATTGACTTGTAATTCAAGTGTTCCATATCCATGGATGAACGATTCCATTGTTCATCATTGTGAATTCTTAGAACAATTACCACCTTCACAGAGTGTTCTGAGCTCTAGTAACTTTTGTTCTTAAGTTTTCTAAGTCTATTCCTTAAAAATGACAAGAGTTTAATGGGAATTGAAAATATAAACAGTAACCTCATCATTTCCGAGCTGCTTGAACGAGTTTTCTGTGTAATTATGTTGCCCGCTTTGTATTACGGTTCTTTTTAGTTGCAATTCAA